>OY757909.1:81605832-81660832 GCA_963585895.1 Sepioteuthis lessoniana | reverse complement strand
AAACAAGCAAAGCCGTGACCAAAGGGGAACAAGCACAGTTTGTTTGTAAACCATAGCCAATGAAAAACAAGCATTACATGGATGAAGAGGCATGGCCCTGTGGGCCGCGTGGTAGTTTTATGACTATAAAGGTCAAGAATTTTGACTGAAGTCAGTTCCCGCTGGCTGTTCCAACTCCCGCGAGCTCCTTCGTGTGCGCGAACTCTCTTCTGTGGAATAATAATAACACATACCTCCATAAAGCGTCCAGCTGGCTGACAAAAATTAAGCTGGTCGTAGCTCAGTGCCGTCCTCCTTACAATGCTAAACTGAAGCTGGTTTATATAATAAAATACTTTCACTTACAAGCAGCCAATAACGATCTATGCAATGGAATAGTCCACTTGTGCACAATGGCATGCCCCAAGGTACCATGAATAGTTCATGTTCCTCAATCGGGAATTGAGTTTGCTGTCTTCACGACTAATTACTCTTTGCTAATGCAATTAATTACTCTCGGCTATCGCAACTAATTGCCCTACGCAACCTGACAAATCCTACTCTGCTACCCCACACAAGCGTCACCGTCGGAGAGTAAAGATATGATTATATTTTCATATATACGTGCTCCTCGTTGTTGTTAAGATCCAGCAGTAGTATACTACACCAAGTGTGATGGCTGATAGGGACAGATTGATAGAGAGAATCAAAGAAATCGGTGCTTACAACACTATGATTACAACTACTTTGATTTAGAGTTCTCGTTCTTGACCGAATGTAATTCATGCCTTTCTTAAGGATATTAACGCGAAAGGAAACACAAATAGTTTTGTCCTGCATTTGGTCGCCCTTCTGTCTATCATTTGAAGTTTGGTCACCCTTCTGTGTATCATTAATCAAGTTAATAAACTCTTCTCTATGCCATTAGGGATTCCTGCAAAATCGTGACTGACAGCTGCTATTGGGATTTACTTCTTTGTTCACTACATATGCATTAGCAAATTAAAAGAGAATTCCTAGACTTTTTTCATTAGCATTGTGTTATTCCATATTTTCTTCTGCTTGGCTTGGTAAAAAATAAACGATTATTTTAAATAATTGAAACCAGTCTATTGAAGGTATATTTTATGAAGTAGAAATGTTCAGGTATCAAATAAAAATGTTTTGCGTCTTACGACCGGCAAACAACTGAACCAAAATCCGAATGAAAATTGAGGTAAATTAAAAGAAAGGTCCACGAAAAGGTTCCATACACCAAAGAACATCAATTAAAAGCCCATCGAGAAAGTTGGAACCACATTGATAAAGAACATTGCTTTTAGTGAAACCCATGCCTGAAAGAATGCAGGCTATAATAAAATCTTGAGAAAGGGCAACTAAGTATTAATTTAATTTTTCTTTTGTCAATCAATTCGATATTTTTTCCAAATATTGGGTTATTACACAGTATTTTAATCTATGTGGGTTGAAAGAAACTTTAACATCAGTTTGAATAATTTAGTCTAGTTAGTTTAAGGAATATTTTATGAAGATGAGAATGTTGAGTTATTAGCTAAAAATGTTTTGCGTCTTATCTGTTGTTAATTTATTTACTGCTTAATAAAAACAATCCTATGTATTTACTTAGTAAACAATTGGCTTAGTAGTAAGTGTTTGCTAATGGCTCGGGAAACCGGGGTTCAATCTCAGGTCGAGTCATACCAAAGGCTTAAAAAATGGTACACTACTTGATACCAGCTTACTTAACACTCTGCATTATAAGGTACGTTTCAAGGGTAAAGTGGAGCAATCCTTGGAATGGAGTAGCGCCCACTCCTACCCCTCGGTGTAGCAGCTACTGGAAAGGGAACCTTCGGGTAGCCGTCGACTACGGCCGCCAATAACAAACAAACAATCCTAAATAAGAATAATCCGAAGTATTTACTGCTAAATGAACATTCCTAAGTATCTACGGCTAAATGAACAATCCTAAGTATTTAATCCCAAATAAAAAAAAATCTTCTGAGTATGCTAATTCCACTAATTTTGCTTAGAGTAGTATATATCTGATATATGTAAGTCCTTGCTGATCGACCAAACCTGGTTTGGGGCCGATGAGAGAATATCTCTTATAAGTTCAGCCTTACTTCTCCAGCGGCACCCAACATATCTTGCTCGTCTTACTTGGATAGTTTGTGAGATAGGTATTAAGTAGCCGTACAGCTTGTGTTTTGAAGGGTGTTGTTACCAGGTTTTACGGACATTAGATGCAGTCTTTATGACCTGCCGAGAGTGATAGAAGATAGGTGCAGAGCTAGAGAGAGAGAGAGAGAGAGAGAGAGAGAGAGAGAGAGAGAGAGAGAGAGAGAATTAAGGAACTCTGATCTATTGCAGAATTTTATAAGTATATATATAGAATACACATTTTTTAGGCTTAAAATAATCAACCCCAAAAATATAGATTAGAACATTCTAGAAATTTCGGTTTAAAATCGCATTAACATTGAAGTTACGCTTTGATATTTTTCAACTAATCTGCTAAAAACACAAAATAAGAAAATTCTAGAAAATTCGGCTCAGAAACTACTTAACAGAAAAATATTTAGGCTCTAAAATAAATAAGTAATAATACGAACCTGATTAGTCAAGAAATGTCCGCGCGCTTGAATTTTAGGACCCGCAATAAAACTTAACAAAATCCTATTTTATATTCACTTTAGTTCCCCTCCCCCCATATACCTGAAAGTGTGAATTGAATTATCATGACCAGAAAATCCGGCGAACACTTGCGCACGACATACGGATACACTGAACAGTTGTTTCGACCTTATTAGGTCTCATCAGCAGTGTATACCGTGATCTCTCCTATTGGAGATCGAACCAGCGACCACAGAGTGTAGAGCCGAAACTTTACTACTGAACCATCAGTCTACATTGCACGCAAGTGATGCCAAATTAACCAGTCATGGTAATTGTGCAGCCACTTAACCTGAATAGAGTTTCGGCTCTGCATTAAAATGGTCGCTGGTTCGATCTCCAGTGGGGGAGATCACGGTATACACTGCTGATGAAACCTAATAAGATCAAAACAGCTGTCCAGTGTTTCCGTATGTCACGCGCAAGTGTTTGGCGGATTTTCTGGTCAGAGTAATTCAATTCACAATATAATTCTTTTACTTAAAAAAAGAAAATGTACATACCAGAAAGTGTTGATATCGCCTATAAAAATAGTATAGGACACCATTGCTGAATGTGTAGTAATTTTGGGGTGAAGATTAGTAGACGTGTGGTTAGAGGGTCGGAGTTCAGAGGATGTACATAGTTACTTTCGCTCGAATCGTTGCTGTGTGTTATTGTAAAGAATGAGGAGAATCACACGATTAATACGTGAATGTCACCAAATGACGTGTGGCCATGACCCAGCATTAATTATGCGCAGACAGTGGAAATTACCTGCGTTAATAAGTGACCTGATATCGATTAATCAGAATAAGTTCCAATCAAATCTACTCGTTTTTATTCAAATTCGTAAAAATCGCTGTTGACAACGTTACTGAAAATTTACTAAGCTTTGCTGAGTCTAGAACACTGTCGGTGGGACTTAGACTACCCTGACAAATTTAGTGTCATACTTTAACACCCTCATTTTTGGGAGGTGTTATTCCTTCTATAGGGGACATAGTTTGTGTATTCTGTTCGAAAATGTCAACATAGATGACATGCTGTTTTTTATTGGTTTGGTTTGTTTGTTTAATGGTATATCAACCTTCGCGGGTCATTTAATACCAAAGCCATTCTTATAGAAGAACAGCAGTGATGCTATTGTAATATAATTAAAGATGATAATTAATTATATTTGGAAATTCATTTATTTCTATTGGTAGACTGTCAGTTGGCAAATTTTTTTAAAAAGAAATGTAAATCACGAAGGTCCTATACCTGCTCGTGTCAAATTATCAAGTTGACCGCTAATTTTGGAAATCACGTGGAACAGCATCTTAGAAATGTGTTTTAAAATCTGGGTTGAAAGCCAGATATTGGAGAGTAAAAATTCTGTCACCTGACTTGAGGTAAGATTAATTTTAATAAAATAAAATTTAATGACACATGTTCTCATATAATTAGGGAATGGAATAATTAGATATTATGTAAGCAAGAAATTTTTGCAAGTGAAGAGAATCAGGGGCTGTCGAGATCAGAGTTCAGAGGCAGAGACAATCGGTTGAGCTCTGAACCCTCAGGATCGAGGGGACGTGCGGTATGAAAAAATCAAAGTCGGGTGTTTTTGTTTGTTTACCACCTCTGAATCTCATAGCATTACAATGTAACAACAGTATATCTGCGTTCCTCGCTTATTTTGTGTCTGACTACTAGAAAAACAGTAATGGTGATATTTTTTTTCGTATTTGAAGTGACGGGTCCGTCTAGTAGTTGAGCGTAACGCCAATCAATATTCAAGATAATGCCGGGTCGGCGCGGCAACATTAAACACATCTCATTTGGTGCAGTGGTGACATTATTTAACCGATAACTTGGGGGATAAGGACGTCCATACCTTTCCCAAGGGCATTAGTCCAAAAGTGAACGTTGTAGTGCTACTGAAGTTCGAACTCGCTGATTTCGAGGCTCCAGTCCTAAAGTTTAGCCACTACATCACAGGGACTCCTTTTTAAAAATGTCATTGAAACCAAACAGCATCAAAGAGTAAATCACCAGTTCTGAAGATCTGTGAAGTGTGGATTACTCCTAGGTACACTCTGATCCGGAGTTCTTGTACCCGTTTGATGGTTTCTTTGTTTAATGCCATATCAACTCTTTTTAGGTTATTTAATGCCAAAGCTGTTCTCCTAGAAGAACAGTAGTGGTACTATTTAACCCATAGCTGGGAGGATAAGGGGGTTCATACCTTTCCCAAGGGTATTTGCCGGAAAGTGAACGTAATAGCGCGACTGGAGTACGAACTCGCTTACTACGATTCCGCAGTCCATCGCTTTAACCATTACACCACGAGGACACCCCCTTGTACCCGTTTGATTCCAATCTATGTCTCAAATAGATCTGTTTAAAAACTGAATACCAAATATGCTTTTACTAACCCCTCCACTCTGGTAGAATGTGGCACGTTTAATAGGTTTGAATCAGAAATATTTTCTTCTTCATTGGTTGTCTAACCAAGGCTAAAGAACATAGTCTGCCCGACAAGTTACCCATAGCTGGAGGGAGAATAACTTGATTCATACCTTTCCTAACAGTATTACTCCTAGATTTGAACTCGTGTCGCCTTGTCCATTTTCTAGGTCGATAACAATTACACCACGGGCACCTCCGAAACTTGAAACTTTATAGCAGTTTGCAAACTATTTCTATTAGATAGGAATACCATCATATAACTGTGTGCAAGCGAATAATTTTAGACATAAAATGCCCTCTGACATTGAAAATATGATTGTAATCAAGCATTTGGAAAGGAATCATATGTCGGCATTAGATAACAAATAAGAAGTTGATATGCCGTTAAACAAATCCTCATCATCAAGTCGAACTGATTGAACGGAATTTCTTATTCTCTCTTATGCCATTCATATCGCTCATCACGCTAGGCAGGTATTCTAGATTGCATCTAGTGTTCGCACAGAGCTGATATATCTATCTGTTGGACGGCTAACACGAGTGCATTCATGTATAGGAGGCCATTGGAGAACGTCACAAATGAGTTGATCCTTACCTCTTCAGGAATGCCCAACATATCTGGTTCGTCTTGCCTTTTCAATACCTACTACACCGAGGTGTTGGGGAGGGTGCTTCTCCTTTGTCTGGATTGCTCCACTTTACCATTAATCTGCATCTCATACGGCTGAGTGTTTAGCAAGGCGGCATCGAGTACCATGTTTTGAGTCTTTGGTATGACTCAACCTGGAATCGAACCCCGGTATCCCCGACCAAGGGCGAACACTCTCTTCATTAAGCCAATGGCCCGGTTAAATAAACGTAGTAGTAGTTGGTGACCGCAGTTGAGGGCGACCAGAAGGCTCCCTTTTCAATAGCTACTACCCTGAGGTGTAGGAAGGGGCGCAACTCCTTTCCCTGGATTGCTCCACTTTACCCTTAATACGTACCTTATATTGCTGAGTGTTAAGCAAGGAGGTATCAAGTACCATTTTTTAAAGTTTTTGGTATGACGCGACCTGGGATTGAACTCTGGTGTCCCGGACTATTGGCGAACACTCTACACTCTCGGCCAATAAATCTAAATTTTCATGATTAGCTCTATTCAAGCACATTTTTTAGATTAGAATTCAGCCCAATATGAGTGAGCAAGAAAAGAAACACCAAAGAATCTATGATTTACTTAACGCCGAAAGCAAGCCAAAGTTTCTTTGCCTACCGTATACAAAGCAAAGAAAAATCTTTACAGAAAAAGAGCTTTTTAAGGAAAACTGGGAATGGAAGATTGAACAAAAACGAAAAGAACGCTTTTTAACTGCTCTCGCTACGACGATTTGTTTGAAAAAAGTCAGTGAGTTGAGTTCTGCCTCGGAGGAAGAAGGTTGACTTTCGCTCGCTCACCGTGGCCTTGTGTCGAGTGCGCACGTGGTTTGGAGCTGATGGAAAAGTCAGTATAGGAAGATGGTATCTCTCTCCTTATGTCGAAAAACCTTTAAACTCAAAGGTAATAAAAAGTTTCGTACCTGAACTAAGAAGTCGTAAGTGTTTTTTGTGTTTCGGGATTCCTATGTTCTATGTATATATGTTATGAATATTCTATGTACGTTTCACGTATTCATGTACGGTAATGTTACAATTTATCATAATACTAGAATTGCTACTGAGGTATGTCATCTTGTCTACTAATTTCAGGGGATTTCTATTTAATGAAGAGATAACACTCTCTTGATTAAAGCATGAATTTCGTTTTATGAAAATTCACATGGAGACCAATCTCTCTTGCTGCTTGCTCCAAGCTATGAAGCAGAGATTCTGCTTGAGAAGGTGTACTTACAAGAAGTGCTAGATCATCAGCGTAGACTCCGTTAGTAATTGGTTATAGATGCTGAAATCAACCAAATCTCAAAGTCAATATATTTTTAAATACCCTGTCCGGTGGCAAAAGCTGCTTGGTAGCGCCAGGAGTGACTGTACCGTCTTGAGCTACCGAAACTGTGTTATCACCCCGGTTGGCGGCTGATGAGGACAGAGTATCGCACGTGCTTTCACACGTTGTATGATGAAAAAAAATGAAAAAAAAATGTGACATTGAGGATTCAAACTGCAAAAACATTTTTGTCAAAATATAAACGCAATATCAAACAGTATGCATCTATGTTTTATATCTTCCAAAAATTCTCATCATTTATGTATGCATATATCTATAATCACACCGGCCATTGGCCTAGTGAGTAGAGTATTTGCTAATGGTTCGGAAAAGCAGGATTAATTTCCAGGTCGAGTCATACCAAAGACACTAAAAATGGTACTTGATGCCGCCTTGCTTAGCATTCAGCACTATAAGGGTAAAGTGGAGCAATCCAGGGAATGGAGTAGCGCCCTCCCCTACACATTGGTGTAGTAGCTATTGAAAAAGGATCCTTCGGGTCACCCTTAATTAAGGTTGCCAACTTTACTATATCTATAATCGAGCAAAATGTTATATCATAGCAAGATTCTTATAAGCCCAATATACTAAAAATTTCCTGCAATATCGGAAGGCATTTGGTCGCAACTAACCGCAGTTACAATCTATTATCTTTTTACGCAAAGATAATAAGTTGGAACAGTTGTAGTCTTTACAATGGACATCAAGATAGCTTATGATGTTAAAGAAGAGACAATCGTCTATGAAGAAGGTAGAAATTCTACTGATATGAGAACTTTTGGGAAACTATAACTGGAGAATAGGCTTTACGCAAAGTAATGTTTCAAATATTATATATATATATATATATATATATATGTAAGACAATAGTCGTCAATACACAAACGAAGCCAGTTGCCGACCAATTAATTAATCCGGAAATTTACGAAATCCTTTGTATACCATTGCATAAAGGAATGAGTGTTTTACATGTAAATCTAGACTTTTAAAAAGGAAATAAAAGGACGATATAAAATTTTTAGCGTTTCTTTTTATTTAGATCATAATTATTTAGTCATTCCTATCTGTCTATGACCTTATGCGACTTTTCAGTTAAATTGTATTGTCCATCATATTCAGTTATTTTTGATAAAATCTTATATCTATGATTTCATAGCCTCATTGTTCAAAATATTTTCTTGGTTTTCTATGACCTCATACCATTTGTGAGCTAACTCTTTTTGTCCATTAGTTACTTCAAATCAAGAAAAAAATATCAGTTTTAATTAGGAATCATGACAATGCAGGAATTATTTAAGATTCCCTATTCAGCAATCAATAAAATAGCTAAGCAACTAAAAAGTTCCTTTAAAATTGTTTATCTTTTCCCTTCATTCATGAAACAACAACAATGACAAAAATATCTTTTATAGATATTATGAGGTGTATAGTGCAATAAATAAATAAATAAATGAATAAAATAAAACAAAGCAGAATTTTTCAGAAAAATTGTTATCTTTCTCAGAAGATCGAATACAGAATCAAAGAACTCTGATAAAAAAAGTCTACAATCAGTAAATATCGAATTATTGATATTTTCCTTTTGGTTTCACCTTTTATTGATAATCAACATTTTTTTTCCAAAAGATGTAATTGTTACGAGTTATAGATAAAATATACTTTTAACCTTCAAGATATTATTCCTTCTTAGCTGAAGATAATCATTTACAAATGTAGTCTTTAAATGGAAATGAAAACAATTAGAGGCGTAGAAGAAGTTGGAGATAAATGTCTCATGAGAAGCTAGAATTTATTCTACTCTCAGAACCTTCAGGAAACGAGAATTGGAGGATCACAAGTGATAGCTTTAATGATTTACTAAGCTTTGGTTGGCTGGGTGGTTGGTTGGTTTTTTTGGCATATCAACCTTTTTAGGTTATTTAATGCCAAATCCATTTTTATACAAATAATCAGTTCTATTTCAAACAATTCTGTTTAGCATGAGTATACAGTTTAATTGTTAAAAACATTTCTATTTCAAGCTACTCAGTGCAGCCAAACAGTTCTAATTCAAACAATTCAATTTAGTATGAGTATAGTTTTCGTCCACACAGTTAAATGTCAAAACAGTTCTATTTCAAGCAATTCAGTTTAGCGTAAGTAGAGTTTTAATGTCAAAAACATTTCCATTTCAGACAATTTAGTTTAGCATAAGTACGCAGTTTAGTTCTATTTAACCCATAGATAGGGCCCTATCAGGTGCAAGAGTGGGCCAGGGAGCAATGGCAATGAAGGGGTACTCCGCATTCCCCAATACTCTAGCATTACTGGAACCTCACCATCAGATTGTTTAATGTATCTAGGACTCTCTTTGGGTGAGGGTCCTCTGCAGAGATGCAGTCGGTGAATTCTACAGCCCCAGCCGACTAAGCTTTTTTGTCTTAGATGTGGCAAAAGGCCGTATAAATGGGGCACCCTATGAGACTCGAACCTACTCGTGAAATTTCGCCAGTCGGATTTGCTAACCCTTACACCACTCGAGGCGCCCTAAAGTGATGGGTTTATGAAAAGTAATGGCGCAAATATTGTATATATAAGTGGTTGATTGTTAATATTTGAATATCCTCCCTTTGCCCGGATGTTAGTAGAACATTGCTTATGAGTTCGTCTTTAATTACCCAGCTGTGTCCAGCATGTTTGGTGCGTTTTACTTGGACGGTGTTCGAGAGAGAATAAAAGATACCGTACAACTGCTGTTTTGTGGGATCTTGCTTCTAGGATTTGTTTAAAACATTATTTAGTATTATATATATGTATATATACATAATTTTTTATTTTACGAGAATTTCATACTAAAAGAAAATATTTCCTATAATCATTTAATTCTAATGGCAATAAAACAATTCCTTGGTAAAGATGGGGAATTTAATTTTTTTTACTTCTCCGAATAAGTTTATGTGAAACTGCTGTTTTGAAGTACATTTTCAATTTTCAAGGAATATTGCTTTGAATTTGTTTTTGTTTTATCTTGACACTCTGATGTATTTTGTGGTCTCCGGATATTTTCTTTTTTTATCCATATTTCTTTTATATGACACAACACAATTTAGACATAGCAAAGCACGGAGTTTCACGGCCTATTCCATTGTTTCTATTCACAGTTTATTTTGTTGGAGCCATGTTCCTTTACAATTAGGTATACCCAACTGGGTATTTATCCTGGTTTCTTCCTTGGCAGGATTTGACACAAGGTCATTTTAATGTAGGGAGCCATGCACGAATCGAAACTCACGCGTGGCCGTCACAAAAAATGCTTGATCTCCTCGACACTCACGAACAGGGGCGCCTCAGGCGCCAAGCAGGTATTGCTTGAGGGAATGACTCCCTGGAACCAGACGAGTTAGATAAAATGCTTAATTCAACCCACCTAGGGCGGGCCCGCAGGGTTGGCATATTACGTTCGTCTGAAAGCAGAAACGGCAGCCGGCAAGAGGCCGCCGCAGACTTGGTAGGCCGAACTGCTTGCTGAGATCTGCAAGAACTGTCTTTTAACTATAGACAGATTTGCATATCTAGTCTTCTGCTGATATTTTTTTAGGAATGCAAGATTATTTCATTTTTTCTCAACTTGCGTTATTCTATATTTTCCTTTTAACGTCTTAGAAAAATATATAATTCATTTAAACAATTTAATCTAGTTTGCTGAAGGAACATTATATGAAGTCAGAATGTTTTGCTATTAAAGAAAAATAGTTTGTGGCTAATCCGTTATTAATGTAATTACCGCTAAATACGAAACCTCACTGTGATAATTCCATAATTTTTGCCTAGGGTTATATATTGTTGTTACTGGAAAGTTCAGACAACCTGACTATAAAAAAAGTATCAAATCTCAAATCTAGTTTCTATCGTCTCTTTCGAAGTTGTTCCCTGCCTGTCGTTTGAATACTAACTGATAAATGTTATGGATCAGAAACGCTGTCAGTATTATCTGCTTTATAATTAACAATTGCATTTTTTCTCTGATGTCAAAAATTATTTAAGATCAAATGAAAATCTGAATTTTACATGTTGATTATAAAAGCAAGCAAACCTGTTTATCTGGTACATATAGCGCCATAGTCTCTTCGTAACTTCATTTGGCTTAGTGCCATTCTAGCCCAGCTTTGTAAATACAAAACCCAAGTAAAAGACAGAATTTTCAATGCAGATTTTTAATTTATATTATAACTTTAATTTAGATAAGTTAATCTAATTTGTTTGAAGAATATTTTTGAAGCCTGACTTTTCAGCAATTTAATAAAAACATGTTTTGCATCTTATCTGTAATTAGTTTGTTTACTGCCAAATAAAAAGAACGAAGAAGAACATCGCTAAACAGGGTTTTCTGGGGTAGTTCAGTCTTTGCTATCTATCAAAAATTAGTACCCCAAGTTAAAAATCGTTATGATAAAAGATAAACCTATTTAAATGAAAAAAGATTTGATAATTATATTTTTTATATATTCTATATGTGAATTCATCAGTGAATTTATAAAGAGGTTTCATAAGAACTATTTAAAATGATAGGGTGAATAATTCTTTAGAGATTCTTTTTTAATTTCATTTTTCTAAGGTTCCTGGTCTTTACAAAACAACCAGGGAATTATTTTATATAGCCGGACTAGACCTTTAAAACCCGGGTGGCCGCTATTTGTGACACTAACTAAAAGTACATATTCTCAGGTGGCTTGAATTCTGGACAGAAAAATACCATTTCTATATCGCTTTTGCTTATACAATGTTGTAATCTGTTAGTAGTAGTCTTTAGCTCAAAAGCTTAATGAACCTCTAACAAATATAATTGTTAATGTATAATCAAATGTAAATAATTATTTCACTAAGGCGAATAATTTTTCTTTTGAAGTTTTGAAACTAAAATTTCGTGTTATTAATTACGCTTTGCAGGAGCATTGCTTCCGATTCATTATTGTTACAGAAAATTCTAAATGATAGTTTTCCGTTCCCTTAAAGGGAACAAATCCTTTATTTTTAATGTTAAAACCTTCTCGTGGTTCCAATACATATGCATACCAAATTTACTTGTTCTATATCAAACCGTAGCAAAAATGTTTTCTCTTTATTTTGGTTGCTTCCAATTTATTTACTAAAAAAAAAAAAATGAAATTGAGTAAAAAGAGGATTTTTTATGCACAATGTGGGGGTGTTCTCGTGGTGTAATGGTTAAAGCGATGGACTGCGAAATCGTAGTGAGCGAGTTCGTACTCCAGTCGCGCCATTACGTTCACTTTCGGGCAAATACCCTTGGGAAAGGTATGAATCCCCTTATCCTCCCAGCTATGGGTTAAATAGTACCACTACTGTTCTTCTAGGAGAATGGCTTTGGCATTAAATAACCTACAAAGATTGATATGCCATTAAACAAAGAAACCGAATCGAAGAGTGACATAACGCATTTTAATATTCTTATCAGAGTAGACAAATTCTTGAGCAATGATTTCCGGAACATCCTTACATCACAGCATTTTAAATTTCCGTTGCAGAATGTCGGTTCTTCGTAGATAGATGAATATATTATTGAAAATATCAAAATGGGTCAAGGTTATTTGGGTTTACAAGAGACAGACTCCGAAAGTAATGCTTTCTATTAATTGACACAAAAACTCCAACTGATACAGGGACCCCGATAATACCGCTGGTTGAGGAAGCGTATCACTCCAAAAGTAGTGCCTCTTATTAATTATTGCAATAAAAATCACAAGAGATACAAGGAGCCCAATAACAGTTATGGATTGAGTAAGGCTGTCGCTCCGAAAGTAGTGCCTCATATTTATTGCAACAAAAACTACAACAGTTACAGAGAACACAATAATACCAATGTATAGAGCACGGTTGTCGCTTCAAAAGTAGTGCCTCCTATTTATTGCAACGGAAACTACAACAGATACAAGGATCCAGTAATGGATCGAGAAAGGTTGTCGCTCCGAAAGTAGTGCCTTCTATTTATTCCCACAAAGACTACAACTGTTACAGAGAACACAATAAAACCAATGGATTGAGAAAGGTTGTAATAACACCACTGTATGGAGGAAAAGTATTGAACCGAAAGTAGTGCCTCCTATTCATTGCAACAAAAACTGCAACAGTTACAGAGAACACAATAACACCAATGGATATAGCAAGGTTGCTGCTCCGAAAGTAGTGCTTCCAATTTATAGCAACAGAAACTTCAACAGATAGAGGAAACCCAATAACAGTAATGGATCGGGCAATAGCTTTGCTCCGAAAGTAGTACCTCCTATTCATTGCAGCAAAAACTATAACAGTTACAGAGAACTCAATAACACCAATGGATATAGCAAGGTTGCTGCTCCGAAAGTAGTGCCTCCTATTTCTTCCCCCAATATTCCAACAGATATAGGGAGCACAATGACACCGTTGGACAGAACAAAGCTAACGCTCTGAAATGAATACATCCCATTTCCGTGGAAATTTCAACAAAGACAATGAACAGAATATGTTAACACATCACGTACGTATGTCACTAAATTTCTTCCAGTGATAAAACTCCATTTCCGAAGCTCTGGAGAGTATCGAGTCACTCCTTTGTTGCACTCACCTCTTGATCTATTCTGATCCAGAGTGGTAGTACCTGTTAAGTTTCCATTTTTCGTTCAAACAGATCAATTCGAAAATTAATAGTATTGGATAGGATGAGTGAAAATATATATGTATGTGTTGTGTTCTGGTTAGTGAACACAGGTTGTAATAATAATAAGACAAACCACGATATGTGAGGAAAATAGTTATATTTACAGGAAAGAGTATTTACAAGAGAGAGACTGTTAGTAATAAGAACATAGGATTAGTGATGGAGTAATTATATACTTCAACAATAGGAACGGCTCTTCTGGTCTGACACGTAGGCTTATTCCCAGACTGATCTCCGCTACTGCCATATATGGCAGATGGAACAGCTCATTATGCTGAAAAGGTAGGTGATACCCAACAGTATGAAAACAAATACTTATTATCAAATAGAACTGTATTCTTGAATATTTGGAAAAAAATAGCAGTATGCAAATTAATTATATTCAGAACAGATACTTGACGCGATAATTGTTTCTTAAGAATTATTATCATTAGATATTTGAAACCATATAATTTGCAAATTATTGGCACTTAGGAGGAATACTTGAAACCATATAAGTGTGTGTAAATAAATAATTATCATTAGGAAATAATAGTTACTTTAAAACAAAAATACGTAGGAGTCATCGTGGGTTAGTGGCTTAAGAGCTGGGCTGAGATCTCGCAGTAAGCGAGTTCGAACTCAGGTTGCGTCATTACGTTGACTTTCGGAGTAGTAACCTTGGGAAAAGTATGAAACCACTTTATACCATTTGTTAAATAGTATCACTGATGTTGCTCTACCAGGACGGCTTTCGCATTAGATAACCTTCACAGTTTGATATGTCATTAATTAAAGTAAGTAAACCTTTGTTTAGAGATTATTTGTGTAAGATAGTAATACTTCATACAATATTACGGTGCAAACAAATCCTTATCCTAGTCACTTGAAAATTGAGATAAAAAATGGTTTAAATGGAAACTATGCAACTAAGAAAAGGTTCCAATGGAAGCAATGACATCAAAAAAGGTTTTTAATGGAAGCTATGATAAAAAAATAGTTTCAATTGAAGCTATGATAATAAAAATGCTTCCCATAGAAGCTATGATACTAAAAAGGAATGGAAGCTATGATGCGAAAAAGGTTTCAATAGAAGCTATGATACTTAAAAAAGGTTCTCATGGAAGCTATGATACGAAAAAAGGGTTTCAATAGAAGATATGTTACAAAAAAAGCTTCATATGAAAACTATGATAATAATAAAAAGGTTCCAATGAAAGCTATGATACTAAAAAAAGGTTCTCATGGAAACTATAATACTAAATAAAAAATGTTCCTATGGAAGCTATGATACTAAAAAAAAGGTTCCAATGGAAGCTATGATACTAAAAACAACGTTTCAATGGAAGCTATGATACTAATAAAGAGTTCAAATGGAAGCTATGGTACTAAAAATATGGTTTCAATGGAACCTACTTATTATAATCAATCATTTACAAATAAATCAAACTTTGGTGTTAAAATCAATTGGTAGTTGGTATGCTGCCAAATAAGTGAACCAAACCACATAAGCATATATATATATATATATATATATATATATACGGAGCTAGAAGTAATCTCCATAAGGTTTCACCTATCGTATCATCAGGATAATTCTAAAGAAAGTTGGCCCAAATGACATCTTATTGAAAAAGTGGCCTCTAGAAAAAAAAAATTTTGCATCTATCAATACTAAAAAAAGCCGCCATATTTCGTTTGCTAAATAAATAGGCTTTTCTCAACCAAGAAATATTAAGTATCCTCGATCTTTGGTTGAGTAATTCATTCTAGTTATTGTAGGAAGCTATGTTTTCAGTCATTTCTTTTTTTTTCTTTTTTTTTTAAATTTTTTTGCAGATATCAGTTTGTGTGATATTTTTCATAAACAAATTGTGTTATCAGTTTTTCACATCATCAGAATTATAGAATAGGTACAAAAATAATATATATATATATATATATATATATATATATATATATATATATATATATATATATGGTTATTTCCTAGAATTCGAGTATGCCTACTGTCCCTTGTTGATCATTTCGGAACAATCCCATGATATTAGTAATATCTATGCCTGAAGCTTTTTGAATTAACGAGAGATGGTGTTCTAAGTTTAAATAATCTATATTCTAAAAGAATAATCAACATCCGTTCTAAGATATTATTGAAGCTGCGGGTTTTACACCAGAAAGCTTGTGGGCATCACTCCCAGTTTAATATCAATCTCCTTCTCCGAGATAGGTAATTTATCAAAATCTTTGTATCCATCACGCTATGGGTGTGCCGAATGGCTGGTGACCCTAAAAAAAGGGTTCATCTGGCAATTCATTGGTGTCATTTTTCATTCAGTCTAGCCACCCAATTCATCAGGTAAGCCCATGTATAGTCGTCAATTACTCGAGCATCCGGCAGTTGTAACTAGGTTACATATCCCTAGTTACTCTTTTTTACTGGGCTGATATATATATATATATATATATATATATATATATATATATATATATATATAATCAATTTTGGTTAAAATTTAACACTGAAAAGGTAAAATCTTTACTGTGATCTATGCTCAAATGTGCAGGTTGGTTGGTTGTTTGGGTTTTATGGCATATCAACCTTTTTAGGTTATTTAACGCCAAATCCATTTTTATGCAAATAGTCAGTTCTATTTCAAACAATTCACTTTAGTGTGAGTACACAGTTTAATTGTCAAAAACATTTCATGTGCAGATTTTGTTTACATACAGTTAAATAGCAAAACATTTCTATATTAAACTAATCAGTTTAGTGTAAGTAGAGTTTCAATGTCAAAAGCAGTTCCATTTCAAACAATTCAGTTTAACATAAGCAACCAGTTTAAATATAAATACAGGTTAATTGTCAAAAACATTTCTATTTCAAGCTATTCAATTTAGTCAAACAATTCTAATTCAAACAATTCAGTTTAGCATAAGTATGTAGTTAGTTTTATTCAACCCATCGATTGGGCCTATCAGGTACTACCACTCCAGACCTGGGAGCGATGGCAGTGAAGGGGTGATCTGCATTCCCCAAAGTCCCAGGAACACTGGAACCTCACCATCAGATTGCTTAGTGTCATATACAGGACACTCATCAAGGGGGGTCTTACCCCTCTGCAGAGTTGCAGTCGGTGTATTCTACAACCCCAGCCGACTGGGCAAACAAATATGCAGAGCACTTCATCTATAGAATAGAATAGTTATAATAGAACTTGGAGGTGCCTATGGTGTAATGGTTATCGTCGTAGGAAATGGACATGACATCACGAGTTCAAATCCTGGACGATACTGATTGCATTTCACATTGCACTAATACCCTTGGGAAATGTATGAATCCAATTATTCTCCCTCCAGCTATGGGTAAATAGTAGGACAGACTGGTTTCTTCAGCCTTGGTGAGGCAACTAGTCTAAGAGAAGGAAAACTCTAAATTCAAACCTGTTAACCTCCGCTAAAAAAATTGACCTTGTGTCATATTCTGCCCGAGCGGAGGGGTTGGTAAATATGATAATAGAACTTGGCTCAGTCGGCTGATAATGATATCACCAGTGGCACTCTTTCAGTTGGCTGGTATGTATAATTAATTATGAGTAAAATTTAACGCTGAAAAGGTAAAATCTATGTCCAAATATGCAGAGCATTTTAACTATGAAATAGAATAGTTATAAAACATTATAAAAACTTATTACTCTGGGTATCACGTTGGAGTACCTTAGTGAACCAGTATTCACATTCCATATTCTCTGTCTTTCTCTCTCTGTTTCTCCCTTTCGCTCACTTATATATATATATATATATATATATGTGTGTGTGTCGGCAAATTCTTTAAAATCACAGAACGGGACTTTATTTTCGCACGTGTGAAGACGGGGCAGGTTGGCACTTGAGCCCTTGTAGAATAAGTCCTCGTTCTTTTCCTTTTTTCGTCCTTCCTAATTTTCACCATAAAGGAAGACAATTTCGTTTCTCTTTCTTTCTCTCTCTCTCCCTTTCCTTTTCTTTAATCTTGTCTTTTCTTTTTTCTCCCCCGACGTTTTTGGCCGTCTCATGTTTCAAACTTGAAGAGGCAAATTCCTATTCCTTTCTTCGTCATGTTTTGACGACTTTATAATCTTAATTATCAAGCCTTGGGGAGAAAATTTACTTTTTCTTTTCTCCTCGTCATCACTTGTTGACGAACTCTTTCTCGTCCCTCTCATGTTTCAACATTGGGGCCGAGAATTCCCCTCCCTCAGTTTCTCTCTCTCTCTTCTCTTTCCCTCAACACTATGAAAGAACAGTCTGCTACTACATTTTCGTAGGACGTTAGAGAAATAAACTTGGATATTATTTTATTAATTTCTCTAAGTCCTTTCGCTCTGAAACAGACAAATGGCTTAATTTTTCCTTGAATTTATTCGGCGTTTTCGAGTTCTTAATTTTGCGAGTTGGGCCTTCTTGACGGACATATTTCTTTAATTTGTTCGCATGACACACTTGTGTCTTCTTCTTTCCCTCGTGGGTCTCGATCCTATATGTCCTCCTGTCGATTCTCTGTGATATTATATATGGACCGATATATCTTTCACCACAGTGTGGCCCTTTGTTTGAGGATAGTAGCAGGAATTCGTCGCCTTTTCAAATTCTTCCTTAGCCATTTGTGAGGGTTCTCTCATTTTTCTCTTATCTTCTCGATAAGTATAAGAGAATTTATTCCCATTATTCGTTGGACTTTCATCCTTTCTCCGAAGACTGGTTTCTTTGTCTCTTTGTTTCCTGAGGTGTGGAAGCTTCACTTCTTTCCTTTCCACCTTCTCACTCTGCGAGCGACTATGTAGTATATATCTCGCACATGGCTCTGCCGCCAGGTTGTCTTCATGTTTGGGGTTCATTCTGGCCATCTTTCTTTCTTCATTTTTGGCGCTCATTTTCGCCAACTTGCTTTCTCCATTTTTGGCGTTCATCTTCGCCATCTTCTTTCCATGTTTGGCGTTCATTCTCGCTATCTTTCTTTCTTCATTTTTGGCGCTTATTTTCGCCATCTTACACGGGTGACGCTTTTTAGTTTTTACTTCATTTCCCAGTATGAGGGAGATTCCTTTCATAGGTAGCTTATCTACCACACCAACTTGAATTGGTCCATTTTTCAACTGGGACTTTTTGGGTTATTTTACATAGCGGTATTTTTACCCTCTTTCCGCCAATACCCTCTATCAGCACAGTCTCACGTGTTGTTTCTATTACCCCTTTAGGTAATTTATTTCGTAGAAGCAACGACTGAGATGCTCCGGTATCTCGTAAAATTGATACTTCCACTGGTCCTCCATGTGGCCCTTTTATCACACTTCTCTTCGTCCAAGGTCGATAAGACTTGTCTACTCTAGCGGTCGTGACAGCTCACTGTGGTTTTCTCGGCTGGGTTCGGTTTCTTTCAGGACCTTTTCCAAGCTGACACCTTATGGCTATGTGTCCAGCCTTTCCACATTTATACCAGACCACTGTTCTGCTGCTACTTTGGAAGGTTCTTCTATTTTCTTCCTTAGGTCTTCCTTCTGGGCTTGACTCTGTTTTAAATTTTGCTCTGCTTCCCGTGTACGTTCTTTCCTTCGTTTTTCGGTGTGTGAGGATGTACTCGTCTGCTAGTGCGGCCATTTCGTAATTCACGTCAGTTTTCCTTTCACTTAGGTGAACCCTGACTTCTTCTGGCACACAGTTTAAAAATTCTTCAGCTAATATTAGCTGCCGGAGTTTCTCCACGTCTCCGTCTATCCTCTTAGAGTCACACCATTTATCCAGCGCATTCTCCTTTCTCTCCACATAAGACTGGTTTTCCGTTTTTCTCTATGTTCTGAATTTCTGTCTATAAGCTTCTGGGACCAACTCGAAGCTTTTAAGAACCGCTGCTTTCACCAAGTCATAGTCGGTGCAAATTTCTGTGGGCAAAGTTGCATATGCTCTCTGTGCTTTTCCTGTCAGTACAGTCTGGGGTAGCATTGACCAACATTCTCTTGGCCACCCGAGATGTGCAGTTCGCTCAAAATGCGCAAAGTATTTATCCACATTGACTTCATCAAATTTTGGGACTAGCCTCGCTTGCTTCGTTACTTCGAAACTATCATGGCTTCCTACGCGTCCGCTTATTGCCAAGTCGACTTCTTGCAACCTTGTTTCTTGCTGAATTTTAGCTTTCTCCAGTTCCATCTTATTTCTCTGTAGTTCCATTTGGGCTCGTATTTTAATTTTCTCCAGTTCAATTTGTTCTGGTGTCATTCTTATTATTTCCGTTGGTAGCTCTTCCAATGCTGCTTCTTCGAACATATTTTCGTCCACCATGTGCTCGGCTATTTTTCTCACGAGTTCATGTTTCCTCATAGTATTCTGAACATTTAACTCAAGCTTCTCGCCAGTTTTCACTATCTCGCTTTTTCTCAGCCTCTCCAATTTTTCCATGGAGGGTTCTTTTAAGAATTTCTCTATTTTGTCCATTCTTTTTTTTTTCCCAAACAGTTATCTCAACGGGTAATTTTGACTGTTTCGACGATATTCCTTTCAGTCTCCCAGGGCAGGTTTACACAGCAGGAATTATCATACGACTACAAGAAATAAATATTATTTATAATTATTTTTAATTCCCGGACGAGACACCATTTTAAAGCGTATGTTACGGGAAATTTGCTAAAAGCCCAGAACGGGACTTTATTTTCGCACGTGTGAAGACGGGGCAGGTTGGCACTTGATCCCTTGTAGAATAAGTCCTCGTTCAGAGTTTTTTTCTCGGGCACATAAGAACTGGCATATCATGTGGGGGATTAATTTATGGCCAGACTGACCGCCGCTGGCAAAGAGTTCCAAATTCCATACTATACACACACCCACCAAGGCCGCTAGTCTTCCTCCCCTAGAACAATGGAAGATGTGGACCTCTAGGTTTAGACGTAATAATATTATATTGTAGCAGTCGGCAACTCCGGTTCCCCGTATAAGAATTTAAAGGAATTTATAGGACAATTTTAAGCGAGCATATCATAAGGCGAATAGAAGCTGAAAAAGAAACATGATATCACAAATTCGTAGCAGACACTACAAATAACAACTTCGACCACGTGGGAACATTAAAATATATCAATCCTTTTTACTTTCACGGATATACACCTTCAACGTATCAAATATATTATAAATGAATAGTGCGCGAACACAAATGTCTTTCTTCTTTTCTTTTCTTTCGTTTTCAGTCTTTCTTCAACTTGAGAGAGAGAGAGAGAGAGAGAGAGAGAGAGAGAGAGGGTATATAAAATTGGGTATAAGGAGTAACAGTCCCAAAGTTACTTATCTTATTTAGATGGATTCCTGTGGCGAATCTTTTTTCTTTTACGGGCTCTTCTTTTACCCGGAGTTCTTGGCTTTAGTTCCGTCCGCCACGAACCCTGTCCAACAACTAACTTTCTTATTATCTATTTTCGCTGACGGGAAGGAGTCCCCACTTCCGTTTTGTGGTCCCAGCCAATCGTTTGGCTTCTACCTTCTTCCCCCTTGGCCAGCCGATCCGTTAGGGCTACTATATGTCACCCTGTATCCAATTCTTTTTCCATCAGGTTACAAAGTACAAACATCTGTTTTTCCATTCTGACTTGGATTTGTAACTTTGGGATTGACCTACATTCTTTCATGTCTTAACGGTCATTCTCTGATGGCTTGCCAATTCAAACACGGGGAATAGTAGTAATCATATTTCTATCTTCTCAGTGGGACACCACGTGACACATGTGTGTGTGTGTGTGTGTGCGTTTTGTGTGTGAGTATGTGTGCGTGTGTGTGTATGTGTGTGTGTGTCTGGTGCGTATTTGTGTTTGTGAATTTAAAAGACCTCCATACTGGCAGTATGTGACACAAAGTCAAATTTTAAGTAGAATTTAACAGGTTTGAATTTAGAGAGGTTGTTATACACAATTCTAAATGATAATTCCTCTTTCCCTGTAAGGAACAAACATTTTACTTTTAATGTTAAAACCTCCTCCGATCTCCAATCCGTTGCAATACCAATGTTAAAGAGCCCGGTCGGCCTATTTACCAATAGCGTGAGGAAGAATAGTCGGATATATAACTTTCTCACGGGCATTAACAGTGTATATATATGTTTGTGTGTATATATATATATATATATAAACGTACAAAAATAACCCCACAATATCTTCAGTGGATAATTTTTATTTGTGGTATTATTTGGCAACGTTAAATGCTTCGTGTTTGTATACCTAAAAAAATCCCGAAATATTTAACATAGGCAAATGATTTAATGAATCGTAAATTTAATTTTATTTCAATTTAATCCTCTGAAGACCTTGTGTCTTTTAATTTTTGTACATTGTCAAGCTGTCGGATTTATTACCAGTTTTTCCATATATATATATATATATATATACACGAAATCGTAGGCTATCAACCAAATTAATAATGAATTGTTTTTTTATACATTTGCTAGAAGGGATAACTTCAAATATGACAAGAAAACTAAAATATGTACTTTCTTTCTTTCATGTACTTTATTTCTATGAATTAAAAAAAAAAAGAAGAAAAATGTTTATATACACTTAATAAAGTTGCTGACACTGAAAAATCATCAATGCCCAAAGTAAACTAAATGATGCTAGTATTTACCCAACCTCTCGGTCTCGGGCAGGATGTGACACAAGGTCAATTTTTAAGCACAGTATAGCAGGTTTCAATTGAGATATTTCTTTCTCCTTGACTGGTTGCCTAAGGAAAACTAAAGAACCTAGTCTGCCCAACTATTTACTAATTATCTTTTAAGGAGAGAACATATTGATATATACCTTTCTGAAGGGCATTAGTGTCATGTGAAACGCAAACAACCTCATCCAGAATTTGAGGGCTGGTCACCGATTCCATTTCTTACGATGATAACCGTTTCGCTGAGCACACCTCTAAACAAAATTATGTAGTTCCTTATAATAATAGGGCCTCCGGATATAAAACAGTTGTAATTCTACCCTTAGGCGCAACTAAGCAAAAATTGTTTAGGGATGCTATTCAAGAATAATCAAAATTGAGCTGGGCACGGGAAAAAGCGATATGTAATAAAAAAAAGTTCTGATAAACGATATGTAACAAAAAATAGGAATAAGCGATATGTAACAAAAAAGTTGGAATAAGCTACACGTGACAAAAAAGTAGGAATAAGTGTTATGAAAAAAAAAGTTGGAATAAACGTTATGTAAAGAAGAAGTAGAAATAACCGATATGTAAGAAAAAAAGTTGAAATAATCTATACGTAAGAAAAAAAAGTAGAAATAAGCTATATGTAAGAAAAAAAAGTTGAAATAAGCTATATGTAAGAAAAAAAAGTAGAAATAACCGATATGTAAGAAAAAAAGTAGAAATAAGCTATATGTAAGAAAAAAAAGTAGAAATAAGCTATGCGTAAGAAAAAAAGTAGAAATAAACTATATGTAAGAAAAAAAAGTAGAAATAAGCTATACGTAAGAAAAAAAGTAGAAATAAGCTATATGTAAGAAAAAAAGTAGAAATAAGCTATATGTAAGAAAAAAAGTAGAAATAAGCTATATGTAAGAAAAAAAGTAGAAATAAGCTATATGTAAGAAAAAAAGTAGAAATAAGCTATACGTAAGAAAAAAAGTAGAAATAACCGATATGTAAGAAAAAAAGTAGAAATAAGCTATATGTAAGAAAAAAAAGTAGAAATAAGCTATGCGTAAGAAAAAAAGTAGAAATAAACTATATGTAAGAAAAAAAAGTAGAAATAAGCTATACGTAAGAAAAAAAGTAGAAATAAGCTATATGTAAGAAAAAAAGTAGAAATAAGCTATATGTAAGAAAAAAAGTAGAAATAAGCTATATGTAAGAAAAAAAGTAGAAATAAGCTATATGTAAGAAAAAAAGTAGAAATAAGCTATATGTAAGAAAAAAAAGTAGAAATAAGCTATACGTAAGAAAAAAAGTAGAAATAACCGATATGTAAGAAAAAAAAGTAGAAAGAAGCTATATGTAAGAAAAAAATTAAACGAACAAAAAACCCCGCCGAACTTGAAATTTATTGTAACAAATTATTGATCAGAAAAATGGAGAAAAATCCGACGAAAAAATTATTTGTTTCCAACGTCTTAAAGCGGAGATTTTTCTTGTTTGATCTCTGGTGTGCTCATATGACATTTAAGGTCGACCTTACGAAGCCTCTGTCACAAGTGGGGGTTTTGTTAGTCTTCACGTAAGAAATTCAATCAATATTCTTTGTTGTTTTAGTGTGAAAGAGTCACGTACGAACAGACGGACAGGTTTTCCATTTATTAGTACAGATTACTATAACACGGCCTTTACTATTTTCATAGTTGACATTGAAATTGTATTATTGCAGGGACTCATGATGAGGATTTCTGTCGATTAAAAAAATGTAGAAACCTTAAACCATCATTCAAGCCATTTAAAAAAATCACAATTCGCATATATTTTAAAATCTCCTTGTAAAATTAAATTCTGTTCATATTTAGACGTGTGATATGACAACGACCAGTGGCACATAAAAATGTATATTAAAGAACGTGACATAAATAAATATTAGGATATCAGCATGTATTAAGTAAGACCGGTTCATCAACATTGACAGTCCAAAAATCAATTCTTCGGATTAGAGGTAAGCTTGTAATCACATGTCTTATTGCAAATTCTGAATGTATGTTAGCACACATATCAACAGAATCGCATACTCAGTGATAGAAACTCAAACGAAAGCGTCAGTAAATCAATATTATGGCGTCCCACTCTGATGTTGAGAGATATATTCAATGATAGACATTAATACGTATATTCACGAATGGTCGATGCTGATTGGTTGTTGCTAGACGTTCGTTTGTTCCACGCGAGAGGACGAAGTGTTGCCACACTGGCTTTCACAGTAACTAATGTCACTAGAAATAGTGAGGTATCAATACATCGAAAATTGTCATGAGTCAAGACGGGTCGAATCGACATTACAGGACTTTTTAAATTGGCATTATGTCTCAGTCAATCATCAACAAGAGCCGCTGATGATTCCACGGTGCAGAAAAATGCAGCATATAGTTTCTGTTTTTTTTTTTAAATCTTTTTCTTTTCTTTTTTAGGCGAGCGGCATTTTCAGTATGTCTGTTCAATATCGAATGCTGATTGGCGTCGATTTTTTTTTCTGATCTGTGAATCCTATTGATGTACATTAATTCTCGTTATGGTGGTATATTAGGCGAAAATTTCAGAGTTATTCGATTTTTCATTAATGGCTTTGGATCCCATGAGATACAGATTATTGATGAAATTGTCGATCGACCAGAGAGAAACAATAAAATAACAGGCGCGGAAAGAGAAAAATCCTCAAACCTTTTTTTATGATTCTTGAAGTCTGATTTTGTATCCGAAAGGAGTATGCCGACAATACACACCATAAACATTATATATGGTGTATTAACTCCGAATACAATTTTAGTCAGTCATGATTACTAGGTTTTATCGTTTAGTCTGCTTTCTTTGTTTAGTTGCATATCAACCTTCGTGAGTTATTCAAAACCAAAGCCATCCTTGTAGAAGAATAGTAGTGTTGGTATTTAACTCATATCTAAGAGGGATCATAGGTTTTCCATTTGCCCGAAAGTAAATGGAAAAGTATTATCAAAGTTCGAACTTGCTTACGATGTCAAAGTCTATTACCTTCAATCCATACACCTGGGAAATTTCCACTTACAAGGGATCGTAAAAAATTTGCCATATTTACATACATTTGTGCCACGTATATCCGTGACCAAAGCAATTCAAGCCGTGAGAGGTACTTGCTGCAGTTAAGTTGTATCAAAGCAGTTGGTACACTGAAACGTTGTGCGTTACTTAATTCTATGTGTGATTTGAAATCCTGACAGGTTAACATGTCATCATCATGTCGTGCTGGTAGCACGGATATCCCTGACCCTCACTCGCCACTTTTCCCTATCATTCATCGCCTAAGTCAGGTCTTCTGGACAACATCCCGTATCCTCACATAGTTGCTGAATGTATGTTCGTGCTGGTCGTCCTGCTTTTGCACGGCCATGTGTGGGGGTCCATAAGAGTACATCACTTATGAGTTCAAGTTAGGCTTTATGAATTTGAGCTGGGCAACGACACCGCAGATTTGGTTTGGTTTGGTTTTATGGTACATCAACCATTGTAGGTTATTAATGCCAAATCCATTTTTATACATATAAACAGTTCTATTTCAAACAATTCAGGTTTGTATCAGTTTATTTTTTTTGTTTACACACAGTTAAATGTCAAAATAGTTCTATTGCAAACAATTCAGTTTAACAGTTTCTATGTCAAAGAACAGTTCAATTTCAAATAATTCAGTTTAGCATAAGTATACAGTTAAAATGTCAAAAATAGTTCTATTTCTAGCAATTCAGTTTAACTTAAGTGCACAGTTTAGTTTTATTTGACCCTTAGATAAGACCCTCTCTGATGCTATCACTCTGGGCCAGAGAGGATCTGGGAGTGATGGCAATGAAGGGGTACTCCGCATTCCCTAAAGCTCCAGGATTTGTTACGTGAAAGGTGAAAGTGCAACTGAAATGTATTTAATTTACAGTTTAATTTCCGGCTTCTTTACCCAAGACCATGCTTGAGGGAATCTAGTGATTATATCTCTTCTATATATTCATGCTTTTGATACCTCTGTTGAGAGACATTTATATTTCACATTAATAGTAATCTCCTAAGGAGAAAAGCAGTTGCGCAAAATGTAATTCTTTTGTATTTCATATGTTCTGTGTCTACCCGGTATCTTGTTAATATGTTCATCGGTATCTTTCATGATCATACACAAGGATATCACTATCACTGGCACGGTGGTAATTTTAAGGTGCCACATTTTTTCATTTTTTTTTCAGGTGTTTGTATTAACTTATTTTATCATATTCTTTGACTGATATGCGATTATCTGTTGGCTCTGACATATCAATTAGAAATATTTTTTTCTCGTATAGTCCTTTACCACTCTATCTTGTCTGTTGCTCTCTATTTATAGCAAAGTCGAAGAGAATAGCTCCTTTTATTTCTGTTATTGGTTCTACTAATAGTGGGATTTTGAGATACTTACGGATCACCTAATCTCGCCCAGACGACCAGACCGAATGATATTCAACAAAAAAACTCCGCTGAATAGGGGAGTTTGCTGTTCTTGCTGATCCCTGGGTAAAACTGAAACAAAGCAAAAAGAGAGATAAGTACCAAGACATTGCTCGAGAACTGACATGGAAGTGACGGTGATACCAATTGTGATTGGCATGCTCAGTACAGTCACTAATGTATTGGCACGAGGACTGGAGGACTTTGAAATAAGAAGACGGGAGGACTCCATCAAAACATTTGCATTATTAAGATCGGAGAGAATACTGATAAAAGTCCTGGAGACTTGAGGAGACTTGCTGTCTCTCAGACTCCAGTGAAAAACCTCAAAGAGTAAAATAATAATTTCTTGCGAGTTTTTCATACTAGCACTAGCTGATGGTTTTTCACTGGAGTTTGAGTGACAGCAATCTCCTCAGGTCTCCAGGACTCTTCCCAGTATTCTGGCCGATCGATTCAATGCTGTAGTTTGGATTGTCTTGATCCGTTCTACGATTTCCAACTATTCCAATTCCTTTTTCAAGCCTTTGAGGACCGTTTCAAGTGCGCCAATTACAATTGGTAATACCGTCACCCTCACATTACACAGCTTTCTTAATTCTTTGGCAAGGTTCAAGTACTTCCCTGTCCTTTTGCATTCTTTGATTTTCACTCAATGGTCCGCTGGGACGGTAAGTTTTCTTTCTTTTGTTAATCATCATTTGGTCTGGTCTTCTGGTTGGGATTAGCTAATCTGTTCGTATCTAAAAATCCCAGAAAATTTTGTGAGTCGCATTCTCTTGGAAGAATTCTTGTTTGTGCATGTACCACATAGTGGTGTTGTCAAATTTCAAATTTTTGCACAATTCCCAGTGGATCACCTTCCCCCGCTGCTGTGTCTCGTCTTATACAACTTTTGTGCTAGTTTGTTGCATTTGCTTGTTATGTTATTGATTGTCTCGTGTCTATTACGACATGGTCTACTCTTACTTTTCTGTTTCGTATTATCTATTTTTGCTTGAACTTAGCTGATCCTTTTGGCTTTATTTTGTGCTGCTAAGAATGTTGCGAGCAATATTGAACAAGTTCTGACGGCAACACCCCACAAGGCACCAACTATACGGCCACCTACCTCCCATCACGAAAAATATCCAAGTTAGACGAACAAGACATTCAGGACACTGCTGGAGAAGCTAGGACGAGCTCATAAGTGATGTACTCCTATGGACTCCCGCATATGGCCAAGCAAAAGCAGGACGACCAGCTCGAACGTACATACAGCAGCTATGTGAGGATACGGGATGTAGCCCTGAAGACCTGCCAGAGGCGAGGAATTATTGGGAGGAGTGGTGAGAGAGGGTCAGGGATATCCGTGTTAGCGGCACGACATGATGATGATGATGATTAAAAGAAATTCAGTTTCTCTTTTAAGGTTTCCCATCCATAGCCATGTGTCGAATAAGATCTAACCAGTTTATTGATAGTCTCTTTCTTTCCATATCTGTTTCTTAGTGGGTTTTTTTGTTTGTCCTTATGTTGTCAGTGCTGTTGCTGGTCCCCGTAATTAATTTCTCTTTTTTCTTTTTGATGTAGTTTCCAAGTCTTCGAATTGATTTATCCTCGGTATCTTCTATGTTGTCGAGTCGTCTTCTTCGTTCATTTCTTGATACTTGTAGCCTATCTATGTCATCTCTGGGATGTAAGGCTTTATGTATTGTCATTAGTTTTCTTGTTCTCTGGCCCATTTCTGTAAGTCCTTCCCTCGTCCACTCCAAGAATGGTTCCGAGTATCTTACGAGAAGGACAGCCAAATTATTTATCCTTTTGATGAAATTTCTGCTATATAGTTTGATTTCGAGTAATTTTCTCGTTATTCTAAGATAATCTTTTAAATTTTTTTCTTTCATCTCCACTTGTTTGGTGTTCGTTTCTTATATCCCTTAGTATTTGTAAGTTACCTTTTCTCCGAGCATTCTGATTTTTTGTTGATTTGATTGTTCTATTCTTTCTGTCATTCGTCCTTTTCCGCTTCTCATTATCGACATGGCATATTTTTCTTTACCAAATTCCATTCCTATATCCTGACTGTATTTTCACTGCCTGCATTAGAGTTTCCAATTTTTTTTCATTTTTTAGCGAACAGTTTGATGTCGTCCATGTAGATTAGATTATACGTTTTTTTCTGGCGATTTATGAAGTGAGTATCTGTTGTGCATTTCCTAAGTATGTGATTGAGTGGCATCAATGGTATTACAAATAGTAATGGTGATAGCGCATCTCCCTGGAATATACCTCTATGGAATTTCGTCCCAGCTAAAAATGTTCTTCCGGCTGTCAATTTCACTGACAAGTTTTTTTTATGGTTTCCTCGATATACTTTATGACTTTGTTGGATATCTTGAGCATTTGTTGTTATCCTGCATTGTGGAACCATATCGTATGCATTTTTTTGCAGTCAATCTGTGCCACAGCAATATTTTTTTCTCATTTTTCTCTTCTTGATATTTATTATTATTATTATTATTATTATTATTATTATTATTATTATTATTTCTTGAGAGTTTTTCACATCAGCGTCAGCTGATGGTCTTTCACTGGAAATTGAGTGAAAGCAAGTCTCCTCAAGTCTCCAGGACTCTTCTCGGTATCCTGGCCGATCTCAACAATGTAGTAGTTAGGATGGTCTCCACTTGTCCTCTTATTTGCAAATCCTCCTGTTCCTTAATTAATCCTTTGTTGTCTGTACCAAGAGCACCAATTACAATTGGTATAAACGTCACTTTTATGCTCCACAGTTTCTTCAATTCGCTAGCAAGGTCGAGGTACTTATCCTTCTTTTCATTTTCTTTCAGTTTTAATCTGAGGTCAGCCGGGACAGCAAAGTCCACACATTTGCAAGTTCTCTTTTTTTGTTGTTGATTATAATAAGGTCTAGTCGTCTGGCTGAGATTAGGTGATCCGTTTGTATATCAAAATTATTATTATTATTATCATCATTTTACTCTTTGGATTTTTCACCCACATTAGCTTATGGACTCTTACTGAATTTTTACTGGCTACAAGACTACTTAGGTCTCCAGGACTTTTCTGTGTATTCTAGCTGATCTTGAAAATGCTGCTGTCTGGATCGTCTCAATTTTTTTCTGATATACAATTCTTCCAGGCCATTTCCAAAGTCTTTGGGAACAGTTCCAAGTGCAACAACTTCAACTGGTATCACCGTCACCTTTATGTTACACAGCTTTCTTTTACTGCTTTGGCCGACTCCAATTATTTCTTTATCTTATATCTTTCTTGATTATCCTTCTGTGGTCCGCTGGAACAGCAAAGTCCACGAGACAGAAGTTCTCTCTTAATTTTTTTTTTTTGTTAATTAGCACCAGTCAGGCTTTTTAGCCTCAATTAGATGATCCATTTGTATTTAGACATCTCAGAGAATTTTATACGTCTCATATTCTAGGACGGATTCGGGTTTGTGCATATACCATGTGGCACTATGATCAAAATTCAATCTCTCGCATAATTCCAAATGGATCACCTTTCCACCAAGTCCTGAATTATTATTATTATTATTATTATTATTATTTATCCCTGGGGATTTTTCACATCAGCGTTAGCTGATGGTCTTTCACTGGTATTTGAGTGACAGCAAGTCTTCTTACGTTTCCAGGACTCTTCTCAGTATTCTGGCAGATCTCAATAATGCTGTAGTTTGGATGGTCTCCACTCATCCTCTTATTTCCAAGTCCTCCAGTCCCTTTAATAATCCTTTGGTGACTCTACCAGGAGCACCAATTACAATTGGTATAAACGTCACTTCAATTCGCTAGCAAAGTCGAGGTACTTGTCCTTCTATTCTCTTTCTTACAGACGACATGCTTGGAGACAAAAGAACAACATAGAAATTACTCAAGAATGCTATGTACTGTTTTGAAACAATCCTTGAATAATCACTCTACAAAACAGCAGTTATACAGCCACTTACCCCCCATCTCGCAATATCATCCAATTAAGACGAACAAACCAAGCAGGGCAATGCTGAAGAAGTAAGAACGCAATCATGGACTCCTTCCCGCTGACTCACTAGTATTGCCTGAACTTACGTTCATCAGCTTTGTGCAGACACAAGGCGCAATCTGGAAGTGTCGATAGGGATGGATGGCAAGAGAGAGTGAAAAGAATCCTTACTGTCGGCATACCATGATGATGAAGATAACTCCCAGGTTCCCTTTGATCCGAAGCTGTTGCGTACGTTAGAGTCTTATGTAATTTCTATCTGACAAAGCCGAGCAACTCTTAGTTTGACTTATATCTCAAAATAGAATTACTATTTTTTAGATTGGTATATGATTTTATCTCATTAATGTTGTCAGCAGCTGCGATGGCCGAGAGGTTAAGGCGTTGGACTCGAAATCCAATGGGTTATTCCCTCACAGGTTCGAATCCTGTTCGTAGCGATAAGCTTTTTTATTTTATTTTGAGATGAATGAAAATAATTACTCCTCATGGTATCCCTCAGGCTCCAGTTTTGGAGATTTGAGAAGAAGCACTTCATTGCCATTACTTTCAGGTGCACCTTTAATTAAAGTGTTAGTACCTGTTTGTATCCCAAATATGTTTCAAGTAGATATGTTAAAAAATCATACGTATTCGATCGGACCGTGTGCCAAAAAAAAAAAAAAGAAAAAAAGGAAAACTCTGAAGAATCAATTACGAAAAAATATAAATATGAACGTACAAGAACGCGATTCCTTAACATCTTGGCATAAAATAAGCTAAGATGTGTTAACATGGTGTTACAATCAATCAGGACAATTTGGATTATTTGGTGGTATTCGTGGTGTCGTCGTGGTGTAATGGTTAAAGCGATGGACTGCGGAATCTTAATAAGCGAGTTCATACTCCAGTCACGCTATTATATTGACTTTTGAGCAATTACCCTTGAGAAAGGTATAAACCCTCTTATCCTCCCAGCTATGGGTTAAATAGTACCACTACTGTTCTTCTACCAAGGTTGATATGTCATTAAACAAAGAAACCAAACCATCAACTCTTCTCCAAGTAACATACAGCAGGTTGTTCTGAAAAAGATAGCACCAGCATCCAGAAACCATTCATGATCTGACTTATTAGCAAATGTTTATTTACTAAGCCTAACTTCGCACAAGATCAGAAGAATGGGATTCTGGGTACGACACTCAACTCCATCCGGTTGTAATCGATAGGAATACATTTTTGATTTGATCCCATTATCAGCACGAGCATTCAATATGAGCATTCTTTAGGAGTAGTAGTAGTAGCCAAACGATCACATCAGAGACAAAAGATAAGTTTTAGCTCAAAGGATGCATTTTTCACAGTACGTCTTCCAAACAATCGCCGTTGCGCTTATCTCAGTAACGAATCATTATCATATTAATCGGTTGCATCTATTTTGAGACACCCTGTAATTATATTAATGGGTTGTATTTATTTTGAGACACCCTGTAATTATGATAATGGGTTGTACCTATTTTGAGACACCCTATTTATCAATGGGTTGTATCTATTTTGAGACACCCAGTACATTAATGGGCTGCATCTATTTTGAGACACCCTATATATCATATCAATGGGTTTATCTATTTTGACACACCCTGTACATCATATAATTGGGTTGCATCTATTTTGAGACCCCCTATATATAAATGGGTTGCATCTATTTTGAGACACCATGAAGAACTGTTTGAATATTATTAGCACTTGATAGGAATACGTAAAGCCATAACTATAAACAAATAAATGATTATTATTAAATATAATCATTAATTATAGACAAGAATAGCTGAAATCATTTAACTGTATGCAAATCATTCGTATTAAGTTACTTGAATCTATAAATGCTTTCCAAATATTTTTTTATGTATTCGTTACTTGAAACCATGTAATTGTTTGTAAATTATTGGCTTTAGATAAGAATAATTGAAACTATATAGTAATTTGGTGACCGTAGTCGAGGGCGACCCGAAGGCTCCCTTTTCAATAGCTACTACAATGATGTGTAGGGGAGGGCGCTACTCCTTTCTCTTTACCCTTGATACGTATCTTATATTGCTGAGTGTTAAGCAAGGAGGTATCAAACACCTTTATAAAGTCTTTGGTATGATGCGACCTGGGATTGAACCCAGGTCTCCCGGAACATTGGCGAATTCTGCAAACATGAGGAATCCTCCAAATAATAGTTACAGCGACAGTAGTAGTTGTTGTGAGGTTAATAGTCGTATGTGTTGTTGATAGTGGTAGTAATAGTAGTAGTTGCGATAGTTGAAGTAGTAGTATTGGTAATCTAACTAGCAGAGGTTCCCGGCGTGGCTCGGGATAAAAGATAAGGAACAAAAGGATTTCTGATAAAAGAAAAGAGTACCTCATAATAACTAGAAAATTATCAAAACCAACATCTGTTTCACGGGGAGTTCCATTTAAGGTTTTGGCAAAGGTATTGGACTGCGACATCGTAGTAAACGAGTTCGGACTCTACTGGCAGCATTAAGTTCACTTTCAGACTAATACCCTTGAGAAATATATTAATTCCCTTATATTCTCAGCTATGGGTTAAATAGTACCATAACCTTTCTTCTATAAAGATGGCTCTGGCATGAAATAACCTACGAAGGTTTAAATGCCTATAAACAAAGAAACTAAACCTAACCAAAGCAAACTCTGCAGTAGATATCTAATCAAAGCAATAAATACCAAGTCAGTCTATCTTATAATATAAGTAAAAGTAAAGTTAGCGACCATAGTCGAGGGTGACCCGAAGGCTCCCTTTTCGATAGCTACTACACCAAGGTGTAGGGGAGGGCGCTACTCCATTCCCTGGATTGCTCCACTTTACCCTTGAACCGTACCTTATAATGCTGAGTGTTAAGCAAGGTGGTGTCAAGTTCCATTTTTAAAGTCTTTGGTATGACTCGACCTGGGATTGAACCCAGGTCTCCCGGGCCATTGGCGAACACTCTAACCGCTGGGATGGACTATTTTAAAACCCGACAAGCGAATAAACCCAACAAACTGACTATTGAACTAGGAAATTAGTGATAATATATGCCGAAATATGAACATAATATAGATATACAACAAAAGCAACTTTAAAGGTAAATTCTGGTTAGTTCCTAAGAGCCTCTTTGTATACAATATTTTATACAATTAGATTTTCTTGCCTACAAATCCTGAACATACCATATAGAGTTGGCTATAGATCTATTCTCGTTCACCACGTTATTTTTTCTACTTTTTATAAAAATGTCTCTTCTAACAGAACCAAAAATGGTATTGTTTGCAATCTGATGACTTCTTGTTGGTTCAACTGAACCAGGAGGCACAACCTGGCATAACCTTGCTGGAGTAATGAATCAAGTCAAGAAAAAATTCGGCTCACTGGTGCTTTCCGTAAGGTTGTCTTTCACTTCACCCTGATGCCCTGGGAAAAGGTCTCAATCCAACTGTTTCCTCACAAGCTACGAGTAAACAGTAGCGCAGACGGGTCTCTTTAGCCTCGCTAAGTTCACCAGTCGAGGAGAAAGAAGAAAGTCTGTATCAAAACCAGCCATACTTCATTAAAGTTTGACCCAGTTTTCCGTCCTGCACTTGGTGAAGGGGTTGGGTAAATACACTATAAAAATGCAAATATAAAGGAGAAAGATGAAAATATTAGCAATTGAAAAAATTAATTACTATAGATTGTGGTGTATAAGTTACTGAATACTGCGCCAAGCATTTTTTCCTTATCGGTGAGTCAGTGTTTCCACTCCATGGACAGCCTTTCTGACTCAGGTTCTTAGAAGTAAACTCAAGTTTAACTAATTTTAAAACATTTTTTCGCACATTTTTCTGTAAATTTCACATTGTTAGCTCTTCCCAGCCACTAAAAATTTGAGGTTCAAACCTGGAGCTGCCATTTTGAACAGCCTCAAAACAAATATTTTTGTAAGATTAAAATGATTTTTGCCATAAATCAGTTGCAAACAATGCAGGATTTACATTTATGCAAAAATATTCTGAAAATATTTTTTTCTTAAAACTTCCGTTTATTAATTGAATGACCCTTATATTATCATCCATAATTTTTATTTGTATCTTTTCATCTTTTTAATATCACTTGTTTTTTTTTAATTTTTTTCATCGTTATTTCAATTACATGCCGTTCTTTGTTATCGTAAAAATAACGACCCGACTGAATTGCTTAAAAAAATAACTGGAATTTTAAAAAAAATCAATGAAAAATACTAGTCCAAATTAAAAAGATGAAAAAAATCTATACCTTAATTGGGACATATGTTTCGTTATTTTAACAAAACCCGGATACTCCTGAAAACAGTTCCCATAAAATAAAACACAGAAAACATATTACACGTACTTCCCAACACACACACACACACACACACACACACACACACACACACACACACACACACACACACACACATTGAATATAACATATGCAAAACCTCTACACAGTACTGGCGCACAGAATACCTCAACTTACACAGACGCACACGGCAGACACATATATGCGCAAAACAATATATGTACACCAAACAAAAGCACGCACACAGCACTTAGACACACAACATACAGAACAACATATTACATGGTACATACACGAATGAACAAAGTGCAAGCACAACGCACACACATTTATAAAATATTGGTGAAGCGAACTTTTTTGTGGCTTATACTATATATATATATATATATAAAGACCAATTTATAAAATCTGGTATGTCGTACAGAATACCGCGTCCTGCGTGAATATCTCCTGATGATCATGTCGATCTTGACGTATACTGACCGAACAGTTCGGTCAAAGTTATGAACAACCTTCACATTTGATTTGTTTAAAGTGGTGAAAGTTTGTGAAGGGCCAGCCTGTTTCACTTTTTGGTTGGTTGGTTGTTTAGTTGGGTTCTATAGCATATCAATCTTTGTAGGTTATTTAACGCCAAATCCATTTTTATGCAAATAGTCAGTTCTATTTCAAACAATTCAGTTTAGCATGATTACACAGTTTAATTGTCAAAAACATTTCTATTTCAAGCTATTCAGTTTATTCAAACAATTCTAATTCAGCTAATTCAGTTTAGTATAAGTACATAAGTACACACAGTTAAATGTCAAAACAGTTCTATATATACGTAACAATTCAGTTTAGTGTAAGTACAGTTTCAATTTCAAAAACAGTTCCATTTAAAACAATTCAGTTTAGCATAAACACGCAGTTTAAATGTAAGCACTGGTTAATTGTCAAAAACATTTCTATTTCAAGCTATTCAGTTTAGTCAAAAAGTTCCAATTCAAGCAATTAAGTTTAGCATAAATATGCAGTTAGTTCTATTTAACCCATAGATAGGGCTCTATCAGGTGCTACCATTCCAGGCCAGTGTGGACTTGGGAGCCATGACAATGAAGGGGTGTTCCGCATCCCCCAAACCTCAGCTACACTGGAGTATCACCATCAGATTGTTTAGTGTCATAACCAGGACACTCGTTGGAGGCGTCTTACCCCTCTGCAGAGGTGAAGTCGGTGTATTCTACAGCCCTAGCCGACTAGGTAACTGATTTTTGGGATAAGCTGATAACAGAAGAATGGTGCACCAGTGTACCACAAATGAATGGTTGGCCAACACTTGTTCGTCCATGTGTAGGATTCCATAAAGGAACGGTGGTAATGAGTTCCTTCTTAGTTCTACAGCAGCAACCCGGCATGTCTTGCTCGTCTTAGTTTGATTGCTTGTAAGATGGGAGATAAGTGGCCATACAGCTTGTGTTTTGTAAGGTTTTGTTTCAAGGATTGGTTCAAAATAGCACACAGCGTTCTCGTTTAGTTACCATCCCGCTTTTTTCTTCTAGCGTTACAGTAGCGTCCATGTAGTGGCTCCATACAGTAGTGCTTGCATTGCTATATCTTGGAAGATATATTTTTTAACTTTATTAGAGATCAAATTGCAATATGATTCCTAACCTGTCAATAGCAGTCCACACCTTTGTTACGCGTGTGCTGATATCACTTTCAGTAGATGAGATATTGCTGCCGAGGTATGTGAACCGGACGACTAATTTTAAACGCTTACCAGTTAAATTGAGGATAACTCCTTGTTTAAAGCACATGAAATCTGTTTTATTCGCATTCATGTAGAGGTCGATGACCAGCCTATTCTAAGCCCTGTCGATAGAGTTTCCGAGACCTTGTGATTAGTCAAATAGCATTATACTAAATTAAGTATGCCACAACGTCGGAGCATCGTCGAAGAAACCTTGTACCAAACTAAGATAAGAGTAGTGAATAAATGCTGATTGATTCTGGATACTTTATATCTATCAGTCACTAACTCTTAAGCCAAAAAATTTATTTATTTATTTAAGCATTCATGTCTACTCTGATAATTTGAACGTTGCGTTTGGGAATGTGTCGAGCAAGAAAAGTTGGTGATATTCGTTTCATCAGTAGCATTAGTGGGACTATAGCAAGAATCTATTGTGGTGCAGTAGTTGTCATGGCAAGAGAGAGAGAGAGAGAGAGAGAGAGAGAGAAAGAGAGAGTCAAGGAACTCCGTAGAGCCTTCGCGTCTTGAGGATAATGATGATGATCAATAATAATCAGATCGATATGTTTTTGTTCAGTTCTTATTTAGCATAAAAGTAATTTATTTCTGCTTAAAGCATATAGATATTAATCATTTTCCTTTATTTTCTTTTTCTCATTTTCTTTATAGGCTAAACGAAACCCTTCGAAATACGTCAGAACCTTTTTTTTATTTTAAAATTTTATTTCCTTCACAGACAGTCTCGGAGAGAAAAATAAACACGTAATTAAAACTATCGGAGGTATAATTTCACTTACATTTGAATAATTCCGATCAGGCTGGGGAGAGCACTTTTTCCTTACTTAAAAAAAAAAATTAAATTTCATTTTGTAATTGTTCGGTATCTGTTTTTTTTTATTTATAAAATTTTATTCTATTCCTCTTAAATATTCGTCGGCAAGTAATTGTAATATGCACATTAATCCAAGTTTTTCAGCAGAAGCAATTTTATAAAAGTTTAATCAGGTTTAGATAAAGTGTTGAAACGAGGATTTCATTGACCACGTTCTGATTCACGCCTCAAAACTAACAGCAGGCATTTCATGCATCGATAAACAAACAAATCTTCTGTTATTTTCAATATTTTAACATAAATATAGAATTTATGTATAAAATGACTCGGCGTCAATTTAGCCTGATGGGAATATTTTAAGAGAGTTGCAAAATTTCCCTACCAGTACTCAAAATCTATTAAGCAAGATTGCCTACTTTTGTTGTACGCGGGAAGGGGAAAATTCCCGTAGCGTACTGGTTAACATGCCGAACTACGACGTCGTAGTAAGCGAGTTCGAACCCAACGCACGGTACTACACTCACTTTCGAACTAATACCTTTGGGAAAGACATTAACCTGCTTGTCTTGCTCTGGTTAAAGAGTGACGCGAGTGTGCTTCTGAAAGGATGGCTTTGGCATTAAATAACCCATGGAGGTTGATATGCCATTAAACAAAGAAACTGAAACCGATTGTTGTACGCAACATGTGTATGACACGTTCTGGAAACTTTTGTTTGTTTCACTTGAAAAAGGCATGCAGCTATATCTTCTCTTCCCACTCTGTAGGTAGAAGGGCAGAATGGGCTCTTTAGCCTTGGTAGGGCAACCAGTTTAGGGGACATCAGAATGTTATAATGAGAATCTATTTCACACTGGTGCGCTATTCTTCGGTTGACAGCTCATCCAAAAAAGTGTGGCTCTGACACGACACATTATCATCACAAGAAAGATACCCTATGGAAAATGGATTAATTACTAAGTTTGGCTTAGTTAATAATTGTCATCAGTGCCGACGGACATACTATATCTCTTGTCCCATCAGCTATGTTTGAAATAATAAAGGCAGACTTGACTCTCTTGCGTTGTTATGGAAACTAGTAGAGGGAAAAGAAAAACTCTGAATTCAAAATCTGAAGAGTGTTGTTCAAAAGAATCTCTGGCACAATGATGTAACATTCTTCTGTAATCAGTTTTCACGAATTGTAGCTGGTTCGATTCTCATTGGGTGCCCCATTCATGCGGCCTTGTGCTACATCTAAGCAAAAAACTTAGTAAATTACATGTTAAAATTGATGAATACATCCTGATATATATGTATATCAATTATTTGTCTAAATTTCTCCGATGAAGCTTGAAAATTGTTATTATTTAGAACGTTTGAACTATTGACCTGATCTTTATTGTTATACTCACAAAGTTTCGATCGATATGTCCTTCGATCTTTTCCTACTAAACGCCTTATTCACTGCGCCATGTGTCCTTGCTGGATATCAATTGTTTACGCAAACTGTTCTCACAAAGGAGTTTGGTTTAGTTTCTTTGTTTAATGGCATATCAACCTTTGTGGATAACGTAATGCTAAATCTCTTTTTGTTTTTACGATTTATAAGTGAATAGTTTGACGTTAAATATTTCTGTTTATCAAGGGTTTTTAGGATCTGAGAAAAAGTTTAGTTCATGATTTTTCTTCATAGAAGTTTGTTTTTTTATATAGTCGTTTTGTAGGTTTATCTTTAAATTTTTCATTTATATTCACTGCTTTGTAGATAAGATATAATTTTATTGATTTCAACATTTTTGAATTGTTTCTTTATATTATCTCCTTTATAGTACTTATGTCTTACAGTGGCTAATAGCTGTATAGCTTCAAATTACTTATAATAATCCTTAGTAAATAAATGAACAATTCTATTTGACCCATAGATGAGAAATTAACAGGTAGTAACACTACTTTTTAGAGAACACCAGATATTAATGGTAATGAAGGGGTACTACATTTCAAGAATAGATCTTGACCATCATATGCATCTTATTGACACTTAGCCACCGATTTCTTGCAGCTTTAAGATAAAAAGAGTTCGGCGTTTATTTGCCACTTGGGAAATTTCAAAAATTCGTTCGGGACAATCCTATAAATGCAAGGACTTGACATCACCAGCCGACTGGTCGGATCAGGCCCCTTAAACCCTTAAACCGCATGTCTAGCCCAGTAAGGATCAAAATAGAGTGTTGAAAGCAACGAGACCAATTTCGTTGTTGGGTCACTGACTATTCATCTACCAGAATCCCGTCTTCTAGTATTACGGTTCACCACCCACGGCCACGGGTATTTATTTTACAACCTCTGCAGACATGCAGTCGGTGTATTCAACAGGCCCAGCTGACGGGATATTTAATGCCAAAACCATCCTTTTCTGAGGAGACCAGAGATGCTGTTTAAAGCAGAGTAAGTGAGATAAAGGTGTTCATAATTTTTCTTAGCGTATTAGTCTGATCGTGAACGTAATAACGCGATTGGGGTTCGAACTTGCTTAATACTATGACGCAGTTCAGTAGGTTAGCCACTACACCACGTTGACTCCATTTCTTTAGAGAGTACTGGGAAATTCCTTTGTGTGATAACCTAAAGCATATTAATTTTTCTAAACAAACACTCTCTTTCTATCTCTTTTTCTCATACACATGTTCATGTATACGAATCTTTTTAGAATATATTTGCGACTCAATCTGTCTTTTGAGTAATGTAAATCCTCTACGATTGTACTATTTACCAACCCCTCCGCTCGGGCAGGATATGACACAAGGTCAATTTTTCAGCGGAGTTTAACAGGTTTCAATTCAAAGTTTTCCTTCTCCTAGACTAGTTGCCTAACCAAGGCTGAAGAACCTAGTCTGTCCTACTATTTACCCATAGCTGGAGGGAGAATAATTGGATTCATACCTTTCCCAAGGGTATTAGTGCTATGTGAAATGCAATCAGTATTGTCCAGGATTTGAACTCGAGTCGCCGTGTTCATTTCCTACGACGATAACGACTACACCACGGGCACCTCCACGATGGTACCATGGATTTTGTATTTGTCGTATTTTGTAAATTTGCAATTAATATTAATTTTCTATGTTTTCTATTTTTAATCATATACAGCACGTTTCAGAAAAACCGGTGTCACTTGAGATGTAGAAGGTGTTTGAGAAAACTTGATATCCTTTGAAAAATACAGGGTTTTGTTTAGAAATATTGATATCCTTTCGTGATTTTGTAACTTAATCAATTTCATTTAAATAATCTCATATTTTAACAATATGTGCAGAAACACCTCAAAATTCTACTTTACTTATTTTTTCGTTTTCAGCTATAGAAATTTCATTTGTTATAAAAGAAATGTTGTTTTAACATTCAACAGAGTTCGCTGTTGTTTCCACTAATGCTGCTAAAATTTGAGATCATTGAAATGAAGACTGGTCAAGTTATTAGATTATGAAATAGTTATCAGAATAATACAGTATGTTTCAGGAAAAAAAAAACCCTGATATCAAGTGTTCCAGAAAAAATTATATGATTTCGTAATCTTTTAACTTGACAAATTCTCATTCAAATGATCTCAGCTTTTAACAGCATGAGTAGAAACGACTCAAAATTCTACCTTTAATGTTTACTCACCATTTTTCGTTTTCCAGGGAATGGAATTTATATACATGAAAAAAGAACTAACATTAAATGTATTTTGCATTGTTTCTACACATGCTGTTAAAAATTGAAATCATATGAAAGAAAAATTGTCTCTTGTCATACCGAAGAGTTGTGATACAACGAAACAGTCTGTCTGTGGATGACAATATATACGCTCCTCCATGGGAGTTGAGCACTCTGGCGAAGGAATTTACAGCTGCCACTCGCATGATGCAAAGCTCTTTGAATGAATTGAGCACTCTGGTATCCGGTAAGGCAAAAATGTAAACAAACGAAAGCTACTACAAAAGTTTCGAGCTGACGTAGTTCGCTTGTTGGCTGAGCGGTATGATACTAAGTCTTACGTAAAGTTGGGTGGGTTTCGATCCCAACTTCAAGCGTCCGACGTGTCTAGCCATACTGAAGAGTTGTGATACAACGAAACAGTCTGTCTTGGGATGACAATATATACATATATATATATATATAATCTGAAGACCTAGTGGTTTTTGTATATATATATATATATATATATATGAGAGAGGCGCTCTGGATGTAATAGATATTATCGTAGGAAATGGACTCTCTGACCCGAGTTCGAATTCTAGACTAAGCTGTTTGTATTTGCGCAAATACACTTGGGAAAGATATGAATCTAACTATTCTAACTCCAACTCCTGCGTATGTAGTAAGGCTAACAGTACAGTTTAACTTTGGTGTGACAGCCGTTCTAGAAGAAAAACATTGAATTTAAATCTGTTAAAATTCGCTTAAAAATTGACCTTGAATCACTCCCCGCTTGTACTGAGGGGTTAGTATATATATATATATATATATATATATATATATATATATATAGAGAGAGAGAGAGAGGGGGGGGAGATAGATGTACACAAACACATGCATACAAAAAAGACAGAAGGTGTGTGGGAGAAACCAACGTTGTTTAATAAATCTGCCCAAATGATCGGTTTCCCAGTCGGCTGGGACTGTAGAATATAACCACAGTAGCTCTGCAGATCCACTCTGGCCTGGAGTGGTAGCACCTGATAGGGTCCTATCTATGGGTTAAATAGAACTTAACTGCATACTTACACTAAACTGAATTGTTTAAAAAAGAATTGTTTGACTAAACTGAATGGCTTGAAATAGAACTGTTTTTGATAAACCATTTACTTACATTTAAACTTCGTACTTATGCTAAACTGAATTGTTTGAAATAGGACCGTTTGATTAAACTGAATATCTTGAAAGAGAAATGTTTTTTGACAATTAAACTGTGTACTTATACTAAACTGAATTGTTTGAAATAAAACTGATTATTTGTATAAAAATGGATTTGGCCTTATATATATATAATCTTCTGAAGACCTTGTGACCTACAAAGGTTGATATGCCATAAAACACAAACAACCAACCAACAACCAACCTAAACGGGACTACGGAGGACTGAAGGAACATGGATCACGCGCAAGTATATCGCTAATAACAGCACTAAATAATACATTTAAAATGACTATTGTAATATATAACGAAGACACCGTTCTATTCATGACTTTATTGAGACCGATATCGTACACATATGTGCGGAGCATCAGATATATGTGAGAATGGCGTAGAGGATTATTTTTGTTTCTTGGTCTAGCGTTACTGAAGAGTTCGAGTGCAAGGGAGATAACTCATTCCATACTATTACAACTATTGCATTGAAAATAACCTTTTAAAGCGTTTTAGAGAAAGAAAAGAAAAATAATCAAACTAAAACGGAGACGTTTTTCTGTTTTGTCTTCGTCGTTGGCCGATTTTAGTCTTTTGTATAACAGGAAATTTCGTCGTAATTTTAAAGATATGCAGTTGGTTGTTTTTACATTTTCTTTTTTTTTTTTCTTCCTTCAAGTTCTTAATGAGAGCAGCAGTGAGTGAAATGCTCATCTATTGATGTTGTTTTGCATAGAATCGACGTCTATTTAATATTTGCCTTTTAGGGTTGCATTCAGTCTTCATTTGACTGCATTGAATGGATGATTTTTCTTCTGCAACATCTCAATCGTCGAGAAAAAGGAGAAGAAAAAGAAGAAAGAAAACGAATTAAGATAAACTGCGGTGATTCGCAATTTTATTTGCTGAAGAATTCGATAATTTCTGTGTACTTATACTTAGGACTTTACCAATTCCGTACATGAAAAAAAAAAAAAAACAAAAAAAAAAACATGATCAATCCGATTGCTGTAAATCGATTGGATCGCAGATATATCAGGTGACATAAAAAATTATTATCGTAGTGGTGGCTGTCTTAATTTTAAATATTCAATCCGTATTTTTGGTTTGATGATCTTATTTGTTTTAATGACGTATAAACTCTTGTGGGTTATTCAATGCTAAATTATATATATATATATATATATATGGGGGGGGTTGTGTGTGTGTGTACTAGGGCAGCAATCCTTCATTTAAGAATGTTTGATTGAATAATAAAGACACATTTTGTCGATATAGTTTTATTAAGATCATTTCGAGTTTCCCAATAAGTGTTTTGGTTTTAGGTTGAATTTACCGAAATTGTCTCGAGCGCTTTCAACCCTTCATAGGTCATCATCACAGTTGGTTTGCCAGTGTAAAGATCGTTTTTTAAAAAGTTTTTTAAAGTTTTTTTTATCATTGCATAAATCACGTAAACGTTTATAGTTTGCGACGCGCGTGCGCGCGCACACACACACACACACACACACACACACACATATATATATATATATATGTATATATATATTTACTTATCTAATATCTACCAGCATTCACGGTACCTTAAAAAAAAAAGAAAAAAACCGCCAGGAACAAGAGATAAAAATATCTTGAATCACCGCCCGGGGGAAAAAGAAAAAAATATTATAGGACAAAAAGAAAGAAAAGGCCAACCCCGTCACACCCCTTAAAAAATCAAGAGATATGCAGTCAGTTGGTCAAAAGAAAACTAAAACCTTCCGTGAACACTGCAATGCTACAATTACAAGAGTGCTCAACACAAGTGGAGCCAATTATAAAATTAACTTAAATCCGACTCACGATTTAAGTTAATTTTATATATATATATATATATATATATATAATTTGTAATCGAATAGTTTGTCGGTAAATTTATTTTTAAACGCTTAGAGGTAATTTGTTTGCTCTCAGTTTAAATGGTTTCAAGTACTGCGATTTATCACTAATAATTCTATTCAATGAATGGTTTGAAGTATTACTATCTAACACAAATTCTATTTTAATATCAATTATTTGATTGCACACAGTTGGAATGGTTTCAAATATTGCTATCTCAGCACAAATGACCCGCAGCCTCCACCTTTTAGCGCCTTTGATATCAAATAGGGTCGAATACTTGTTTGTCACAAGAGCAATTTGAAGAATGCCTCCGGGACAATCATGTAGGTGCTACGGCTTGACATGACCAGCCGATTGATCGTTTCAGGCCTCTCCGACTACCCGGCTAGCCCCAAAATGGAGCGTTGTAAATCCTGCGACCACTTCTGTTGTCGGGTCACCCGGATATTGTCGTAAAATTTTACGGGTCACCATCCACGGCCAGCAGCTAGTCTTGTAAGTGTATGTGTGAGTATGTGAGGAGGCTTATCATTCTGAAGAAGTGCATTCGGGGTATTAAACATTACCAGCCGACAGTATAGTAGACTGAACTCTTTAGCTTTGCTATGGAAACCGATCTAGGAGAAGGAAAAACATGTGTAAAAAGTTTCATAAAGCTATTCTTGCCTATGACACCCTGTGGGGACCAGTGAGAGAATTTCACATTTAGTTATTCAGTTAATTTTCATCTGAAATATCCAATGTATTATTTCCGATCTCTATGAAAAGTATTCAACATTGAATTAAGTGCATTAAAAAAAAGATTATGTTGATAAAATAGATATTTGTCATTTGAAATAAATATTTTTAGCATAATCGCGGTATTTGGCTCAGCTTATTCACCAATAATAGTTGAGAGTCTGCATATCACACTCTTAAAAATAGGAACCAAGGAAAGAGATCTATTTTTTTCATGGCTATAATGATGGCATTTTCGTAAGTATTTTTCCCGACAGAGTAGAGAGTTCGATCCTTAACAGTAACGTAAATCCGTTACTCCTTCAAAAAATAAAAAAGAATTCAAAGTAAAAGGGTTTCTTCATCTTGGTTGGGCTGAGTACTTTCGCAATCCTCATCGGCCAGGTAAAGAAAGCCGTAAAAGTAACCCTAGGCCGAACTTTTTTTTAGACCTTACTTTTCTGATGCTGGTCTCTCTGGGGAACAAGAAATGTTTTGGTAAAACGCACGAAACTTTGGCCCGTTTACATAAACTTTTCTCGTTCCCTAATGACACGTACATTAGAAAAATAAAGTCTAAAACTTTTTTTTTTTAGTTTTATCCTAACAGCGCTTTTAAGCTGAACCATCGCAGAAAATTTCATTAAATTGTAAATCCTACGTTTTTATCCATCAAAGGTTTTGTTCTATTTCAACTGGCAACGAATTATAGAGATCAATACATGTTGCGCTTTCTTTGTTCTCCTGGGATTAGCAGCTACAAGTATGTCTTCTGTCTAGCCATGACCTGCATCTATCAAAACTGGAACTGATAGATATCCTTCAAGTCTGGCTTTATCGATTTTAACTTTCGACTTCTTAATTGAATGTTATTAATTAGTTACGTAATCAAATGGCCTGTAACCATATTTTTCATAGCAAATCATAGGCCAAAGTCCACTGATACTGGTGCCAATTATTGACAGTTATTGATTTTTTTTATATAAGTTAATTTGAATCATTTCACTTTTTAATACGAGAGCTGATCAAAAAAAAAAAAATAAGAGGCAAATATCAAAATTTTAAATTCTAAAATTTGAAATGTCAAAATTTGAAATTAAAAAAGTAGTTTTAAAATTTTAGATTTATCAAAAGTTAATGAATTAAAATTAACAAAGTTTTAAGATATAACATTTTAGATTGTAAATTTTAAAATAAAAAAATGAATTTTCATGAAAACGTCAATTTTGACAGCAATTTCAATAAATTAGCATGATCTTTCTATCCTCATAAAACGCAGTTTCTGTCATTATCCTTGTCACATCGCCACTGAGATAATAAAGTGATGGTGGCTAGATATCTAAAGAAAGTCTAGACACGTCAGGGCCAATTCTTGCTACTTTGGATCAGCTGCTTTTAGTAAAATACAGGACTGTGCAGAGCATCACTACTCACATAGTTCTTGTTCTCTGTGGCTTGTTTTCTCGACAAAAAATTAATCTTTTGGTAAGATTCGCGGTCACGGACTTAGTAGATATTTAATGTGATAACAATGCCAGGGGGAATTTCTGTGGAATTGTGGTTTAAGTACTGGACTATGACATCATAGAAAACGAGTTCGAACTCCAATTGCATTCACTTTCTGACTATTAACCTTGGAAAAAACATGAACCCTCTTATCTCTGCTGCTATCAGTTAAAAATTATCACTACTGTCCTTCTATAGGGATGGATTTTGTATTAAATAACCTACGAAGGTTGATATGCCATTTAAACGATACGAGCTATGACAATGTCATGGACAGAAACTGCGTTATATGGGAAGGGAAAGATCACGCTAATTTATTAAGATAGCTGTCCAAACTGTGGGATATGATGATAGAAAAATTGGGAGGCGCCAGTCTTTAAAATAAAGAGATTTTTTTTGGTTTGTATGTGTCTATTGGGATAATTATGGCATAAATACAAAATGCTGGATATGGTAATAGAAAGATCATGCCGCGCCAAATCGTCCAAGTGAAGATATTGTATTTGATTTGTGAACATTCACTGAGGTAATTACGGCACAACCTCTAACAGTGGGATATAAGGATAGGACGATTGAGAAACGTCAATTTTCCGAGTTGTAATTGTTTGCTTGCGTTTTAAAGCAATATTCACAATTCTAGTTTTCGACTAGGTTCGAACATGCAATACTAGCACAAGCGCGAAGTTTATGATGATCTCAATTTTCAATTAGTTTTCAAGTTCTGAGCTTAGCTTAGATTTATACACGGGTCCAGGAACAGGTATTTGATTTGATTCCCCCAACGTAGTAAAAATCTTACACAAGATCGCTTTAATGAGAGGGTAAACCACATGAAGCTAACATCTCGTCGTACGGGTGTAAAAATTGCTTGGTTCCATCGTCATTCCCCCATAGGGCCACTGGTTAATAAACCCCGATCCGTGTCTCTTTTAAACGAGGGGACTGGTGTTGCTTGGGAGGAAGTATCCCTGGAATAAGCTGATTATTCTATTCCCCTGCCCCTACATTCGTGCTGGGTAAACATCGGATAACCAATGAGAATCAAACTCACGAGCACTGCTTTGCTTACTATAAACTTGATCACTGTAACAACACACGTGACACCGAAGAAAATTTTGCTAACGTAATAAAACTGTTTCTTTAGGCAAGGTGTTTTTTTTTTCTAAATTCATTTTCGTGATAGACTACGGTCTGAGTGAATATTTCGGGTTTTTCTGAATAATATATTTTATTAGATTTTCCCAGTATATTCAAGTTAAAATGAATCTGATGAAATCAATTTAAAAAGCACTAAATAAGAACAGTCGCGAATATCTTTAATCCGACAAACAAAAGGTAAAAATTGAAATTTGAAATTTAATATGAAGCTAAAAAAATTGGCAACCAATTCGTATTTATCTTGGAGATCGTTTAAGACTTATAGTGAGCTTTCTAAAAATTTTATTTGAAGAGAGCATTCTCCATTTAAAGTATACAAGATTTATAAAAAAATATGTAATTGGAGCAAATTGTATTGTTTCTTTAAACATTATTTTAAAATTGCAGTCAAAAAACAACAATATCTTTTTTTTGTGTTTACATTTTACTTCCGAAATGCCAGAAATTTTATATCCTCTAAATTTCATTGTTTATATCTGGTATTTTCTGATTTTCTAAACTTTTTGGCATTGGCTTTAAATAACCCATTAAGATTTATATGCCATTAAACAAAGAAACCAAACCAAACTAAGAACTGTTACGTTGCAGGGTCTCAAAAAAGTTGCTGACAGAGACGAGATGAACAGATGACGACGAGTTAACAGGAAAGGAAAAAGGTCAGACAGTTGGCCAAAGAAAAAACACTCATTTTATTGCCATGGATTAACTTCCATTTCGCTCGGTCTCAAATCAGGAAGATGTGGAGTGGAATTTTTAAGTCGATGAAAAAATTGCTTGCACATTGGTAAATCGTAACCCACATCCAGTTATTGGATTGGGGCGGTCTCGTTAACTCCAAAATTTAAGTTCTCTTACTTGTCGTTGACTGCCTGAATAACTTTTAAAATGATCCTTGCTCTCTCTCTCATGTTACCGTTTCCCATACTTACCAGCGTTCTTGTCGGTTATGGAGAGTCTCACGAAGCTCGCTGGGCATACCACTGTATTAAACTATTAAAATAAACATAACTAATGATTCTATCTTGTCGCATTTCTATAAATTAAAACAACTATCATGAATTAAACTAATTTTGATATATATATATATATATATATATATATATATATATATATATATATATAACCAGCTATTCGCCCTAGGGGTTGAGTGTTCGGCAAGTGCCTGGTAGACCAAGGTTTAATCCCAAATCGAGTCATACCAAAGACTAAAAAATGGTACTTGATGCCTCCTTGCATTATAAGATAGATATCAAGAGTAAAGTGGATCAATCCAGGGGAAAGAGTAGCACCTTCTCCAACACCTCGGTGTTGTAGTGAATGAAAAGGGAGCCTTAGGGTCACCCTCGACAACAGTAACCAACTTTATATATATATATATATATATGTGTGTGTGTTACTATAAAAGCTGAATATCGACAGAGCCTGTTAAGAGGCAGTTATTTGTAAAGCTCCGCTAGATATGACACACGGGTCTCAGGTTACTTTCAGTACCAGCTATCGGTTATATGGTCACCCATTTTGATAAGAAACAGTATCATCGATACTTGACTTTGGTGATTTCGGAGGGAAGCTGTGCTATCAGCGGGACTGGACCGTAAGCTTGCGCAGTTAGTTACAAAGCTTTGCTTAAATATAACATACAGAGCTCAGGTTGATTACAGTACCTGCTGCTGCGAAAGTAGTCACCCATCATAATACTGAACAGTTCCACTGCTGCTTTACTTCGGTGATCTAGCGAAAATCGTTATTTCCAGCGTGATTTGATCTATGTCGCTACTTACTTATAGTAGCTGCTAATGCGTAAGTTTTCACCCATGTTAAAAATAAACAAGTTGATCGCTGCTTAACTTTAGTGATCTTGCTGAAACATGTCTTTTCAGCGTATCTTGTTTGTAAGTCCAGCCAATCTAAGATCTTCTTTAAAACAACATTTTTTTTATCGGAGAAAACGATATATATATATATATCGTCATCCACAGACAGATCTGTTTCGTTCTATCAGAACTCATCAGTGTCGCTAGACATTAGCTTCCCATAGCTTGGATCGAAACCCGGTTGACTCAGACGTCAAGACAAACTAACCATTCAGCCACGAGAAGCCATTAGCTGCGAAGTAAATCTTAAACGGTTATGAGTCACAATTACTATTGTTTACATACATCCGTTCAATGGCTACCGAGACCTCAATTCATATATGAAGAGGCTTGCAATATACGCTAATGGCAACACGATTACTTCTTCGCCAGAGAACTCAACCCTACGGGGGTAGGGGAGTATATATATATATATATATATATATATATATATATATCTTTTTCTCCGATAAAAGTATGTTCTGTCCTTGTACATGATTAACTTATGGTCAAGTCACCAAAAGCCCTGGCCCCAGCTTAATAATTGGAATTAAGTATCGATCAGTCAGCTCAGTACTTTGACGACTGACCATCTTGTAATTGCAGGCATTATAAGCAACCTTAGGCCTGGGAGCAAGACTAAGTGAGTCTTTGTAAATAAAAACATTCTGTTTAAAAGTGAATGATCATCAAATTTTATTCATCAAATTTAACATAGCAAAATTCTATTCTCAGCTGACTTAAAGAAGTCGGGCGGCTAACGAGAAAGGAGATTTAGTTTCGTGTCTGCAATTAGACATCAGTTTGGCATTTTTTTGTTTTTTGTTTCAGAAATTATGAAGAGGAAGTAATAATGTTTGTAATTCATGCGTCTTTTGTGGTACCGCCACAGTTAAACCATCTTGGGGGGTCACGTTTTGGCTTCGTAAGAAATCTAAATAGATACCTATTTCTGGCCTTGAACTAAATTCAAGCAACGCTCGGAACTTGAAAAATTAGTGAATCATTATAATATTCTATTTTTATAATTTTGTACCAGTCAGATTGGTTGGGGTTGTGGATAAAATAGAACTGTTTAACCATTCAACTGTGTATAAACAAATGCTGATGTTAAATTGAATTGTTAGTGTTACATAGCAACGTTGTGAACCATTTAATTGCGTGCAAAAAAAACAAAAAAAAAAACTATTAGTGTGGGATATCATTACTAGAAACCATTTAAGCGTGTGCAAACAAATGATTAATACTAAAATAATTATTTGTGTTAGATAGCAATACTTGCTACCATTTAACTGTATGCAAATGAATGAAAGAATGAATAGTGTTGAATAGAATTATTAGTCATAAATTGCAATACTTGAAACTATTTAAATGTGTGGAAATAAATCTATTTGTATTTTAGATTAATATATTTGGGAAAAATATGAATCCTCTTACCTATGCAGTTAAGGGTTATATAGAACTATAGCTGATCGTCTATAAGAATGGCTTATTAAATAACCCACGAAGGTTGAGATGCCATTAAAGAAAGAAACCGAACGAACCAACCAACCAACTAACCAACCAACCAGATTTTTAGTTTAGCACTTAAAAGCTTGGACGAGCAAACGAGAACAATCTACCCAAAGAATTAAATAGTGGGTTTGGTTTGAAATTCCATAAAAGTTACTGATGACGACTAGAGACACATGAAGAAGGATGTAGGATATAATGGCCTAAACGTTAATATCACAACCAAGATGAAGACAATAGTTTGATTCGAGTAAATAATGTAAATAATCAAAAGTCTGGATTTAAGAAAATCAAACAGTCACATTAAATAAAGAAATATCTGCTCGAGGGTTGTTATCTTGAAGAGATATATAGCAACTAATAATTTAGGTTGGTTGGTTGGGTTTTATGGCATGTCAACCCTTGTTGGTAATTCAATGCCAAATCTTGTTTATATATATGTTATTTGTAAACGAATATTTTGTAGGTAACATTTTTAAACGATTTAGAGCTCATTTGTTTACGCACAGTTAAATGTTTTCACGTTTTATTATTTATTGTTTGCGCATAGGTAAATGGTTTTAAGCATTGCTAATTAACAATAATAGCTCTATTTTCACAATGTCAAATGGAATGAAGTATTGATATCTAATTCTAATAATTCTATATTATATTATAATATTCGTTGGCCCACAGTTAAAAGGTCTCAAGTATTATTATGGTTTACTCACAGTTAAATGGTTTCAAGTATAATTATTTAACTATAAAATTCTATTCCACATTATTCTTTAGTTTGCATACAGTTAAATGATTTCAAGTATAATAAATAATTCTGCCTTGGCCACATGCTTCGAACATCAATAGATTTTATGAAAGAAAATAGTTTTACGCTGACCAAGGCAAAAAGCCGACGATACCCTGCACAAACAATTACAGACATGGACTACGCTGGTGACATAGCGCTTCTGGCTATTACACCCGCCCAGGCCCAATCTCAGCTTCATAGCCAGGAACGGGCAGCTGGTGGCATACGACTCCATATGAACGCAGACAAAACAGAGTTCATGTGCTTTAATCAAAGAGGCGACCTCTCCACACGAAATGGTATGTCTCTGAAACTTGTGGACAAATTCATCTATCTCAGAAGTAGCGTCTCATCTACGGAAATTGGTATCAATACGAGACTAGCGAAGGTATTGACAGCTAACGATAGGCTATCGGTCATATTGAAAGTAAAAGGCAGTTCTTTCCAAGCACTGGTTGTATCAATACTAATATATGGATGCACCAAATGGACGCTGACTGCGCGTACGGAGAAAAAGCTTGAGGGCAATTGCACATAAAGAGGATCTTAAATGGTACGAGCATTCTGGATCAGTAATGCCTTGGATGTAATGGTAATGAATGATTACTTCACATTCCTCAAAGTTATAGGATTGGAGCTTCATCATCAGATAGTTTAGTGTCATATCCAGGACAATCGTTGTGGGAGAGGGTTCTTACCCTTTTGTAGAGATGCAGTAGGCGTATTCAAAAGCCCCAACCCACTGGTCTTGTAAGTGATATTTATGCGCATGCTTAGCTTTTTATATTGTAATTGGTTTCCATGCTAAGTCATAAATATGTGAAAATAGGATTCCATTTATGAACTTAATATATTAAAGTTTCTCTTAATCAGAAAGTACTCACCTATCTATTTAGTGACATATATATATATACTTTAAAGTGTGTAGGTCCACAAGTGAATTTGGTTTTAGGTTATTTATTCTTCTTCAAAACGTGCAGAGAAAGAATACATGATCTAAAAGCAAATTCACTTGTGGACCTATTTATTTCAATAATATTTACTTTTTTCTCTCAATCGGCAAACAGAATATATATATCATCATCATCATATCACGCTGGTAGCACGGATATCCCTGACCCTCTCTCGCCACTCCTCCCTATCGTTTACAGCCCTAGGTAGGTCTTCAGGACAACATCCCGTATCCTCACATAGCTGCTGAATGTATGTTCGTGCTGGTCGTCCTGCTTTTGCACGGCCATGTGTGGGGGTCCATAAGAGTACATCTCTTATGAGTTCGTCCCTGCTTCTCCAGCAGTGTCCTGCATGTCTGGTTCGTCTAACTTGAATAGTTTTCGGGATAGGGGGCAGGTGGCCGTACAGTTGGTGTCTTGTGGGGTGTTACCGCTAGGACTTGTTTAAGATTGCACGTAACATTCTTGTGTAATTGCCGTCTAGCTTCTTCTCCAGTCGTTTTGTTAGCGTCTATGTAGTGCAGCCATATAGCAGTATCGATGTGACCGCTGTGTGTGTGTGTGTGTGTGTGTGTGTGTGTGTATACGAGGATCATTAAATAAGTTTCCAAACTTTTTCGTATGGGCATTTTTATTGATAGTACACACATGAAACTCTAGTCCCCTTCCAAGTAATCTCCTCTGGCTGAAATGCACTTGTTGTACCGTTCCAACAACTTCTAGAAGGCCCCATGGAAGTCCTCTTGTGTGACCGTGTCAATGACCTTCGTCACAGCCTCTTTCATCTCCTCAATTGTCTCATAACGATAGCCTCTGAGCTTATGGAATAAGCAAAAGTCACAGGGAGCAAGGTCTGGACTATAGGGAGGGTGAGCAACTGTCTTGATGCCCATCTTGGTTAAATAGTCTGTGACATGGATGGAGTTGTGGACTGGTGTATTGTCCTGCAGGAAATGCCACTGACCCGATTTGAAGAGTGCTGGCCTCTTCCCAAGGAATCTCTTCCTGAACTCCCTTAAAACCTCAATATAGTAACCGTAAACCTAACCCTTTGGTCAATCAACTCCTCCAACTTATCTCATCATCCCTCACAGACTCCCTGCCTTCCTTGAATCTCGTATGCCACTCAAAAAACTGATGCTCGATTCATGCAAGATAGTCGAACAGCAGTCTGAAGCATTCCATACGCTTTTGTTGCATTTTTCCAAGTTTAAAACAGAATTTTATTGCATATCGTTTTTCTAAAGTGCCTTCACGTCCAGATTGCATTTTTGAAATTCACCAGCTGTGACAATCAGGCTTTAGTATTCCAATTGCTGCTGTAGCTGTTCATTTAAACGTGAAATAATAAAAATTGGTCAATAATCTCGTAAGATGTATAGCAATAACATAGTGAATTGTCAAGAGTCTACGACAATTTTAAATGCCTGTACAAAAAAACTTATTGAAGGAACCACGTATATAGTGATAGTTTGCTTAGGCTTAGTAAACGCCGTCTATATGTCTTTAGGTGGTGTTCTGGGTACGATATTAGACAATGTCTGATGACAAGGCTGCAATTCTAGAGCCCTGAGGATTCTGTAGTACCCATAATTTCCAGGTCAATTTGGAATCTACGATGCAGAATCTATTAGAGTCTTAGCTACAAGTAAAATAGATCTGTGTCTAAATTATCAATTGATTGATATATTTTAATTGTATTTTAATTCATTCGGAGTTATTTAATGACTAGATGTTAAGTAATCATGTACTTTGTACCTTTATAGTTACATTTTTCCTGTTGCAGTTTTTGAAGATTTTTTTTGCATAAAGTTATATGAAGTCAAGTATTTCAATCTAATACAAATAATTTGCACACATCTTTTCGACCAAAAGATGGGACCCTTACAGGTACTACTGTTCTGGTTGAAAGTGGGCCTGGGATTAATGGCAAGAATGGGATACGCCACACTTCCAAGGGCTTCAGAAGAGGAGTCTCACCATTAGATGCTGTTTCTTGTTTTACCG
>OY757909.1:81490832-81603332 GCA_963585895.1 Sepioteuthis lessoniana | reverse complement strand
ATTTTCCTTGTTCTCTCCTCTCTTTTTTCACCTTTTTTTTCTTTTTCTTATGTCTTGTATATATATATATATATATATATATGTTTGCATTTTTAGGTATGAATACGTTTGTGTGCATACAGTCAGACATGCATGAAATGATGACACCCCACTCACCCTAAAAACATAAACAAACGATCAAAAGAAATCCCCCAAATCAGAATACCAATTTTGAAATCATTCGAGGACACTTTTATTAAAAAAATATTTCCTTCTCACTCGTTGGAGCCACAACAATATATATATATATATATATATGTGTGTGTGTGTGTGTGTGTGTGTGTGTTTTCCTATTTTGTCATCAGTCATCTTGGCTTTTTGTAATTACTTCCTTAATAACTTCGATTGTGCGAGCCTCTTGCCATATTTTTGCAAATCTCATCCCTCCATTATCTGTCATCTTCTTTTTTTACTCTGCTTGTTATTCCTTGGGTAACATTCCCTTAAATCTTTGCGGCATATATTGTCCCCCTTTCCTTGCCATGAGTTTTGCTATATCCTATTTTTAGAAACAATTCTTTGTGTTGTGTCGTTGTTAGGAAGAGATACACAGTGAAATTGAGTAAACTATTTATTAACTAAAGTAGTACAGTCCAACAAATAAGTCTCGCGCTGTTGGTGTTACGTCTGAAGTTGGTCTTACTATTGACAGAGATCTTTCAGTATTCGCCGTGCTTAAAAAAACACTTTATTCCTCCGAGATACCGGAAGTTACGTGGTGCGAGCTACGATACAATACTTTTCTCTCTTTTCTGATGCATTTGAATCTCTTTTTACCTCCCAGAGTTGGTCATCGCATTTTCTTTTTCATTGTTCTCTTTACGATTATCTTTATATTAGTGTCGTTTTATTTATCAATTTATTTAGTAGTGATACTCTTGTTTTCCGTATTTCACAACTATACATTATAGTTGGTATTTTGCAATGATTGTATACTTTATTCTTTAAGGATATTAGTAAGGTGTTCGTGATTATGTCTCTATTTTCCCAAATGCCTTCCAAACCGTTGTTCTTCCGTCATTTTCGCTCCGTTTCTCTGATTCTATCGGTTGTTTTAAGTTCAACTATTGTTGTTGTTTAGGCAACGTTAAATTTGAACGTCATTGTTGTCTTATCTAGTCATTCTTAAATCTATTTTGTTCTTTCAATATTCACGTCATTTAGCATCGCTTCAATCACGTGTTTTCATTCTGTTCAATATCATTATTCATTTGTTCTGCCTCTTTAGGTATCTCTGCTTTTTACTACCGTTTCAAATTAACCTTAAAAAGTAACCTTTTCACAGATTATATACACTACTTATACAATATCTATGTCCAGATCAAATTCTGTTTAGTAATTCATCTGATAGTTCCTAAAAATCTCCTCTTAAATTCTTTTTCTAGTCCTTTTTTTTTAATCGCAATAGTTCTTACACGATTGTTGTTTTTGATCTGATTAGGGAATTTGTTCTAAAAATGTATTATTCTAATAGCAAAAAAATTCAGTTGGTTAGTAGACTTAGTTTTTGAAATCTGTCTTGATAAATTTCCAGTTTGAGAAGAAATATGAAAAAAGTTTACTATGATTAGAAATCCCATTAATTATTTTGAAAGTTTCAATTAGAACACCTTTGATTCTTCTTTTTAGTTTAGAAGTTATTCATAATATCACGCACCTCTCCCTGTGACTTTAGTCTCTCGGTTTTTAATTATTTTGTCACTCTTCTTTGTATGCCCCCCACCAATCTCAATATTACACTCTAATCTCCATGCCTTGACACTTGAGACCATGCCTGAATGCAATATTCTACATGAGGTCTTATTAGGATGGTATATAGTTTGAAAACATTCGCCTACTTTGAAATAAACTTTCTAATCATCTAACCAAATAGGTCTTTAGCCCTCAATACCACAGACAAAATATGATTGTCAGTTATAAATATATCATCAAGGCCAACCATAAATCATATTCCTCATTTCTTTTTTTGATTTCCCAGCTCAATTCCTTTTAATGTTTTTGGATACAATATGTAGAACTTTACATTCGTCGTTATTTAATCTTAATTTTTCATAACACGTCGAGAATGGTTTTGTTGTGGGTATGACATTAAACTGCATTTGATGGTGAGGCTTCAGTCCTGGAGCTTTGCGGAACGTCATGTACCATTTCATTACCATTATTCTCACATCCACACTGACTCAGAGTGGAGCCTAATTGGGTCACATCAAGAGGTTAAATAAAACTGTTCAATCATTTACTAATTATTATTATTATCATTATTTCACTGCTTGAGAGTTTTTCACATTAGCGTTAGCCAATGGTTTTTCTCTGGAGTTTGAGTGACAACAAGTCTCCAGGACTCTTCTCAGTATTCTAGCCGATCTCAATAATAATAATACTAATACTACTACTAATACTAATTATAATTATTTCAAACCATAAAGATATGTATAAATTCCTAGTATTGGATAGGAGTATTTGAGGAAGAGAATTACTTAAATTTTAAATATCAATAAGTAAAGTTGGTGACCAGAAGGCTCCCCTTTCAATAGCTACTACACTGAAGTGTAAGAGAGAGCGCTACTCCTTTCCCTTGATTGCTCCACTTTACCCTTACCTTATAGTGCTGGGTGCTAAGTAAGGCGGCATCAAGTACCATTTTTGAGTCTCTGATATGACTCGATCTGGGATTGAACCCCGGTCTCCCGGACCATTGGCGAACTCTCTAACCATTATAACAATGGCCCCAATCTATTTAACTGTGAGCCAAAAAATTATTAATATTAAATAGAATCATTAATTTTAGATAGCAACGTTTGAACCAATGAATGTCCTAGATGTGACATTAAACAATCTGATAGTGAGGTTTCAGTAATGCTAGAGCTTTGGGTAATCCCCTTCATTGCCATTGCTCCCATGTCCACTCTGGCCCGAAATGGTAGCACCTGATAGTGTCCTATGTATGGGTCAAATAGAACTAAACCGTATACTTATGCTAAAGTGAATTGTTTGAAATTAGCCTTTTTTACATTTATCTGTGTATTTAAACTGCGTACTTATGCAAAACTGAAAATGACTTAATTCGGCGTTAAATGACCCGAAAAGTTTTGATACACCAAACAACTTAACAACCAACTAGCAAATCAATCAACTAAACCAACCAACCAGAAAGGTTGATGTGCAAAAAAAAAAAAAAAAAAAAAAAAAAAACAAACAAAAAACCCCAGAACCAACAAAAAAAATGACCCTAACAAAAAACAAAAAAACAAGCAACCAAAAAACAACCAACCAATCACAAAGGTGGATGTGCAAAAAACAAAAAGACAAAAAAAACAAAACAACAACAACAAATAAGCAACCAACTAACGACAAAGGTGGATGTGCAAAAAAACAAAACAAAACAAAAAACAAAACCAAAAAAAACGTAAAAACAAAAACAAAGCAAAACAAAACAAACAAACCAGAAACAACCTTCCAACCAAAATGGTTTAAATATTATCCGTTTATATTTACACTAATTTCCACAAATGCAGTTTATGGGGTTTTGTATTCCGTTTATTATTAAAAACATTTTTCTGTCTTTTTGAAGTCATCTTATAATAGTAAATTTTTTGTATATATATTCTATAATTTTCTCTAAAACTCAGATCTTGCATCAAAGTAAAAACACGACTCCTCCACTGAGCTATTTTACTTTTCATTTTTTAAAAAAATCCTTTGTATACCGCGTTTTTTTTTTCATGCAAATTGTTTAAAAATCATCAAGACTCGGTTTATTTACCAAGACAGACGTAAGCAATTGTACTCTTAAGGTTCTAAAGAGACCCTTGATTTCGTGGTGACCACAACGTGGTAAAAAGTTGAAAATTGCGAATATCTGTTAAACATACACCAAGGTTTATTTACTATTAGGTAGCAAGTAACCGCTGGGAGAGAGATAGGGAGTATCGAACATGAGACAACCGCTTCAGCTAAATAAAAAATATAAGCAACATACCTTGGTGGGAAAGAAAGAGCTGACACAGACCTTAATTTTTTTTCCTGTTCCTAACATGCTTGTTCGCTGGGTCTAACACCTCCTTTGGGGGTGCCCTAGAATTCGGCGCTCGTAAACTTTCTTCTCCTTACAGCTTCGTGGCTCGTTTGCTACTGACATCTTCCCTTCCTTACTCCTCGCTGACGACTCCCTAAAGGAAAAAAGTTGTCCCCTCACTTCCGCCTGTCGTGTCAGGAACAGAAGCATCAACTTCCGCTCTCCCATGCGCACGAGATTTCGAACCTCCAATTTTTCTTAGTCATTTTCGGTCTTGTTATTTAGCGACTACTGTCTGTTTTATTCATTTATTCATCCATTCATTAAATTTCCTATGAGCCGTTCAGTTACGTTACACAATGAATAAAACACAGATTTTCTTGAAAAATAGTCTTTTCAACTTTTCATATTTTAACGACAGTTCAACTCGTCAGCGGTTATTTTGTATCTAGATGTTCGGTCTTCGAGTGCTTTGTATGGTTAGATTTACAATTTTTTAAAAACTGTTTCTTAAGACTTCTTTTGCACACAATTGTCGGCTGAGTTTAGACTATGCTGGCTATAACCCCGGTAGAAAAGTAAGAACCCCACCAAACAAAAGAAAGGTGTCCTGCATCTGATGGTGAGGACCCAGTTCTGTTGCTTTGAGAAGTATAGAGTACCCCTTCATTGCCATTACTCCCAGGTTAACACTGACACGCAGTGGTATCTGTTAGTGTCTAATCTATAGGTCAAATAGATACGTGTAAGAATTATTTGTATTTGGTAGGAATACTTGAAACTATGTAATCTAAATTATTTTTTATTAATAATAACCACTTAAAACTATAATTCTTTACTAAAGTTACAGTTAGTTACTTGAAACCATATAACTATATGCAAGCAAATGACTATTCTTAAACCATCATCATCACCATCATTGTTTAGTCGTATTAGTATCCATTTCTCTTTCACCACTCGTCCCTTTCTGCCATCGCTCTTAGTAAGGCGTTTAAACGGTATTAAGTGTTCGAACAGAGCTGACAAATGTAAATATTTGCTGACAAACCAACACTGATGTGTTCACATTTAAGAATCCTTTGCAGAGCGTCACTTATGAGTTGTTCCTTACTTCTCCAGTTATGTCCAACATATCTTATTTGTCTTACTAGGATTTTTGGAAGATAGGAGATGTAGTCGTATAGTTGTTGTTCTGTAGGTTTTTTTCAGTATTTGTTTAAAATAGCACGCAGCAGCCTGGTGTATTTCTCATCTTGCTTTTTTTTTTCAAACGCTTCCTTAGAGTCTAAGTGGTCCGACTATGCAGTAGTACATACACGGCCACAACTTCGAACAGTTACTTGAGACTATATGATTATTATTATGAGATAAGAATATTTGAAACTATATGATTTTTTTATTAGATAAGAATATTTGAAATTATATAATTATTATTATTAGATAAGATTATTTGAAACAACATAACTGTGTACAAATTATTTCCATTTGATAGGAATATTTCATCATAATGATCAAGTCTCGCTCGATTATCCTGATTCTCTCCCCATCTGTCTAGATCGTCCACCGCTCCTTATAGGTTTTCCAAACTACATCTTGTATCCGCACATAACTATTATAGATAAGTTTTTTCTGACTAGCCAATACTGGCACGTCCATGTATAGGGTTCCAAAGGAGAAAATCATACAAGATTTCGTCCTTGCTTCACCAGCAGTGTCCCGCGTACCTTGTTCGTCTTACTTGCATGGTTTTAGAAATGGGTGGTCAGTGGCCGTAAGACTCCTCGCCGTTTCGAAACTACCGCTTTACGGTGAAGCAATATTTGATATAATATAACTGTGCAAAAAACCCGTTAAGAAACAACTGCATAAAGTGACAATATAAACATGTAAGTGACGTAATGTTTACTATCTCGGCATAGAATACGCTTGGATAGGTTGACATGCGTTAAAATCAATCAATCAATCAACCAATCCATCATCATAATTGATATGCTTTTTCAGTTAAGAAAACAAGAAAAAGTTGCTTATTGTCATATCTGCTACTGCAACTGTACAATCCCTCGATGATGGTAAGGGATCATCATCAGACACTGTTATTCTGAGCCTATTCACTATATTTTTGTAGTGAAAATTAGAACAGTCGTCAGTTTTTAGCCGAATTTTGATCAGAATTCTGGTAAAGATGTCACGTTGTTTTCGAGTACGACAAATCAAATTAAAGTTCTTTCTCTGCAATAAACGAATTCGAACTCCACTCGCGGTATTACGTTCATTTTTGAACCTTTGGAAAAGGTATGAATCCGCTTATCCCTCCGACCATGCATTAAATAGTGCCACCACTGTTCTTCTGCAAGAATGGGTTAGGCATTAGATAACCTTTGAAGAGTGATATGACATCAAACAAAGAAACCAAACCAACGAAATCGAATGGAAAGTCATATTTAGTATATAAATTATTCAGCAGTGTCAAGGTTTTACATTTAAATTTTTAGAAGAATACTCGATATTTTTGATGATAACACGTATATATATATATATATATATATATATATATATATATATATCAGTGGTGAGTAAATCTGTTTAAAGATACGATGTGCATCTTCAAAGTGAGCTGTGTGTTGTTTGTAATCTAATATCTGATTCAAAAGATGTTTATTTTTATTACCCTTGGGAAAATCATGTTGCTTTAAAACTCCGAAAACGGACGTTCCCATTGTAAGGCATTTTCCGCAACCAGCTGAAATTGGAACTTAGAAGAATTGTCAGCTTCAACAAGATGATGAGTCGGATGTCAGACTCGAATCCTACAGAAGAGAGAGAGAGAGAGAGAGAGAGAGAGAGAGAGAGAGAGAGAGAGAGAGGAGCAGAGATTTAGAACAATGGTACCTAATGAAAAAAAACAAGAAAAGAAAATACTAACATATAACTATCTACGAAGCTTTGTCTTTAGTTTCTTATGGCGTTTATGTTAATGATTTTGGAAAAAAATATATATAATTACAACCAGTCAATACTGTCTTCCAAAACATATTCTATTATTATTATTATTATTATTATTATTATTATTATTATTATTATTATTATTTCGTCTTATTTATGTTGCTTGGTTACAGCTTTGAATTAGAAGTCGGTCTATTCTTTTCAACTTACTGAATTTTTTTTTTATTCGAAATCTTGACTCACGTATTGATTCATACTGAGATATTTCTTGAACGAGTTCAACTTTGGTTCCAGTACATACTGTGAGAAATAAGGTTACTTTCAATGGCTTGCAAGAGCACCGAATACACCAATCTACTACAAGTACATATGGATAAGTATATTGATGCTCAAATATTTTGTCTGTTGATAAGGTGAAAAAACATTCAGAAGTTTTGAATTGCCAAAATTATATTAATTTTCTCTTAAAAAACAAAAGTCAGATATTTTCGGCTGAGTATTATTTTACTAAACACGATAAGCTTACAATTTTGGATTGATTAATTGATTGATCGGTTGGTTGATTTTAACGACATGTCAACCAGTCAATGCTTATACTAAGCCCAGAGTATGGGGAATGGTGTTCATTTAATTTTTTTATTTACATATTTTCTCTAATTACTTCTTAATAATTATTTTTGGCACAGTTATACGATATTAAGTATTCCTATTTAATACAAATAATTTGCACCCACTTATATTGACTTACGTATACTGTTGTATACTGTTGTTGAAACAAGAAACCATTATGAAGGAATAAAGATTTGGTTTAAAAAATATACTTTTTTATTTTTCTCGTAAAGTGATTGAAACTTCTGTTGTGCGAGAGACAGTGACAGGCGGGGGATTTGAAATACTTGGCCACTGCTATATTGACCCATAATTTCTTTTAAGCCAAATTCATATTCAGGGCTCCACCTAGAAGTTCTGTTTCTTTCACGTGACGTTCTTAATTGGTCTTCGTCGAGGACCGACTTGGCCTTCTGCGGTCACTCTGGGATTCTAAGACTCAAGACTGCAGACTGACGGCCGCTCTCTGTAACTGACTCAATCTCTTCTGGCCGCAAGACTTAGACCGACCGTTACTCTTGGTACCTGGGAATACATAATTTCACAACGCCAGCTCATTTCTGGTTCAACCCACGTGAGCTGCTTACACCTACGCATCGCTGCTTTCCTGTTCACACAGGTGCGTTCTTCAATCACATTGTTTACACTGTAGGAAGATACAGATCAATCAAGGGTCAATATGCAATATTAATTTTTAATTCTAATAATTTACACACAATTATAATTCGTATTGTTAAATTATAATCATTTGCTTGCATACAGTTATATGGTTTCAAGTTGGTAAAATTATAATCCTAGTTTAATTGTTTCAAATAACTATTTATAAAGGGAAGTCTCTGCAGCGTAATGACTAAAGGGTTAAACTGAGGTCTCGAAGCAAACAAGTTCGAGCTCCAGTCGCAATAATTCCTTCACTTTTGGGAAAAACTATAAAACCCCTCATCCTCGCCTAAACTATGGGTTAAGAGCATTACTGCCGTTATTCTGTAGAGATGGATTTAGCATTAAACAAGCCTCATACGTTGCTATGCCATTAAAAATATACGCTCAACAGACACAAGTTGTGCGGGATGGAACCATTCCTGCTGGTCTCTTGGACTTAAAAGAAAAACAAAAAGTTTTTCGAGGAATTTCGATATGTAGACGTCTAGACCGCTGCAGTACCAATTTCCAAAACATTCGTTCAAATAATTTTTGATTAGCAGTTGTGGGAATCAGATTGCAGGATCAAGTGCAAGTGCTGCATCAGACGTGACTCTGTGCATTCTTTTTCTAGTTTTCTATTACGTTTACTGTCTGACTAATACCTTTAGAGAAAAAATCATGATCCCTTAAGCTATGGGATGAATTGTAGAACCATTTTTCTACAACCATGGCTTTAGCATTAAATAACCCGCGATGATTGATGTACCGTTAAAAACAAACAAAGAACAAATTATTCTGAATAAAAATAATCTAGAATTATAAGGTTTCAAATATTCATATCGAATATGAATAATCTTTAACAGATCGGTAAAGATTGTATGGATCAAAAGCGCCTTTCAGATATATACATATAATGTAAAGAGGGCGACGGTATATATATATATATATATATATATATATATATATATATATATATATGTGTGTGTGTGTGTGTGTGTGTGTGTGCACATGTATGTAAATATATGTATATATGTATGTACACATATATGTACATATGTATATATATGTGTGTGTGTGTGTATGTGTGTATGTACATGTATATAAATATATGTATATATGTATGTACACATATATATACATATATATACATATATATATGTATGTATATGTATATATGTATATGTATAAATATATGTATATATATAATAATGTGTAAATATATTATATATATATGTATATAAATATATATAGTATACATATATATTTACAATATATATATATATATATATATACTGAGTGTTACTAATATGTGGATGAATTTATATTGATATAATATGATATGTTATGAGACAATATAATGATGATAGTACTTGATTCCAGAAATTCTGGTAACTTAAGACTTTTTACTCAATATATGATATGTAAAAGGCAGCACGAATATGACGTCATTCCTAAATTTCCTCAAGAGCCAATAGCATCTCAAGAACGAGGTCATTCAGTTGGAATTTTCAAAATTTTTCAATCAGATTCGCATCATTCTTAAGTTTCAAGCCAAGGTTAAATACCCAAGAATTTGAGGCGAAATAAAATTAAGAGAAGAAAGATTTCATGAAATTTGAAAATTTTCACTTGTTAACCAGTTCAATATAAGGAAAGATATCAGCAGAGAAGGACTTTTTCCTCTCTCTCTTTCTCTTTCCCCATTTCTCTCACACTATCTTTCTTTCTCTCTCTTTCTTTCTTTATTTTTTAATGTTCGCTTTCTTCGTCTTTAAAAGCGAAATGAAAGGAAACCAAGTGGAAAATCGTAGGAACGTGATGAAGGGCGCCTGCCACTGAAGTTGCAAACACGAAAGACAAGCCGAAACAACAACGGCGATTATTTCACGGCTACTTAAGTTTAACATCGGAATATTTGAATGTCCATGAAACGTGTAAACGTACAGTAAATATGGAAAACATCGAAAGGGCCTCGTTTTCGATGCAGCGCTCCTCTTCCTCTTCCTCTTGTACATCAGCGTACATTCAAGGATTTGAAAAAGAAAAAAAAAAGAAAGAAAAATCAAATCTGGACAGCTTAACAGAAAAACGAAAGGATGAAAAGGTTTGAGTTCCAGTTGCCAACCGCCAGTATCGCTTCGTGGTAAAGACATCAACTGCAACAATAAGCTCCTGATTTTCATTTCCTCCTTTTTATTTCTTGGGCGAAAACATTTCATTACTAACCGAAAACCTCGTCTAACGGTGGAATTTTGAGTGACTAATACCGAAGGTGCCCGTGGTGTAATGGTTATCGTCGTAGGAATTGGACACGACGATACGAGTTCAAATCCTGGACGAGACTGATTGCATTTCACATAGCACTAATACCCTTGGGAAAGGTATGAATCCAATTATTCTCCATCCAGCTATGGGTAAATAGTAGGACAGATTAGGTTCTTCAGCCTTGGTGAAGCAACTACTCTAGGAGAAGGAAAACTCTGAATTCAAACCTGTTAAACTCCGCTTAAAAATTGACCTTGTGTCATATCCTGCCCGAGCGGAGGGGTTGGGTAAATATTAATACCGAAGTTAATAATTATTTATCATAATTTTTTCTTTTTTTGGTTCTTTATTTTTTAAAATTCTTTAAATTTTCTTTTATCCATCTATTAATTTTCTTATTGGTTTTTCATTCATTTTTTTAGATTGTTTCTTATTTTAATTCTTTTTTATTTTTATATTTTCCCACAAATAAAACTTTAGAAGACATAGGAAGCAGCATGGTGGATGTAAAGTAAAGTGAATGAACCCAACGTCGTGTCAACGGCGAGCTTCACCTAATGCTGGGTGGAAGAATCCCACAGGTCAACTTGCCTGGATCAAATGGTTTAGTTAGAAAATTACTGCTACTCATCTATAAGGGTAGCATCTATTGATAATATAAAAATACAGCCCTCGAAAGTCTACAATGATTGATTCAAACCATGTATTCAAATAGCGTAGCCCTTCGCGTAAGTAAACAAGGAGTGCGTTCTGCTGAGATTGGAGCCTCAGCATTCGAAAAATCAGCTATAGAACTCAAACCCAAACCCAAACAAAAACTACTTAAATTCAAAAGCATAGTATACATAATGACACTTTCAACGTTCGAACTTTAGATAGAATAGTACAGTTATCGAGACTGAGAGCCTCTGCACAGAGTATAACATAAACATAGAATGCATGCAAAAACACAGATACCATCATAGTGATGTAGAAATAAGATACCCCTATTCAGGCAATGTATGGACATTTATCTCAGCATCTGCTTGGAAAATGCCCGTCAATGCAGTCATATGAGGTGTAGGAACGCTTCTCAGTCTTTGTGCCTTAAAATCACTTAATAGCGCCGAGAAAATACAACCGAGAAAGACGGTAACTACATTTAGCGGCAACCCCATCACAACAATCACCTCCTTCAACAGTCCTACCGACGCTAGTGATGAAACAGGCCTAATCAACTTATACAAGTTATCTTCCTTTGTCCGAAGCATACCTAAATACAACACTCGAATCATCAGCGGGGACATGAATATGTACAGACTAAAACAGCAAATACTGCGTACATAAATCGTCAAACAGAAATGAGGAACGTTTAATAGAGTTCTCACTCGAAAACAGTCTAACATACCTTAATATTAGATTCCAGAAAAGGTAGGGAAAACTATGAACCTACACCTACGCAAATAATACTAAAGCCCAGATAGATTACATACTCATAAATAATAAATAAATTAATAGCGCTTTTAACTGTGAGCCATATTCCTCTTTTGAAGGAGTCTCCTCCAATCAAAGTATTATCATAGTAAAATCACATCTAAGCCTACGCAGGAATACGACATAAACAGGCAAAATCACGTACTATGATTGGTCCTTATTTGACAATTCGATGACTTACATTTTTGACACTGCAACGAATTATATATATATTACACAATAGAGACATGGACAAAAGGCTGCATTCTCCCACTCTCCAAGAAAGGTGACCTAGGATTCATCAAGAACTACGAAGGCCCTTACTTTCAAAGCGGTTAAGATTTATAATTCTCTTCTACTTAACTGCATCAATCCAGAAATTGAGAAAGAATCAAAATGGTTTCCGGAGAAACCGATCCACAACATCACAAATTCTTACAATCCGTTGAATCTCTGAAGGAGTCCGTACAAACAAAACCTCTAGGCGGAACACATGTTTTTACATTTCTCCATTGCATTTAATTCTGTACACAGAGGGAAGATGGAACAAATTTTTCAGTTCCTCTCTACTCTCTTGAAAATTTTGTGTCACTTAAATATACGAATGCTTGACATGGCGTCATCTCTATGCACTTGTTGAATTATTTCAAATGTTTGTGACGGAGTTTTTCCCTAGCGGACCAAAAACTTCAGGTTTAATCGTTAATCGGTATACATCATTTGTTCCTCAGTGCCCATGCTGAACGATGTAAAAAAAAACAAACGTATGTAAAAAAGATGCAACGGTTGTAGAAATCTTAGATTACTGCTATATAATTGTTGCGTTCTGGTTAGAGAACGCTTGTAATATTAGATAAAGGACAAACCACGATATGAGAGGAAATGAAGATATATTATCAGGAAAAAATATACAATAGAGAGACTGTTAGTAGACAAGAACATAAGATTAGTGAATACAGAATAAAGATATAGTCCAACGATAGTATTGGCTTCCGTTATTACGGTAGCAAGTAAGGTGATCTAGTGCGATCTCCAGTGTCCAACGCTCTAATACTATTCCTATAAGAAGCCACTCTTCACCTTCTAGTCTGCCCTGGTATTAGTAGCTACTGCTATATATGGCAGATGGACTAGTTCATTGTGTTGAAAAAGGAAGGTGAGACCCAACAATAATCATTATCATCAAGTCGCGCAGCTGACACGGATTCGCTGGCTTTCTTTTGCCAATCATCCCAGGTTTTCTAGTTTACATCCTATGGCTAAACGGAGTTATTGTTTGTATGTTATTCTCGAGCGTTCAACATTTGAACGTCCATATGAAAGGGCCCATGCTATTTACTCACAAGATATCATGGTAGATGATAACACAATCCGCTTATCTCTCTTTCACTCCTAGTTTACGGCGAAGACGCTGAGGCCTAATCGATAATGTACTGGATTGTGACATCTTAGTAACCGAATTGGAACTCCAGTATCGTTATTACGTTCATTTTTGAATTAATACCATTGAGAAAACTATGGACTCCTGATCTCTCTGGGTATGGGTTAAAGAGTACCATTACTGTTCTTCTACGAGTATGGCTACGGAATTAGATAACCCAAGATGGTTGATATGTCTTTAAACCAAAGTTCACTCAGCACACCCAGTCGCTTTAGTTTTCATACAGTTCTTGTAAATGGTGATAAATTTAATATTATTTAATTGGATTGATAGAACTGTACCTCGTATATTTCAATTTTTGACGAATGTCTTATTTTGTTGCTTGTCTTTTGACCCAATTTTGATTAAATTAATCAGTCCATTCTCAGAAAACTATCTCTCTAGTCGACACCTACCCTTCGTCTAGAATTGCTAGCGTAAGGTTTATTACCAGTTGCCTCAGGAACACTGACAGGGTTAGGATAATTTTTGCCCCTGTCCACCAGTTAAAACTGACCTTGTGTCCCATTTTAGCATTTTAGTTGAGGTGGGTAATTTCTAACCTCGTTTAACACCAAAACTTAGAAAGCATAGTTATCTTGATTAAAATGATTGTTATAATGTAAACAGTTCGTGGTGTATGCTGTTTATGCTAGAAATCGATTCAGTAGTTGCTTATGGCATCTGAGAGAAGATCTATGCAATATAGTTAGTTTCAAATTGTAATCAATTCATCGAGCAAGGGAATTGTCCTGTTCTTCTGAAAGAATTGATTTTTGATTGGTTGGGTTTTATGGCATATCAACCTTTGTAGGTTCTTTAACGTTAAATCCATTTTTATACTAATAATCAGTTCTATTATAAACAATTCAGTTTAGTATGAATACACAGTTTAATTGCCAAAACATTTCTATTTTAAGCTATTTAGTGAAACAACTTTAATTCAAACAATTCAGTTTAGCGTAGGTACAGTTTCAATGTCAAAAACAGTTCTATTTAAAACAGTTCAGTTTTGCATTAGTACGCTGTTTAAATATCAAAACAGTTCCATTTCGAGCAATTCAGTACGCTGTTTAGTTCTATTAAACCCATAGATAATACACTTTCAGGTGCTACCAATCTGGGCCAGAATGGACCTGGGAGCGATGGTAATGAAGAGATACTCCGCATTCCCCAAAGATCCAGCATTACTGGAACCAGACCATCAGATTGTTTAGTGTCATATGCAGGACACTCGTTGGTGGGGGTCTTACCCATCTGCATAGAAGCAGTCGGTGTATTTTACTGCCCCACCCGACTGGGCAAAGTGGATTTTTAAATACGTGCTGACCCAACTTGTTTTAATAATATAATGAATGTCTGTAAAGTAAAAAATACCTTTTTTTCTCTAACTGAACCGAAACAGACGTCATTGCCTGCTAACAAAACAAAAAACAAAAAAAAAAAAAAAAAAAGAAAAGAAAAGAAAAGGAATAAAAAAAATCAAAGCAAGAAACAAAAACAAATGTGTTGTCTCATGACAACCAAGTTAATCTCATGAGACTGCTTCTGTTTCTTTCTTTAATGGCATATAAACCTTTCTTGGTTATTTAATACCTATGCTATCCTTGTAGAAGAACAGGAGAGGTGCCATTTAAGTCATTCCTAGCGGGGTTCTTACCTTTCCCTAGAATTCTAGTTAGAAAGTGAAAAGTAATATCTCCATTAAAGTTCGAACTTCAAGACCGCGGGCGAGCTAACCATTACGCGATGGGAACTCTCTCTGAATTCAGATAATAAGAAAAATAATTATAACAGTTTCTCAAAATGGCCATATGTTTTTTTCTTTTTCTTTTCTTTTTCTTTTTTTTTTCTTTTCTTATTCCCTTTTTTTTTTTTAACTCTGATCAAGTGATAAAAATCTTAGTCAATAACGTCAAATAAATAAATAAATAGTATTAACCAAACTTCGCCGAGTCTGGCACACAGGCCACCAATTGTTAACGGTACCAACAGTTACTAAGGAGTGTAACGTGAACCAGGGATTTAATCCGACTTAGAATGTATTTCAAATGTACTAAGAGTAACAAGTATGACGTATCATAGAAGAACCTAACCCACTAATCTGCTTATATGTCGCTGCCTCCCACCAGACAGGACTTGACACAAGGACAAAAGCCCGAAGGCCGATTAAAGTGGGGATAAAGGGGAGGGAGAGGTCGGGAACGAGCTGAGACTCGAACCCTGCTGGTCTATGCTGCTCATCGGCTCATTTGGTGCAATATGAGCCTGATGAGGCAAGCAGTTTCACGAACCTAAATGTGGATACAGGCACGTATGCCGGGTTATGGCTTGAACTAGATGCGAGGTCTAGTGCCATACGTAGGTTACAAAGGAGACAAAACTGCAGCTCGCCCACCCGGAGGTAGCCTAGTCGAAACTAGGAGCCTAAAGGCCTCAAGTCTGTCATTGTTCCTTTTGCAGAGCCACGCTCCGGACCGAAGTCCAGAACAGGCTCCGGGGTGTTCTTCGTGAAGAACGCGCCCCTAACTCACTAATCTGTATTAACTAATTTTTGAGACTTTGGTGTTAACCAGCGTTTTGTTTCATTAGATATCAACGCATCATATTATTTATGGTACTCACTGTTTCTAAGAAGTGTAGTAGAAACCAGTGTTTATCACAAAACAGACTGTAGTAAGATTTACTTGATTTTTTTTGTTTAACGGCATATCTTCCTGAGTGGGTTACTTAATGCCAAAGCTAGCCTTGTTAAACAACAGTCATGGTAGTTTTAACCCATAGCTGGGGTGGGGACAAGGACGTTCATACCTTTACCAAGGGTATTAGTCTGAAAGTGAATCCTATGGTACCAGCTATTACGAAATCACCAATCTAAATACTGAAAGCCTCATCCTCGTTGATCTGGCGTAAACCGGTTTTTTTTATAGATAACTTAACTGTAAGTCTAAAACTATAAAAGTAGCTTATATGTGACCAAAAGTAAAATCGACAAAACTATTTAACTGTAACTGATCTGCATGAATAGCCTGTTAATTATTACAATACTATGGGGTCATTTTTTACCTATTTTCTTCACGTTAGGAAGGAGATTCCGCGTGTTAATGGCTAATGTACTTGACTTCGGCATCATAGTAATTGCATTCGAGCTCCAGTCGCCCTATTTGGTTCAATTTCGGACTAATACCCTTTGGAAAGGTTAAGAAACGTTATTTCCACAGATATAGGGTAATTCGTGCAACTACTTTTCTTCTACAAGGATAGATTTGGCATTAGATAATCCATAAAGGTTGATATACAATTAAACAAAGAAACCAAAACAAATGGCCATCAGTTTGGGAAGAGACTTGTTTATCTTAACAGGGTTAATCTTCCACACCTTCTCATCTCTTCAAAAATGCCTTGTGTAGCTAAAGACCCGTGTCCAAGAAAAAAACATTATCCTAATCTCCCTTGAAAAACCCCTAAAAAACGTGACTTGATGTAAAATATTAATTTAGTAACAATATTTTTCTAATTGATTAAAATATTTTTTAGGTTGGGATTTAGGGATTTTCACCCTTCATGTAGCATTCTAGTCGGGTGGTCAGAAAATCAATTAGCTGAGTTTCAAGAAGCCCTTTCCCCCAGATAATACCTGCCTCTACGCCAAAAAAAGAGTAAGGGTCGTGTTTATGGCCCGGTGCTTTAAGTGCCCTTGAAAGAGAATGCCAATGGGATATGAGCTATTTTTGTGCCTGCCCCTTGGGAAGCACACGTTCTGTGGGTGCACCCCATGTTAATGTAATCTTGTGTGGCATTCCGTCACCGTGAGGGATAGGATAAATATTTGGGATTTTTGCTATCCTGTCGGGTAATCCGAAAATCAATTAGCTCAGTCTGGGGGCGAGGGTCTTTTCCCAGGCAGCAGCTGCCCCCAGGCGTAAAAAGAATTAGGGCATTGTATATTCCCGGCGCCTAAAGCACCTTTGAAAGTGAATGCTGATGAGATATGAGCTATTTTTATGCAAGCGCCCTGGGAGATATGCTTTCTGTGGGTCACCACACGTTAAACACTTTTTGTCACATTCTAGCACGGTAAAGTGTTTTTTTTTTTGTTCAACCTAGAGCTAGTAGCTAGTTTACATGCTTCTAATCAAAAGCAAAGGAGAAAAGATCCTTTCATAGCGGACGTAAACATTCGCGTAAATTAGTTTTGACTCGTGCGGTTGAGCCAGCCAACAATTAGTTGAGTCACTTGTTGATGTTGACATGACTAGATAAAAGCTTCTACATGGTTTTCTTTTAGTGAAATGGCCTGATAAAAAGATATTGTCGGATGTATTATTCATGAAACACTTTTTTCTAGGATCTTTTTTTTTTGTCTTGCTTTATTGAACACCCAGGGGCTATTTACAGTCTTTACGCATTTAATATATTCTTTCATCTTCGTTGTATCAAACATTACATTATTTCTATTTATATCGTGTCGACGATAACAAGTTTAGTGTTTTATGACTTCCCTCAATTTTCTCTCGTATTGTTTTGTTTTCACTTTTTTACTTAATGTTTTATTGATTTATAAAACATTGGCCACTTTTTTTCTTCCTCATTCGGAGAGGCAGATTTTAAATCGAAATGGATCCCTACATAATCTGATGGAATCCTTTAGATGAAAAGAGTAATTTCTAGAGGACGAGAACTCATGCAGGATTTTAGCTTCTGCTTCAATAATATATTCTTTCAGAAGTGCCTCAGCAGAATGAGCTTTCTAAGAACGGTTTGACCACCAGATACAGGAAAATGGCGTTCTGTGAATCCAGGAAAACAGCGTTCAGCTAATTCAGGAAAATGGCATTCTGCGAGTTCAGGAAAATGGTGTCCTGTGAATTCAGGAAAATAGGGGTCGGAAATGTGAGATTTGGTTTTCCGCTTGAAAATATTTCAACATGTCTATGGAGATTACCGAGGAAATATTTATTGGAATTGCAAACATACCCTACAGAAAGTAAATCGTCGATAAATAACGCATATATATATATATATATATATATATATATATATATATATATATATATATATATATATATATATATATACATTTCTTCGTATGTTTGTATACGGAGTATGCACAAAATTGGTCTTCAAAAAAGTCACCGTCATTGTTGAACGGTTTCAGGCGTTTTTTTTACTTTTGAAATGCATTCTGCAAGTCCTTTTAAAGGTTGGTGCGGAGGTAGCTTAGTACCTTCGTTAGACAATATATATATATATATATATATATATATATATATATATATATATATATATGCGTGTGTGTGTGTGTTTGTGTGTGGTACAAATTTAAGATCAATACTGAAGACAAAAATAAAATTTAAATGCAATATACTCTATCTGCTTATCTCATGCCTATCTATCTATCTATCTCAGCTTATTCATATTTATCTCAGTTTGCTCATGTATATCTGTATATATTTTTGCCTTTTCGTATATATGTATGTTGATAGTACGCGTTCATATCTATCTATCTATCTATCTATCTATCTATCTAAGCTTGTTCCTATATAGGTATTTTCTTATGCATCTAAGCCTTTTTGTATGTATGTATGCAGAGGACATATCTATCAATCAATCTATCTATCACAGCCTGTTTTTATCTCATCTTATTCGTGTATTGGTATGTACTTATCAAAACTCTTGATTACGGGCAGCTTGCAACGCAAGGTCAATTTGCTTAGCGGAGTAGAGCTACTTTGAATTCATAATTTTCCTTCTCCTTCTTTCTTTACTAAGTCAAAAACGCCTCGTCTTTCTTACTATTTCCCATAGCTCAGCGAACCAGGTTCAAATGTTGTATTTTGGCCTTCGACCCGGCCAAAAATGCCATTCCAAAGTGATGCACCGGAAGGAGGTGACACATTCTAATGGCAGTTATGAGAGGAAATCGCGTGGGCGGAAATTGGCTGACGAAATGGGACGAGGTAAAAAAAATTCCCATGGTACACTCATAGACTGATGCGCCGGAAGAGAATGACCTGTGAACTGCATGACAGTTATTTCCGTTATTACAGTTATTTGATGACGATCAAACATGCGATTTCAAAGATCGAGTAGGCGACTGAGTGGTCGTTGAACTATTATATAACTCAGTCAAGACAGAAGTCAAGACAGTTGCAGTTAGAGATCGGACGGAGTTATAGACGAGTTTTGGTAAGGAAAGCCACACCAGGCCGAAGGGGCTCGGGGCCCCCGATTGAGTTGGGGTGCAGAGAAGTTGCTGATAAGATGTAGCAGATCATCCAGCAGAGTGGGCCTCTGGGCCTCCGGTTGAGCAGCCCTGGAGAACGAGAAAGACACAACGTTGACGGCCATAAGAGTGGGGGTCAAAATATGGCAGTTTCTGTTCGGTCTCCAACTCCCTCTCACACGCAAACCTTGAATAACCTTTTCGAACCCTTGCAATAAAGTGAGAGGTACATATTTTGTTAAAGAAGTCTTCCTGCGTCTGTCTTTATCATTGTGTCGTTGTAAATTATTCTACATATATATGTGCATGTATGTAGATGTGAATCTGCATATGTGAGTATATAACACAAAGACTGTTTATATTTCACTTCCAGCTAATGTTAGTCAGATGAGTAAACCTGGATTATTATAAATGTGTTAACTTTAGCCTCGACGATCACACACACACACACACACACACACACACAAATATATACTTATATATAAAAATATGCTGCTTTATTTTACCTATCTATCTGTTTGTGAATGTGTGAGTATTCACACAAATCTTTCCACAGGAAGTGAAACTTGGTCAATTTTGACGCGGAATATAGCTGGTTTGAATTCAGAGTTTTCTTTCTCTTACATTGGTTGCCAAATAAAAACTCAATTAATAAGTCTGTCATACTATTCACCTAAATCTGGCGAAAGGACAGATGGATTCATGCCTTTCTCAAGAACACTGACGCGAAATTTAAACAGAGACCGCCTTATCCAAGATTTGAACTCGGGTCACCGATTCCATTTCCTACATCTATGACCGTTACGGTAAAGTAAAGAAACATTTCATTGAAATAAGAAAGAAATGACTTTAAAAATTGATTTAAGAGCGCCCGACAAATGGATGAAGAATTTTAAGAAAATAGAGAAATATTTCGAATAACTAAAAAAAGAATTGTTTCAATATTGTTAAAAATCTATTTCTAAAAGTAAGTATAATTCTCTCCTCTGTGTGCCAAATATCTTGGTGCCAATTATTTCCTGCACTGGAAATATCGAAATGCAAGAAATCTCCGGTGCCAATTTTCAATCGATCCAGCCATGCGGAAGTTTTGGCCCAGCCACCCGTGAGCGTCATTCGTCGTGGAATTCGTGGATATCAGAAACAACTGGCGGCTCGGCGGGCCTATCGATCGAAATTAAATTTTCACAGAAACATAAGCCAAACGTTACGGATTAAAAATCTCAGATGTTCGGATATTAATAAGTCGAGCGGTTTTTGCCAAAGATTCTGTTCAAAAAGATGGCGCCTCGAAAACGTTTGATAGATTATTTAAGGGCGTTTGATATCTAGAAAGTTTCGGACTTAAAGCGCTTAAAATTTTTTTAATATTACACTTTCGAAATTAACGCTCCATTTGAAAAATCCTTGCATGAGTTTGATATTTAATAACTTTAGTATAGTATGGCATAAGGTCAGATGGTAGGAAGCAGAAAGAAAAATGTGTTGTATCAATCTACCGAAAAGAAATATTTGTTGATTGATTGATTTTAACGGCATCTCAACCGATCTAAGGCTATTTTATGCCTACAGATTGGGGAATTATATGAAAGTTGGCTGATAAGTTCCTAGACAGAAAAGTTCATATGATGACGTCATATCTGCTGTAACTGACATTTTTAACAATTTTAACACCGATGGAAGATGTTGTCGAGCTCAAGAGCCACTATGTTGAAAAATACATCTCATTTGGTCATATTCTATGCGAGTGTTTTGGTCAGCTTCTGAACTTTTCAGTTGACCCTCGTACTTCCATAATTACATTTTTGTGCAGTTGTTTCTTAAGAGGTTTTTACTTTTGCATACGCTCCTGTTAAATACAAATAGGTTGACCTATAGATTGCACTGTAACAAGTACAGCCACTCCACATCAGAGTCGACTTGGGAGTAATGACAATGAAGGGCTACATCACATTTCAGATGTAGTTTAGTAACATACTAAGGCTAAACCTTTTTGTTATGGTACCTACCTATATGGTGATGGACTATTCCTCCTCAATATATACCGATTCTACATGACTCACGGAGAAATAACGTCCAAGCTGCCTGAAAGTACCGGAAGGACATTTCTAACAGTTGTATAAGACTTGTATTCTGTATATTTGTTCTGTTATTGTAATATATTTGTTTCAACCTACTTTTCTTGTCTGCGTGTCTTCATTTTGACTCCTAAATACCACAACACTTTTCTAGAGGAGTCTTAATCATCTTAGGGGATTCAATCAGCATATTCTCAGTCCCATCGACAAAGCGTTAAAAAGGTGGAGTCACCCTGTTTTTAATATTAACATCCAAAATTATGTTGCTATTTGTTGTGATGCTGGAAAAAGAAAGACACGGGGAACACAAAACGGTCGATAGATAAACATATATATTCAAGTAACAGAAACAAGATATAAGTGAACCCGGTTAAACAGTAGTTAATACGAAGCAGAGAGTCCAGTGGGGTAGCGACTATCCGTCCACTACGCAAGTGGTATCACCCGTGGCTGTGTCACGGGGTCTGGTCAATTCCTTTGACGCTCTGTTGACGTGTATTTATGGAGAAGGGTGAGGCCATTATGTAGGGAGTATAACACAATTTTTTTTTACTCGAGTCCACAAACTCGGCATTGGCTCCTGACGGAAGAGACGTAACATTGTTGGTCCTCTGCGATGTTGCCACTGAAAAGTTCAGACAAGGAGGTTATGTAATGTCGTTGATAAAAGAGGAAACGAACACGTTGTTACAGTTTGGGCCTCGATCTTATCAAATATGTTCCTAATTCCGGCTGTCCATCTCCATGAGTTTCCAAACCGTCTCTCATAGAGAGGCGAAAAACCTCATCAATTTCTAAGGAAAAATTGCAAACCCTAAAAGAATTCTTCTAAAAAGTTCAAATGAAAAAACACGCTCTTCATCACACCAGAAATGTAACTTCAAAACTCAAAATGTAAACTTTTCTAGTGCTAGTTTCAACCCTGAAATAACCTTTTACCTCTCCTTGTCTATTAAACGACGAAAAGAAGACGGATGATTAAAAAACACTGAAAAATTGATTCATAACCTACAATCAATTAACCAAACTTATCTTCTTGTCTAATATTGGTCTCTTAATGAGACTGAATATAAAATTCTTAATTTATTCTTAACTTAATAACAAATCAACTTTAATTCTTTAAAAATTGTTCGCATAGAAAGCTACACACTGACAAAGATATCATTACTTTTGCTGGGAGTTGCATCGGAAGTCTTCAAATGACATTGCCTTCGGTTGCTTCGCTGCAACCTGTTATATGTTCTCAACCGTTTCAAAATGCTATTCGTAGAACAAGGTTTTGATTTTTGGTCTCGCAACAAACTACTGTCGCATCTTGTCGAGAAGAAGCTATTGCAGTCACCAGGTAGAAAGCTGTTAGAAGATGGAAACAGGTCCGGCTGCATCAATCTGTTGAATGGAAAGAGACTGTTTTGAAAAACAGGATTCAAAATTTTATCTTTTACCTCAGCTCAAACTCAGATCTTCAACATCTGTGGGACACTGTCCATTTTAGCCACTGTGAAGAAACTAAACCAAACATATTTCAATGTACCATGTAAAGCTCATCATCATCTTGTCGTGCCATCAGCACGGATATCCCAGACCCTCTCTCAGCACCCCTCCCTATCGTTCATCGCGTCCGGCAGGTCCTCAGGGCTGCACCCCGTATCCTCACAGAGCTGCTGTGTGTAGGTTCTAGCTGGTCTCCCTGCTTTTGCTCGGCCATGTGAAGGGGTCCATGGGAGTATATCACTTATGAGCTCGTCCCTATAGACAGGAATATATTGCTTGTCAGTTCGATTCTCACTGGGTTGCCAGCTATCGTTACTTTCTCTCATATTGATTGATTGATTTTAAAGACATGCCAAGATATTAGGAATCAGGTTTCTATTTACATTTTTGTCTATTTATTTTTTAAGAGGTTTTTGCTCACAGTTGTATATTAAGTATGTAACGAAGTTAACCAGTTTAATATAACAAAATCAACTTGTTTTTGAGAATATGATAGGGAAATTTTTCTTTACAGCTGTCTGGATTGGGTTAATGTGAAAAATAAGATTTTTGCAATTTTCCCAGAGAACAAGTTGATTATTGAGAAGACACAGTTGAGATCATGTATAACGAGAGGTCAACCTGGGTGGTAGAATTTGGAAGATAGCAAGAGGGGTCAGCCGGGAATGGTTTGATAATAGTGGAACTATTGTTTTGGGTTGGTAAGTGCGACTTAGGTGTAGATTTGAATTCTTGTTAGAAAAGGAAATGAATCTTGAACTTGACTTGAACGAAAGCTGTTTTGGGATGCGGATTCAGTGTGGGAATAGATTTGTAATATGAAGAGATGAGCATATAATGATTGGGTTTTGATGTCACAAGTTAGTTGGTGTTTGGATTGCGAATCGGATGGAGCAACTCGTATTGAGAAAGACACAGAACAGACACGCATGTTTGATGGCTGTCGGCCGAGATATAACTCCGTATAATCATATACGTATCAGCCAACCAACTCACATACTTACGCACTCACGAGTTAATGACTCAAACATTTCAATAAGTTGCTAAAGTTAACTTAAGACCGACGCACATATAACCAGTCCGAACGCTGTATTCTGTTTTGTATAATTGTAGATGCCATACGACAGGTTTTTTTTGTATTTCACTTGATATACTCCTATTAAACTGTTTATATTTAATCAACTGACATTCCTCTTCTTCCTGGAAAATAAACCGACTTATCCTGTTCAGAATATTCGTCATCAGAGGAGATTATCGCTTGTCTATTTAGCTTAGAATTACAACACTTAAAAAAATATAACTTGAAACCATTTAACGCTGTGGAAACAAATTACTGATGTTAGATAGAATTGGTATTATGCAGCAATACTTGAAGTCATTTTACAGTGTACAAACAATTAAATAATGTTGAATAGAATGATTTGTGTTAAATAGCAATAATCGAAATCTTTTTACTTAAATAATATTAAATAGAGTAATCAGTTTTGAATAGCAATATTTAAAACTATTTAACTGTGTGTAAATAAATGATTAGTATCTGACGGAATTTGTAAGAAGAGTAAGATAGCAATATTTAAAATTAATTAACTATGTGCAAATAGAACTATTAGTGCTACATAGCAATACTTGAAACTATTTAACTGCGTATAAACAAATGATTGATATTACATTGAATTACTAGTGTTAAATAGCAATACTTGAAACTATTTAACTTTGTGCAAACAATAAATTGCAGCACATGAAGCTTAAGTATGTCCATTTAACTGTGTGCCAACAATAAATAATAATATTTGAAATCATTTAATTTTGTACAATCAAAAAATAGCAATACTTGAAACCATTTAATTATGTACAAGATAATGAGTTCTGGCTTATTAAAAAGTTTGTTACCTATAAACTATTAGGCAATAATTAATTTACAAGGGTTGATATGCCATATTTCACAACCAACCAACCACCTATTTTGCACCAATAATTTGCAAGCAATTCTATATTTTCGAGTCACTAATAACAAATATGAATAACTCCATTTAATGATAATAGTCGATTCTTTGCAAACATTTAAACGATTTCACGTATTCTTAGGGAATTCTAATAATTTTCAAACATATCTATTTGATCCATACATAGGACTCTAATAGGTAAAACTACAATGGGTCAGTATTGACGACGACGTGAGAATAATAGCAATAAAGGGGTATGACACAATCAGAACAGGAGCCTCACCATCCAATGCCGGTTGGTGTTCTGCACGGGACACTGATAGGGCGGTGCTTTGTGTTCGGTAAAGCCTCGCAAGTATCAGTAAAGTTTTACATTGAGCAGTAATTTGTAGTCTTTTACTTACTATCTATCTATGTATCTATCTCAGTTTGAAAAAGACGGATAATTTTACGGTGAAGTTTTCAAAATTTTTTGCGTGGAAATATATAAATGGATTATTTTTTTTTTTTTTTGTCACGATATTTCAGCAGTTTCCTGAGGAAGGTCAGAGAACACACAGGCTAAAACGGTGGTGCTTTGTGTTAGATCAAGCCTAGCAGGTATTTGCAGCTATTAACATTTAGTAGTGAATCGTAATCCTTTGCTATCTATCTATCTATCTATCTATCTATCTCAGCCAGAAAAAAGACGGATAATTTTACGGTGAATTTTCGAAATTTAAGCGGTGAAATATATAAATGAATTGTTTTTTTTTTTTTTTGGTCGTCACGATATTTCAGCTGCTTCCTGAGGAAGGCGAGAGAACACACAGGCTAAAATGTCATGTTACAAAAAGAAAAAAAAAGAAAAGAAAAAAAAGAGGAATAAAGAAAAGAAAAGAAAAGAAAAGAAAAAAATAAACACCCAATAAACCTAAAGACACACGTCCAAATATTTCATAGAAAATCCGTGGATGGATATTCTCGTTCAATATAATGGAAAATCTCTTCCTTTTGAAGTGATTCTTGAAATGATTCTAAAAATGAATTTTTTTTCTTTATAACAATGCTTTTCAAATGGATCTATTTCTATAACAATAGAACTTCTGAAATCGTGAGTCCACATCCTAACCTATCGTTGATGAGTTCGATCCTCATTATGTGCACATCTTAAGTTACCTCCTGCAGCATGAAAGTTAATTGACTAGTTTAGTATTAGATTGAGTTTGATCTTGACTAAGGGTTCTATAATTGTGGTTTGGTTTGGTTTTTATGGTATATCAACCATTGTATGTTATTGAATGCCAAATCCTTTTTTTATACATATAAACAGTTCCATTTCAAATAATTCAGTTTTACATAAGCACACAGTTTAAATGTCAAAAACTGTTCTACTTTAAAAAAATCAGTTTAGCATAAGTTCGCAGTTTAAATGTTAAAGCAGTTCTACTTTGAACTATTCAGTTTAGCATAAGTACACAGTTTCAATATCAAAAACAGGTCTATTTCAAACAATTCAGTTAAACATAAGCACACTGTTTTATTCTATTTGACTCGTAGATAGGACCTTGCCAAGTGCAACCACTGGGTGAAAGTGGACCTGGGAGCAATAGCAATGAAGGAGTACTCCGCACTTCCCAAAGCTCCAGCATTACCAGAAGCCTCACCATCAGATTGCTTAGTGTCATATCCTGGACACTCGTTGGTGACATGGGGGGGTACCCTTCTGCTGAGATGCCATCGGTGTATTCTACAGCCTCGGCCGACCGAATGCACTATTATTGAGGAGACGAGGGTTGTGGAATGGTCATCGTCATCGGAAGTAGACACGACGACTCGATTTTTAATCTTGGACTCGGCTGTTTGTATTTCACATAATGCTGATTGATATATTGTAGTGAACGTCCAAGCTGATTGAAAGTACCGGAAGGACATTCCTAACAGTTGTATAAGACCTGTATTCTGTATATTTGTTCTGTTATTGTAATATATTTGTTTCGACCTACTTTTCTTGTCTGCGTGTCTTCATTTTGACCCCTAAACACCACAACACTTTTCTAGAGGAGTCTTAATCATCTTAGGGGATTCAATCAGCGTATTCTCAGTCCTATCGACAAAGCGTTAAAAGGGTGGAGTCACCCTATTTTTAATATTAACATCCAAAATTATGTTGCTGTTTGTATTTCACATAACGCTGATTGATATATTGTAGTGAACTTGTACCGGATTAGTTTGGTTTGGTTTCTTTATTTAATGGCATATCAACCTTTGTAGGTTATTTAATGCCAAAGCCATTCTCTTAGAAGAACAGTAGTGGTACTATTTAACCCATAGCTGGGAGGATAAGGGAGTTCATACCTTTCCCAAGGGTATTTGCCCGAAAGTGATCGTAATACCGCGACTGGAGTACGAACTCGCTTACTACGATTCCGCAGTCCATCGCTTTAACCATTACACCACGATGATACCCCCTGTACCGGATTTAATAAATTTAGATAGAATACTTGAATTTGTAGAAGTCTAACTCGCCATTGCTTGTTAAGCTTGTTCGATCCTCAATGATTTCTGCATGTATGAATAAAAGTTGGAATGTTTTTTTATTTGTTGTTTTTTTTTTTTTGCAAATTTTGTGTGTTGAGGTGCAGTGCATCTAAAGGTCAAGGAACTAAGGATAAATTTACCCAACACCAACGCTACCAGCAGGATGTGACACAAAGTCAATTTTTAAGCAAAGTACTGCTGGTTTGATTTCAGTTTTCCTTCTCCTAGACTGGTTGCCTAACCAAGGTTAAATAATTCAATCTGTCCGACTATATACTCATGGATGGAGAACAGATGAATTCATGCCTCTTCTATGGGGATTAGCGAATTGGGAAATGCAAACAGCCTCATCCAAGAATTGAACTCGGGTCACCAATTTAATTTGAAACGACGATAACCGTTACGCTAAACGTGATCCAATGTATGTAGCCTGAATATAGCCTATCGATAGCAGTCTACACCATCGCTTAGCAGTTGTGTCAGTACCACTGTATAGATGCACCACATAGACACTGACAAAACGCATTGAGAAAAAGCTTGATGGTAACTGTACAAGAATGCTACGAACAAATCCTGGAAGCAATACCCCATGAAACAACAGCAACATTAGTGTCGATACTGCTATATGGATGCACCACATGGACGTTTACTAAACGTATGGAGAAAAAGCTTGACAGCAATTACAGAAGAATGCTACGAACTGAATTGAAAAAATCCTGGAGGCAACAACCCATAAAACAACAACTGTACAGCCACCAACCACCCATCATGAAAACTATCCAAATTAGACGAACCAAATATGCGGGACACTGCTGGGGAAGTAAGGACGAACTCATAAGCGATGTACTCCTGTTGACCCCTGCACATGGACGAGCAAATACAGCAAATACCGTTGGGAAAGGTATGAACTCCCTTATCCTCCCAGCTATGGGTTAAATAGTACCACTACTGTTCTTCTAAGAGAATGGCTTTGGCATTAAATAACCTACAAAGGTTGATATGCTGATACAGGATGTAGCCTGGAAGACCTTCCGGGAGTGATAGACGATAGAGACGGGTGGCGAAAGAGGTTCAGGGAAATGCGTGCTAGCAGTGCGAAATGACAATGATATATGATGTAGTTTTCTCTGTTTATAGACAAGAAGTGCTTAATATTAGGGATAGAGCATATGCAAATCTAAGGTAGGATTGCGTTGATACAATGACGACAGTGCTTGATGACTTTCAGTTTTTCGTCTACGATCATCGAACCAAAGTCATTGTTCCAATGATCGTATAGTAGCCACCCATCAGAGTCAATATATTGTCATATGCAGGACACCACTTTTGCTGGGATATTTTACCCATTCTCTCTCAAGTTATTACGTTCACTTTCAGACTATTACCCTTAGGGAAGACAAGCACTCTCTCCAGCTATGAGTTAAATAACAACACTTCTACCCTTATACAAGGATATCAGATGCATTAAATAATCCACGAAGGTTTGATGTGCCATTAAATTATCCGAAACCGAAACCTTTATCCATCAGCAAGGAATACAGTCACCATATTCTATGCCTCATCGACGGAGCTATGAGTAAAATTTAAGACTTAATGTCTTATTACGCTTAAAGTACCTGTTCTTGCATGATCAGGAAAATTAAACAAAGATAAGACGGCTCAGTTCTTTGATGGTTCACTACTTAAACACATCAGTTTCTGTGTGCCAGACTAAGCAAAGTTTCGAAAATTCTATTTGAAGGAGTATGTTAAAAGTATCCTCTTGGTTTTACTCAAAAGACAGAAAGTATTTCTTCCAGATGATTGGCATACTTTTGAATAAGCTAAAAATGAACATAAACCTTTTACGCCTGTTTAAAACGACTTTGGAATTTGGTTTAATCAATTGAAAACATTGATACTACGTTGACTTGGCGGAGCCTGTAAAAATCAGTCAGTTTTACTACGACGAACTTTGTGAAACTTCTGTTGGAAAATCAATTTGAAAAAAAATTCCGCAAATATATGATTTACGAACGGTGTTCAAAAGGAATCGAGACTGAAATTGGATTTAAGAAGACAAAATAACAATTGTCATGACAAGCTTGTTTAAAACGACCCACAAAAGGAAGAATAATTTAATCAGCACGTCCGCTCAAATCGGGCCGATAAAATATGGACTACACGGAAAACTCTTTCCCGGCAATAACGCAGTTAGTTTGGAAAAAAAAAGGGTCTCCGTCGCTGTCGTAAATTTTTACTACCTTAGCCGGCTTGCAGATTCTTGACGAAAATGCGTCGTCTAGAGTGTTAGGTTTGTCGTAAAATAAGGTTTTGTTGCTGAAAGGTTGCTCTTTCAAACGAGGCCTTTCTTATCTGTTGTAAACAACGTTTTGAGCGATCCTCTCATTAGAGCGGTATATTCATCTCTGGCAAAAATGCATAACCAATGGTAGTTTCGATATGGAAAAACAGTGTTTTGTAGCTGAACACTCGCTCTAATTAATCATATTATTGTGAACCTTAAATCTCTTGGTGTTGTTATTTACGATATTTTACTGAGTCAGACACAAGGCTTCAGTTTGCTTACAATAACTACTGTCACTAAAAAGAATTTAGTCCATTCGGCTGGGGATGTAGAATACACCGACTTACTCTCTGCAGAGGAGTAAGACCCCCCACCAGCTCAACGAGTATCCTGGATATGGCACTAAATAATCTGAGACACTAGTAATGCTGGAGCTTTGTGGAATGCAGAGTACCCCTTCATTCCCATCGCTCCTAGGTCCACTCTGACTCGGAGTGGTACCACCTGATAGGATCCTATCAATGAGTCATATAGAATTGTTTGACATTTAAACTGAGTGCAGACAAATGACTTATGCTAAATTAAAGTGTTTGGAATTGAACTGTTTGATCATTTAACTGTGTGTAAACAAATGAACGATGTTTAATTGAATTGGTAGCGTTAAATAGCAATACTTGGAACCACTTCACTTTGTAAAAACAAATGATTAATATTGAATTGAATTATAAGTGTTAGATAGTAATTATTGAAACCCTTTAACTGTGTAAAAGCAAAGGCAATATTCATGAACAAATAAATTAGTTCTTACTCATCTCAAAATGAAAATACCGACAAACTAATCTCTTACAAACCATATCTATTCAAAAGTGTGCAAACAAATGACAGCTCAGTTGTTACGGTTATATAGCAATACTTGAACCTAATTGATTGTAAGAAAAAAGTGAACTCAGGCTCGTTTTAAAGTGTTATCAACAAAATGTGTTTACAAATCATATATTCAATGAATAAACAGAATTTGGCATTAAATAGCCAACAATGGTTGATGTGCCATCAAACCAAACTAAACAATCTCAGATTTGAGCAGGCTCGTCGCTGCTTACCTTCGGTGATCTTGCACAAATTGGCGCTTTCTTAACCATAAGTGCCTGTGTCTGTGGTAGTTTCCTTGGAAATACATAGGAAACATTAGTTTCGGGTCGTTTCTATGAACTATTTGGAAATAATCTAAGTATACGATAATGAGCATTTCATTATTCCTAATACTTTCTTATCATTAGCTGCTATTTTGATAATACGCCCAGGAAATAAGAACTAGACAGTGATTGATACGTAAAGATCTTTTTCATTGTTGTCGTGCCCAGTCGGCCAGGGTTGTAGAATAAACCAACTGCCTCTCTGCAGAAGTTTACGAACCCACCTCCAATGAATGTCCTGCATATGACACGAAACTGCATTTGATAGTGAGGCTCCAGTTCTTGAGTTTTGGGGATTGTGGAATACCACTTCACTGCCAGTGGGGCAGTAGAATAGACCGACTGCCTCTCTTCTGAGGAGTTAGACTCCCTCACTCAAACAAGTGAACTGGTTATGGCTCTAAACAATCTGGTGGTGAAGCTTCAATTACGCTGGATCTTTGGGGGATACAGTGTACCCATTAATTGCCATCATTTCCAGGTCAACTCTGACTCGGAGTGGTAGCACGTTATAGGGCCCTACCGTTGGGCCAAATAGAAATGTTTGACATTTAAACTGAGAGTAAACAAATGACTTATGCTATATTGAGTTGTTTGAAATAGAACTATTTTTACATTTAACTGTATATAAACAAATGACTGATGTTTAATTGAATTGTTAGTGATACATAGTAATATATAATTGTGTGCTAAAGAATGAACTCAGGTTTGTTTAAAAATGTTGTCAACAAAATGTGTTTACGAATCATATATATCTAATATATACGTATAAAAAGGATTTGGCATTAAATAACCTGCAATGGTTGATATGCCATAAAACCAAACCGAACCGGACTAAACCATTATTTACGGTGTAAAGTACATTTTCGTAAATACAATTGTCATAACGGGGATCAGACAAGACACGCGTTTTTTCTTCTTGTTAACGAATTCTACGAGTTTTGCATTTAATATATCTTGCGTCGCACTGACCTTATTTGATGATGAACATTTAAAGAATAGCACTGTCAATAACTGTTTACTTTCTGTGTCTGATCTGAATAGAAAAGTTCAATATGTAATCAGTGTTCAAATATTATTGCCGAGAGACGAACGTTTGTGCTTTTGAGTGTCACAAACACTGTGTCAATTTTGGACGATAAAAAAAGGAAGTTTATGTATCGATTTATTGATCTGTCTCAGTTTTAATAATGATTTTTCTGTCTTTATGAAGCAATTTTCAGATCGACATAATCGATTTCCTCTATTGAATTTAATGTCATCAGAAAATATATTTACTGTCAAAAAGTCGAGCAAAGATCTGGCTTCTAACATTACAAAAAAAAAAAAAATAATAAATAAATAGTTATTTAAAAAAATATAAATCAGTCAGCAGATTTGTCTGTAGAAAATCTGACAGGAAATGATCCTCCTTTTCCCGCTACAAATGATGCTTACCTAACCACTCGGGTACGGGTAGGTTGTGACAAATATTTAGCCACAGTCTCCCTCCACCATTCATGCATTCGCAGTTAAAGGAAATGGTAAAGATTGCATGGCTCCATCGGTATTCCGACAACCAGTTGTGCGCAGAGTCACCGTCAATAGGGAAAAACCCTTTCAGATGAGAGGTCAGATGTTGGCTAAAGCCAAGCTCTAATATGTGGCAAGGTTTGAAGCGAATTTCACGAGCACTCCAGGTATTTACATAACCCCTTTCGCTACGGGTAGAGGCTCTCCTGCACATAAATATACGGTTGAGGGCAATATGAAAAGTTGCTTGATTGTGTCAGTATTCCCCTCCCTCCAACATCGAGAAGCGCTTCAAACATCAGCCAATAACCTGACCATTTCCATTTTAGACGAGGAGACAGGTGCTGCCGAGAAGACGAACTCCTAAAACCAAGTCTTTAAATGTACGGCCAGGCTGTAAACGAAATTTACGGTATTCATCTAGGCCTGCTGCGACGAGCAGAATATCACGTAAAGTCGATTTTTTAGGCAGAGAGCTACGTCGGCATTCATCCTTTAAGAGACATAAGGTAATTAACCCTTTCACGGGGAATGTGTCGTCTTGGGAGACACCCTCGTGAATAGATACGCCTTAACCATAGTTTGTGACCGCAAAAATGTTTCTATATAGCCTGCTAAATAACTCGAAAAAGGTTGCGATTTTATGGTTTGGTTTGGTCAGATAAGGGGGTTCATACCTTTCCCAAGGGTATTTGCCCGAAAGTGATTGTAATAGTGCGACTGGAGTACGAACTTGCGTACTACGATTCCGCAGTCCATCGCTTTAACCATTACGCCACGAGGACACCCCCTGCGATTTTATGCTCATGCGGTTAAGTAATATGCATACTTAGCTTTCGAAATCCCTTATTCTCCCCCGCCAAAAAAAAACAATGTTATTAAAATAGGAGTGATTAGAATAACTGGTCCATTGGTTCTAGTTGGTAGAGTGTTTGCTAGTGGCCTGTGAGACCGGACTTTGTACCAAAGTCTCAAAAAATAGTACTTGATGCGTCCTTGCTTAACACTCTGCATTATAAGGTACGGATCAAGTGTAAAGTGGGTAAATATAGAGAAAGGAGTCGCTCTCTCCCCTATACCTCAGTGTAGTAGCTAGTGAAAAGGGAGCCTTCAAGTCACTCTCCACAACAGTCACCAACTTTATTTTACTTACAAAATAACCCCTGTCCTTGTCGTTTTACAGTGGTCACCCTTCTAAATAATGAGAAGGTTCATTGCTGCTTAACTTTCCTGTTGCTGGCGTGAACCAATGATTTAAAGTTGGCATGACTCAAACCCGGCTGTGACTGGGTGGTTTTTCAATTTTAGACTCTTTACAATATTAGCATCATTATAAATGGAATCATTCTCATGATAAGTTAACTAAATTTTTCTCAAAAATTAGATGAATATATTAACAAAGAAAACTGAGTTACTTCATAAAAACACATGCCCCCCACCTCTCTCTCTCGTACATACGCACACTCTCTTTCTCTTTCTCGTACGCGCGTAGTATAATGCTTATCTTCGGAGGAAACGAACTCGGTAACCAGAGCTAAAATCCCGGACAAGGCTACTTGCATTTTACATAGCGCTAATAACATTGTAAAAGGTATGCATCCAACTATTCTCCCTCCAGCTATGAGTAAATAGCAGGGCAAACTGAGCTCTTTAACCTTGGCATGGCAAACGGTTAAGGAGAAGGAAAGCTCTGAATTCAAATATGTCAAAGTTTACTTAAAAACTTACCTAGTGTCATTTCCTACTCGGGCGAAGGAGTTGGTATATATATATATATATATAGTGTTTGCTTTGAAATTTATTTGACTCAAATAATTATTATTTCGCATTGCAATAGCCTTCTAAATTAATACAACTCAATAAAATAAAATAATTTATGCATTGCTTCTAGCAAATTAATATATATATATATATATATATATATATATATATATATATATATATATATAAGTTAGGATGGACGCAGAGTCATCAGCGCTTGGCAAGTGACAGTTTCTCATCCACATATATACTTAAACTGATGAACTTAGAGCCGAGAAACTGTCAGTTGACAATTTCCGTTGATTCTGTGTTCACTCTTTCCAAACTGAAATATACGTGTATGTCCCTTCAATGATATGGAACTGTCTATTTCTTAATATAGCAAACTACATTATATATATATATATATATATATATATATAGATTGATAGATAGATATAGATAAGATGATCAGTAAGCATGGGAAAGTCTGGTACATTGAATGAACTGTTTCACAAGAACACTTTAAAATCAATTGTTGTTGCTTTAAAAACATGAACAAAATTATCAACCACCAAAATGCCAATATTCTTGAATCCCAAAGCAGCAGCAGTGATACCGTAATAAAGAGAACTGTCCTTTGGACAGCAGCTGTTTTATGTCAAAATGAACAACCAAATGAAGAACAAAAAATTACATTGGGTTCGCGGGGCACCAATAGAAAAAAAAACAACAAAAGACGATGACACAATAGCAGATCGAGTCTCACAAGTAGAAATATGAAAATGGTACCACACTTTCTGACTATGTATGGAAGATGAAAAAGGAAACATCCACAATAAAACCTTGGATGAAAAAAATGAACTGAAAGCGAATATATGTGCATTATGTCTGGAGCCAAAAGAAAACTGCATATACAACAATTCAAGAATAGAGATCTATCGTGAGACTATATTGATGACAAAATACTATTTGTATAATGCCATTTAATCTAGAATTACTTTGCTTCCTCTTCCTTACCTTATCGATAGGGCTTAGAATATGACAGTTACTTCCTTCGCAGAGAAGTAATCCTACCATCCATTGTGATATCATATACGATAGTGAAGCTCCAGTTTCGAAGCTCTGAATAGTGTGGAGTACACCTTCATTGCCATTGCTCCCTGGTCCAATTTGACCGGGAGTGGCTTTGTCTGTAAGGATCCCATTTAGACGCCAAATAGCATTGAAAACAACTATTTTCCGAAAATTTAAGGAATAAGGAAAATTCTTACTCCCAGAGCTTCAGAAATTAACGGAGGACTGAAGGATATATCGGCCAAATCATTGAGTTGAAAACAACCAAGACGAAGAAAAAACTGCGAAAAATCTATGACAAACCATGATCGTGTAGCCATCATGTAAAACTAGAAAAAGCTTAGATTTACATAATACCAAACAATAAATGGTTTGATTTCGTTGCGTTGGCTTTCATGGTATATCAACTGCAGTACGTTCTTTTTATAACAAATCCTGTTTATACATATATTAAATATAAAGGATTTGTAAACAAATAGTTTGTTGGTAACATTTTTAAACGAGTCTGAGCTCATTTGTTTGCATGCATTTAAATAGTTTCAAGTATTGCTACCTAACGAAAATAACTCTATTTACTCTCATTTGTTTCCACGCCGCTATTCGTTTAGTAACACGTGACATGGACAAACGATAAATGAAGATGTTGGCAAATTAAATGATGTAAATAAAGGCAAAGAAGCAAATTTGTTATATTTCATTCATTTGCAATTCAGGGACAACCTTTCGTTGTAGATTGATTTGATTTGATTGCTAATGGCATATCAACCTTCGTGGGTTATTTAATGCCAAATCCATCTATTTAGAAGAACAGCAGTGATGCTGTTTAACCCATAGCTGGGAGAATAATGATGTTCTTACCACTCCCAAGGGGATTTGTCCGAAAGTGAACGCAATAGCGCGACTGGGGTTTGACCTCGATTACTCAGTCCATCGTTTTAACCATTACACCACGAGGACTCCTCCCCGCATCTGAGGTTTGAATGTGTTTTTGCATAATTTATTCAACCCGACCCCCCACCCTACTCCATTTGTGTGTGTCGACTGGAGCTGGAATTATTATATATATACCTTGGTTTGATTTTATTGTTAAATAGTATATCAATCTTCATGGGTTACTTAATGCCAAAGCAATCATTGAAGAAAACAGCAGTGGTACTATTTAACCGATAACTGGGGAAGATAACTGGGGTTCATACTTTTCCCAAGAGTATTAACCCGGAAGTAAACATAGAAGTGCTTCTGGGGTTCGATCTCGCTTACTACGATGTTGCAATGCAGCACGTTAGCCATTACACCATGTGGAATCCCGTCTTATAAAATAATTTGGTTTCTTTCTATGTTTGATGGCATATCGGCCTTCGTGAATTGTAAAATGTCAAAGCCATCCTAATATTTGTCGGGTGACACATCTACGCGCGAGTATGGCACACTGTCTTTTTTATTGTGCAAACATGCCAAAGCCATCCTTACAGAATAACAATAGAGGTAATATTAAATCAATTGCTGATGGGATAAAGGGGTTCATTACTTTCACAAGAATACGTATCTTGATTGACCTTTTGATTAGTTATAACGGTATGTCATTTCCTCTGGGGTTATTTTATGCCGAAAGATTAGGAAATCATCTTTATTTTTCGTTTACATTTAGATTGCATACCTAGATTTCTTGTGTTGTTTCTTCAGAGTTTTTGCACACCATTATTTGCTATCAAGTATTTTTATCTAATACAAATAATAGTTTCAAATATTCCCGTTTCATACAAATAATTATATGGTAAGCTGGTTGGTTGGTTGGTTGGTTGGGTTTTATGGTATATCAACCTTTGTATGTTATTTAACGCCAAATCCATTTTTATGCAATTAACCATCTCTATTTCAAACAGATCAGTATAGCATAAGTTCACAGTTTAATTGTCAAAACAGTTCTAATTCAGCTAATTCAGTTTAGTATAAATACAGATTTTGTTTACACACAGGGAGTGTCCTCTTGGTGTAATGGTTAAAGCGTTGGACTGCAGAATCCTAGTACGCGAGTTCGTACTCCAGTCGCGCTATTACGTTCACTTTCGGCCAAATACCCTTGGGAAAAGTATGAGCCCCCTAATCCTCCCAGCTATGGGTTAAATAGTACCACTACTGTTCTTCTAGAAGAATGGATTTGGCATTAAATAACCTACAAAGGTTGATATGCCATTAAACAAAGAAACCAAACCTTGTTCACACACAGTTAAATGTCAAAATAGTTCTATATTAAACAAATCAGTTTAGTATAAGTACAGTTTCAATGTCAAAAATAGTTCCATTTCAAACAATTCAGTTTAGCATTAATAATTATATGGCTTCAAGTATCTAAGAGAATACTTTGTAAACATTTATAGCTTCAAGTAGCAATTCTTAATACAAATAATTCAAAGATATATGGTATCATGTATTCCTGTCTGAGAAATGAGTTGACTAAATATAGAAATGAACACAATCTGGGAACCAATAACTGAAAAGGCCAAATCAAATTTTTGTGAAGAAAATTACATAAAAATTTAAGAATAGCTGATGCAATTGGATTTTACGTTTCGTAATGATCTAATGATGCTTCTCGAGAAACTTCTGATGATGATTCTCGGATTAAAAGGCGAGAAAAACAATGACGTTATTATTTGAATAACAGCTTCTTATTTCTTGAATGCCTGGTTTGATCAACAGTCAAACTTTAAAAAGGATTTCCCAGGTTGCATCATTTCTATGGCCAGATAAACAAGCGACACCTGAGGAAAGCCGGAGGACACAGTGACCAAAACGTTATATTACAACTAACAACAGTAAAGATGAGGACAACAGTTCGAAAAATCACACACAAAATCAAGCATTCCTATCTAATACTAAAGCAATAATTTTTAAACAGATCTACTTGACACATAGATTGGGCACCAACAAGTACTACGACATTCCTGAGAACTCCAGAGCGGCACTCTCAATCGCAATTTCGTGTCATACTCCGTATACTTTTTCGCTTGGGGGCTGTCTTACCCTTCTACAGAGAGTAGAGTTACATATCTTTAGTTTTAACGAACCTAAACTGCTTACTCAATATAAACCTCACGAAAAGTGGGTAAAGACACCGAAGAAGGCATGACTGGTAGGAAGTCCGAGAAAATATGACTGGATCGGTTTGTCAGAGAAAGGAGCGAGAGAACACTTTTAACGTTGATCCGGGATTACTTTTTAGACGGTGATGAGCCGATGAAAAAAAAAAAAAATGAAAAATACGAATAAAATAAAAAATAAAAAAAAGAGATCTTCACTGCGCACAAGGTAATCTTTCTCTTGTTTTTCCAGTGGTGTTTTCTTTTCGCCACTGTTCTGTGGCCAGTATGGTCAGATACGAGGGCTTATAGATTGCGGGCCAGGAATGGAATGGAACGTCATCAAAGTGACGTTGCTTTCTCATCAAATAGTCATTATGCGTTCTAATTGTCCAAAGATAGACAAGTTTTATGAGAGATAAGACATTGAAACAGATGAGTTTTCACGCACCCCAAGTATTTGACTGGCAGCCGATAGAAGAGTAACGATTTTGAGAGAATATATAATTCAAATTATTTCTGCACGAGATCTGTATTTTAAAAAAATCCTGTTCTAGCCATCAACGTAACTAACCCTATCGCTCCGATACAAGGCCGCTGTGCTCAAACGTACGTCACCCGAATGATTTCTGAGACGAAGTTGTGATATATCGGTCGACACAAGGCGTCGAATGCTTTTTCAAATAATTTAGTCTGACGCATGGCTGCAATGTGATTGATTTATTTTAATGGCATGTCAACTTGTTTGAGGTTATTTTATGCCTAAATGTTAAAGAATCGTGAACATTGTACGTTTGTATTAACAATTTTTGGATAATTTCTTAAGAGATTTTCCATACCGTTATATGACATCAAGTATTCCTATCCTACACTAATGATTTGCACAGTTGTATAATTTCAAGTATTCCGATGTAATATCAGTAATTTATTCACAATTCTATGGTTTCCAGTGATTATTTCTGTTTAATAAAATAATTAGTTTGTGCATGGTAATATGATTTCAGATAACTAATAATATTAGTCCATCGTTAAAACAATATACAGCTTTAAGTAACTATTTTATTGTTTGTTATTTAATGGCATTATAACCCTCTTGGTTTGTTTAATGCCAAGTCTATCCTTTAAAAGGGCAGTAGTGATACTATTTAACCCATAGTTAGGAGGATAAGGGGGTCCATACCTTTCCTCAAGTGTGTATGTCCGAAAATGACCATAATAGAGTGATTGGAGTACGAACTCTCTTACTACGATTTCACAGTCCAGTACTTTGACCATTACACCATGGGGACAACCGCCAGTAATCATTTTTTATACAAATAAATGATACAGTTATATGGTTTCAAGTATTTCTATCCAGTACTCATAATTTTCAAGGCGATCTATTTGACCCATTGAATGGAACCTAATCGTTTCAGGTAGCTAATAATACTAATCCTTAATGAATAATTATAACTTCTTGTAACGGTTATTAATACAAATAAATCATACACAGTTATAAGGTATCAAGTATTCCTATCTAATACTAATAATTTCCAAACAGATCTATATGGGAACCTAAGAGGTACTACCACTCTGTTCAGATAGACCTGAAAGTATTTGTCAATGAAGGGGTACTCCACACACGCTAAAGATTCAGAATTAAAGCCTTACGATAAGATATAGTTTAGTGTCTGGCTCTGATTACCCATTTTTTAGAGCTGGTGTCTTAACTTTCTTCTGTGGATTCTGTCTCCGTATTTTAAGGCTTGGCGGCAGGAAGATACAATGATAGAGGATTCAATTGAATTTCTTACACTTACAATGGTTAATGAAACTCGCTTTCCACTCTTCACCCAACTGTATGCAAATATGTGGATATTGAATAAGCTTCGACCTTAATCTTGATATGACAGGCTTCAAGTTGAGTTTGTCACAGCTAAATTGCAGTAATATATATATATTCTGCAATTTATAAAAATAACTGGAAAAGGGTTTTTTTTTCTAAATTTTAGCAATTAAGGAAAAAGATAAAATAATGGAGAATGTAAAAAGGTATAAAGGGAGAAATACAGATAAGGAAAGAAAAAGGAGGGAAATAGATGTAGCTTTGAGTGATGATGATAAGGTTATTGGTTTTGACTGTGACTGTCAGGGTAGATGGTCAAAGCTTGGTGCTATCAAGAGTATCAGGTTTCATTTGAGATTTGACTGTTTATGCCTTTATACATTCTCCATTATTTTATCTATTTCCTCAATTGGTAAAATGTAGAAAAACTAAAAAATGAAGACGTCTGAAGAAGTTCTTCCGTAAATAAAGAACGAAATATTACTACGAAACCCGTTGTAAGTGTTTGATTTATCTACTTTTCCACTTATTTTTATCATCTTGTCAGATTCAGCAAAATCATGTCTCTCTGTCTCTGTCTCTCTCGATATATATATATATATATATATATATATATATATGATTACATGGAATAAAAAAAACTCAAGTACCACATTCAAATTCATTTACTGACCTATTCATTTAAAATAGTTACTTTTCTCTCAATAAACAAATATATATATATATATATATATATATATATATATATATATATATATATATAATTGATTAGGAGTCCCGATACTTTTTGAACTCCAATTTTGGTTAAACACAGAATTGTGCAAGAGCAGCATCCTTTATATACCTCAGTACTTACACTCTGCAATTTTTTCTTTTTTTTTCCTAAACAAAAATTCATATTATCATTAACCTCTGAGGATACGGACGACATTAAAAGAAATACAAGGGCGTTGTATCACAACATATTAAACGAAGAGTTGCTGAGACGTTTCGACCTATGAAAAACTCACTCCGGCAAAAATATTGTCTATTAGAAGGAAGGTTCAACTTTCATTACCATAGCATCAACATCTGCCTCATTTGTGGAACAACACATGTAAATAGGGAGCCTTACTTTGAATTAACCCTTTTATAAGTGGGTCATACAGAAACTTGTTTATCGCTGCCAAAAAGCATAGCCAATCTTGGTATCTCAGTGGAAAAATATTGTTTGTTAGTGAAAACTTACTCTATTTAACGGATTTATTGTATTCCTTGTTATTTATTAGAGTTTTCGTGGAAATAAATGGAACTTTCTACTCTCTGAGCGTCTGAAGTCTTTCTATCTGTTGATATATATATATATATATATATATATATATATATATATATATATATATATATAAGTAAGGAAAATGGAGACAGTCAATTGCGTCAGTGATAGCAGTTTCTCGTCTATGTTAATATAAGACCAAGTTTGGTCGAGAGACCTGGTCGGGTGGTCGCTTAGGAAAGTGAGTGACAGTCACCAACCACTATTGTCTGTGTCTAGGCTATCAAGAACTTTATATATATATATATATATATATATATATATATATATATATATATATATATATATCGTTTGCACGTTCAGGATGTTACACGAAGTCAACTTTCAAGCAGGGTTTAACTGGTTTGAATTCAGAGTTTACTTTTTTCCTAGTCCATTTGCCATACTCAAGTTAAAGAGCCCATCTTCCCTACTATTTGTCTACAGCTGGATGGAAAATAGTTGGATTCATGCCTTTCCCAAGGCTATTTATTCGATTTGAAATACAAAAGATCTCGTCCAGGATTTGAGCTTCGGTCGCCGTGTCCATTTCCTACGACGGTAACTATTACACCGAGAGTTCTCTATATTTTTGAGGGTGACTGCGAGTGTGCGTGTGTGTGAGCGAACAAGCAAATCGTTTAAGAATATTTTCCTTGAATCAAAATTAAAAAAGCAACATATATCCCACTTTATTTCGCATTCAATCATTCATATATATATATATATATATATATATATATATATATATATATATTTCACGAGTAGAAACAAATCAGTTCATTATTTATATATATATATATATATATATATATATGTGTGTGTGTGTGTGTGTGTGTGTGTGTGTGTGTGTGTGTGTGTGTGTGTGTGTGTGTGTGTGTAAAATGAACAGCTTTCTTTTTACTTATAATTACTATCATAATACAGCAAAAAAGCTGACCGAAGCTAGATTGTAAAATATTGTAACCTGAAGAATATATCAAATTTCACTTAAAATCAAAAAAAAAAGAAATTGCCATGTGGGGTCTGTGTTCGCGCTCACCTCAATAATAAAGATACAATTTTTGTATGATTCTGTGCTTATTATAAAAGCTGAAAAGAAAATCATATCAACATTGAAGTAGGAAAAGAAATGAAAATATTACTAATTGCTGAATAAGATAATTATACGCGCAACATAATGATACCTTTATTTTGTTAAAATGCTTTTATTAGATATGTTTTTGGGCTCACATTTTTTTCTTACAAAGTAACTGTATCATTATTTTGCGTGTATCATTATTTCACGCAGAAATGATTAATCACTTTATTTTATTTTATTTTTTTTTCCTTACTACCCCTCTGCCTTCTCTATCATCTTTTCCAAGCGATGGAACAAAAACAATTTTACCAAATTGCGAGCATGTACGTTATCGCTTATAATTTAGTACACTGATACCATTTTTTTCAGTAAAAAGTCAATCTTCTTCTAAGCCAAAGACATTAGAATTTTATTATTTCTGATAGAACATTCGGCATTCGGTTGAACGGTTATTATTAGTTATTGTTTATAATCAAACTAAACAGAATATTAATATGCAGCCGTTCAATAAGTATGACTCATATATATTAAGGCAATTCTATTGTTGTCATCATCATCATCATCATCATCTCGCGCTGGTAGCACGGATATCCCTGACCCTCTCTCGCCACTCCTCCCTATCGTTCATGGCCCTAGGTAGGTCTTCAGGACAACATCCCGTATCCTCACATAGTTGCTGAATGTATGTTCGTGCTGGTCGTCCTGCTTTTGCACGGCCATGTGTGGGGGTCCATAAGAGTACATCTCTTATGAGTTCGTCCCTGCTTCTCCAGCAGTGTCCTGCATGTCTGACTCGTCTAATTTGAATAGTTTTCGTGATAGGGGGTAGGTGGCCGTACAGTTGGTGTCTTGTGGGGTGTTGCCGCCAGGACTTGTTTAAGATTGCACGTTTGATGGCATAATGATCCTCTATAAGGAATAACATCCTGTTATATTTGGTTTAGAAGAAATTTAACTTTTTCTTTAAAAGAAGTCTTAGTCTCTGTCTGTCTGTCTGTCTGTCTGTCTCTCTCTCTCTATATATATATCGTCTGGCTCATTGGTCTAGTGGGTAGAGATAAGCAGATTAGATGGCCTGGGAGACTAGGGTTCAATCCCAGGCCGAGTCATGCCAAAGACTTAAAAATTGTACTTGATACTTCCTTGTTAAACATTCAGCATTATAAGGTACGGATCAAGGGTAAAGTGGAGAAATCCGAGGGAAGGAGTAGCGCCCTCCCTTACACCTCGGTGTTGTAGCTATTGAAAAGGGAGCCTTCGGGTCACCCTCGACTACGGTCGCCAACTTTACTTTATACCGGCTTATTGGTCTAGTGGTTTAGAGTGTTCGCCAGTGGTCTGGGAGCCCTGGGTTCAATCCCAGGTCGCGTCATTCCAAAGACTGTAAAATTGGTACTTGATACCTCCTTGTTTAACAACCAGCAATATAAGGTACGTATCAAAGGTAAAGTGGAGCAATCAAGGGAAAGGAGTAGCGCCCTCCCCTACACCTCAGTGTTGTAGCTACTGAAAAGGGAGCCTTCTGATCACCTTCGACTACAGTCGCCGATATATATATATATATATATATATATATATATATATATATATTGCCTACTTCACTGGTGTTGTAGAATACACCGACCTACCTCTTCAGAGGGGTAACATCTCCCAACGAATCTCCTGGATATGACACTAAATAATCTGATGGTGAGGTTACAGTGATGCTGGAGCTTTGGGGAATGCGGAACACTATGGGTTAAAAAGAACTAAACTGCATATTTATGCTGATCTGAATTCTTTGAATTAGAACTGTTTGACTAAACTGAATAGTTTGAAATAGAAATGGTTTTCACATTGAAACTGTACTTATGCTAAGTTGAATTGTTTAATATAGAACTGTTTTGACATTTAATTATGTAAACAAAATCTATACTTATTCTAAACTGAATTAGCTGAGAGCTTGAAATAGAAATGATTTGACAATCAAACTGTGTACTTATGCTAAACTGAATTGTTTGAAATAGAGCAAATTATTTGTTTAAAATAGATTTAGCATTAAATAACCTACAAAGATTGATATGTCATAAAACCCAAACAACCAACCAATCTATAGGTATATATATATATATATATATATATATGTGTGTGTGTGTGTGTGTGTGTGTGTGTGTGTGTGTGTGCTGACTGTTGTCAAGGGCAACACGAATGCTCTCTTTTCAATAGCTACTACACTGAGTTGATGAGGAGGGTGAAACACTTTTTAAAAATACTTCATATATATATATATATATATATATATATATATATATATATATATTAATCATAATAGACATTTTATGTCTACATATTTTCTTCTGGATCCGTTCGAATTCCCGTATTACTTTTATCGTATTCGGGGGGAATTGATTTATGTATTGTCCTTAGTCGTATGTATCCCTAGTACCTTCTGCCCGACTTTGGGTCATCATCAGGGGAGGATCTATTACAAAAGTGATGTAACTTTTGTTTTAGCATATTACCGCTATGTAAGAGCGTCTTTACCGTTGAAGATTATGGCGTTTGCTTTTAAATGGAATTCTATAATTAGTATCAGTAGCTAAAGACATTTAAGTCCATTAGCACTGGTTTGAAAATTAATTCTATTTAGTGTCGGTTGCATGTTTCTAATATGTAGTTCTTCGAGAATCTGTAGATTTTGTTTATAATTTTGATGTTCTAATATTGTTGTGTTGTCGGTGAGAATTTTCCGTAATTGTGTTGTTGGGCATGAATGTTTTTTTTTTAAACATTTTAAACAGCATTTAAAAAAACATTCATGCCCAACAACACAAATCTTGAACTAGGCTGTTTGTATTCACATAGTACTAATACTCTTGGGAAAGGTATGCATACAATTATTCTTCCTCCAACCATGGATAAATAGTAAGGCAGTCTGTGTTATTTAATCTTGGAATGGCATTGGGTCTAGGAATTAGAGAAACTCTGAACTCAGACCAGTTAAACACTATTTCAACACTTGACAATGTGTTGCAGCGTGCGGAGGAGTTGGGTAAATAAACACACACACACACACACACACACACACACACACACACACACACACGCATATATATATATATATGTGTGTGTGTGTGTGTGTGTGTGTACTGGGTGATTAAAAAGTAACTGCTTATCTTATAGTAGTTACTTTTTCTATCACCTTATATCTATCTATCTATCATTGAATCAATCTGATCAGTTATAGTGAGTTATTTCCCAGATGTTTCCACGTATTAGATTCTTCGATTATTGGAAACTAAAATAAGTAACGACCTAATTTGGATTCATGCCTTTCGATTTTATGGCCTGTTTAATTTTTAGGTTGCCTTCTTTTTTCAATCTTCTCTGATTTGTTGATTTGATAAGAACCCACCATAATCATAGATTTGGCGAGACTAATAATTAGGGTCTTATCCGTGTCTTGTACACTAAAATAAATAGATCATCTTGATTTACTCTACCTATACTTACAGAGTACAAGCGATAAAAAAAAAGTTTACACCCGCAATGTTTGTTTCTTGAATGAAGAAAGGGGAAAAACGCCTGCTATGTCGTTTGCAGCGTTTCAAGAGTTCTCTTACCCAAATATTAGCATTGCTATGCAATTTCCTTTAACTTTGCTTCTGAGGGCTAAGTAACGCAGTCCTACGACATAGTTTCTAAATGTTTTGTTTTATTTTAGAAGAATGCTATTAATAACATCAAATAAATGCTTATTTCTTCGAAAAAGATGTTCCCTATATAAAACCCTGTTGACAAGATAGTGAATACACTGAGTGGACACACTGTAGAGGAGCAAGGCTCACCCTGGGTATGTCGCTAAACTTCATGCGGTGGTGTGGCTCCAGCAAAGCTTACTAAATAACGACTGAGCAATCCTGCTGGGTGGGTGAGAAAACAATACTAAGTTGGTTTCAGGGTTTTTTTCTCGAAGGCAATACCTAATTCGCAAGTCCGGTAATTTATCCAACCTCCCAGCATCAGGTATTTTTAATGTGCGGAGTCATGCACGGATCGAGATTCATGCGTAGTAGAAAAAAAATTCTTGGTTCCGTCACATTCGTCCATTGGGACGCCTCAGAATTAATTCAACCCTGCAAAGTATGGGCAGAAGGCTACCTGTGGCCAAGCATTAAATCGCCAACGTACATGTTTGGCAAGGCTGAGTTTATCACTTGGCATCTCAGCTCCCCAAATTGGAGAATACCGAGAGGATTAAGTAGGTTTTATAATGGACAAAATTTAAATTCATACATAGTTCCCAACAATAAAATGACTCTACATTAAATATAACTTGGTGGAAAGTTGGATAAATAAATACGAGATTGTGAGTTCTACGCCTACTAGACGTATCATAGCAGTAGTCTTGTGCCAGATGTAAATTATGTTTAGTTTTATGTTACACCTTGTCATGGTGTATGTTCTGCCTATGAAACTTACTACATTTGGTAGTAGAGTTCCTGTTCTTAAGCTCAGGGTTATGTAGTGTTACCCTTCATTGTCATTACTCCGAAATTCACTCTGTTCCAGAGTAGTACAACCCTGTAATATTACGGACAGGCGCCATCATTGAATTGCGGCGGTCTCAAGGTTGGAGAACGTGCGAGCACATCAGCTGTCATCAGTCATTGGGTACATGGGTCTGACGATCAAAAATGTCACGAACCTCGCTCGTTCGGGCAGAGTGACCTGTAGAGTTCAAGCGTGATTTTAATATAATCACATGTGAAATTTCACTTGCTACACTACTGTTTTCACTAGTGATCATCGAACTTGCGGGAACCTTCGAATTGATCCATCAAATCGCTTTATAAGGGAATCAAGTAACGACATTTCGGCAGTTCAAGACAGGTTCCCAAACAGGTTCAACAGAGGTCCACGACGCCCCGACTCATGTCATACCCAGCCTGTCAGCAATTTGACTGATATGAAAGTATCAACAGGCCAACGATAACAACGCCGCCGTCATCGCCAAGACGATGAGGGTGAAAGTTTTCTACGTACGCTAGCTGGAGTACGCGGAGGGAAAGGAGACATTTGATAGCAACAAAAAAAAAATGAGAAGGCGAGGAAGACCGCTATTGAATGAGCTTTTTTAACTACAGTCCGCTGTAGTCCCCAAGAATAAAAGCGACTACTATTTTCTTCCTTGAAATTCAAGTTTTGAGTGTTTCTTTTCTGCGAATTCCTTTCTTTCAGACACAAAGTATTTTTGGTCCTATGCTACAACCCTACTGACTGAGGCTGTAGAAAATGGCGACTGCATTTATGCAAATATTTAAGCCCTCCACGCCCAATGATTGTCTTGTGGAGGACATTAAACTGCGTCTGAGTGTTCTGGATCTTTGGGAAATGTTTATTATGCTTTCATTTCCATTGCTCCCATGTCCACTTTGATCTGGTTGGTTAGTACCATTCAAGGTGCCATCTATGGGTGAAATAGAGCTGTCCAATCATTTACTAAAGATTATTATAATGCTTGCAGGTTTTACATATCAGCATTATCAGGTAGTCTTTCAGTGGAGTCTCCTCAGGTTTCTAGGAATCTTCTGAGTATTCTAGCCGATCTTAACAATGTTTTAGTGGGGAGGGTCTCGATTATTCCTCTGATTTCCAAATCCTCCCAGCCAAGTCTGCTGGAGCTGTAGAATACACAGACTGCACCTTTGTAAGACCCACCAATGAGTGTTTTGGATATGACACTAAACAATATGATAGTGATGATAAGGTCCCAATGATGCTGGATCTTTGAGGAACGCGGAGCATCCCTTCGTTGCCATCGCTCCCAGGTTTACTTTGGCCCAGATTGGTAGCACTTGATAGGGCCCTATCTATGGGCCAAATAGGAGAAAAGTACTTACTTATTCTAAACTAAATTGTTTGAAATGGAACTGTTTTTGACATTGAAATTGTACTTTCCCTAAACTGAATTGTTGAAAAAATAACTGTTTTGACATTTAACTGTGTGTAAACAAAATCTGTACGTCTAAACTGAATTGTTTGAATTAGAACTGTTTGACTAAACTGAATAGCTTTAAGTAGAAATGTTTTTGACAAACTGTATACTCATGCTAAACTGAATTCTTTGAAATAGAACTGATTATTTGTATAAAAATGGATTTGACATTAAATAACCTATTAAAGTTGATATGCCATTAAACCCAACCAATTAACTAACCACTGCAGAAGAGTAAGACCTCTTCCACCAACGAGTGTTCTGGATATGACACGAAACTATCAAATGATGACGTTCCATGGCTGGATAATGTGGAATTTCCCTTTATCGCTATTACGAACGAGTGGACCCGAGAGTAATAGCGATAAAGGGAAGCCTCTTTCATCTCCTCAATTGTCTCATAACGACAACCTCTATGGTTTTCTTTGAGCTTGTGGAAGAACCAAAAGTCACAGGGAACCAGGTCTGGATTATAGGGATTGTGCGGAATTGTCTTGATGCCCATCTTGGTGAAATAGTCTGTGACAAGGATGGAGTTGTGGATTGGTGCGATGTCCTGGTGGAAATGCCACTAACCCGACTGGAAAAGTGCTGGCCTCTTTACTAGGAATCTCTTCCTGAACTCCCTTAAAACCTCAACATAGTAACCCTAACCCTAACCCTTTGGCCTCTAAACTCTGGTGTATTGACTTCCTTACTCCTCCCATGCCTCTCATCATCCCTCACTACCTCCCTGCCTTCCTTGAATCTCTTATGCCACTCAAAAACTGATGCTCGATTCATGCAAGATGGTCGAAAAGCAGTCTGAAGCATTCCCTACGTTTCTGTGGCGTCATTTTTTCCAAGTTTAAAACAGAATTTTGTTGCATATCGTTCTTCTAAAGTGTCCTCACGTCAAGATTTTATTTTTGAAATTCACCAGCTGTGACAATCAGGCTTTAGTAGGGTGTATTCCAATTGTTGCTGTAGCTGTTTCTTTGAATCTGAAATCATAAAAATTGGTCAGTCATCTCATAAGATGTATAACAATAACATACGACAATTTTCAAAGCCTGTACAAAAAAGTTTGAAACTGATTGAATACACCTAGTATAAACAGATCTGGCATTAAATAACCCACAAGATTTGATATGTCATAAAATACTAACAAACTAATCCGAGCATTAGTACCTGCAAGAATATTATCATATCAACCAGTTTTAAAATTATTAGTATTAGATCATAATATTTGAAACCAAATAAGGATTTGTAAAATATGTACATTAAATCGGAATAGATGAAATTATTATTAGTAAGGCCCCAATTCTGTGGATCTTCGCAGCCATTACTCTCAGATGCACTCTTACCCAGATTGACGAAATCGATTATGTACAAGAAGATTATATTAGTTGAAATTAGTTAAAAAAACAGTGCAGTCATTTAGTTGAGTGATTGATGGTGACCTTGAAAACAAATGAAACCTCGGCTCTAAGTGGATGCAAGTAATCTTATGACCTCAGAAAGTTTATGTTAGAAAGTTATCTTTAGTTAGTCCCGAAAGCTAAGGTGCCTATATATGGGAAAACGGGATGCGCATATTTTTTCCTTTACGAACCAACTCCTCAAATGTAATTGTGTTGTTCTATGTTGAAGAAAAAACGTCTTAGTTAAGAAATGATGAAATAAGATATGCAAACTGATCCCCGTCACAAATAAGATATGCAGATTGATCCCCGTCACAAATAAGGTATGCAGACTGATCCCCGTAACAAATAAAATATGCAGATTGATCCCAGTCACAAATAAGATATGCAGACCAATCCCCGTCACAAATAAGATATGCAGACTGATCCCCGTCACAAATAAGATATGCAGACCGATCCCCGTCACAAATAAGATATGCAGACCAATCCCCGTCACAAATAAGATATGCAGACCAATCCCCGTCACAAATAAGATATGCAGATTGATCCCCGTCACAAATAAGATATGCAGACCAATCCCCGTCACAAATAAGATATGCAGACAAATCCCCGTCACAAATAAGATATGCAGACTGATCCCCGTCACAAAAGAAAGAAGGGCTGTCGAACACAACATGGGATTCAGGACGATCTTCACCATTAACTTTAGATGAATGCAGACTCTTCACTAAAAGTTACGCCTTTTAGAGTGTTCATTAATTGGAGAAATTGATCTTTTTGAAAAGAATATCAAAAACAATTTAACTGTAGGCTAATTATTTTCATTAAAATTTTTATAATATTGATTTAAGTTAGTTGTTTCAGTTTTATTGCACATCAACCCTCGTAGGGTTTTGAATGTTGAATCCTCTTTATATATATATATATATATATATATATATATATATATATATATATATATATTTAAAATATGCAAAAAAAATATTTTCTGGGTGTTTTTTTAAGCGAGTCAGTGCTTATTAGCTTGCGGACAGTTAAATGGTTTCAAGCATTGGTATTTATTACTTATAATTCAATTTAACATCAGTAATTTGCACACAGTTAAATGATTTGAAGTTTAGAGATTGATTACCTTTTTCTCTTTGACTCATAAATAAAACCTAACAGATACTACCACTTCTAAACCCAGTGATCTGGGTCAGTAGAATACGTCGACTGTATCTCTGCGGAGGGGGTAAGACCTGCCCCAACGAGTGTTCTGATTTGCCACTAAACTATGATGGTGGGGATCTTTGGCTTGGGGATTGGTTGGTTGGCTGTTTTGTTTAACGGCGTTTCAATCCCTTTTGGGTCATTTAAAGTCGAATTAAGTCATTTTGATAAAAGTTTCAAACAATTCAGTTTAGCATAATTATAGTTTACACACAGTTAAATGTCAAAATTGTTCTATTTCAAACAATTCAGTTTATTTCATTTCTTTGTATATTACAAAGAAGGCACAAGGCCTTAAGGTTTTGGGGGGAGGGAAAGGGAGCGGTCATGCTTCAACTAAGAAATCTAAGCGAACCTAGCTAGCCACATTTGCCGACCCATTCAGCAGTACAATATATAACCATTCGTCCTTCATCATGCGCGCAGCAGTTGCCAAAATACCACATTTGCTCTATGAAGAAAACCTACTTAAAACCCGAAAGTGGTATATGATTTTTATTTACAAAATATGGTTTATGTACAATGATATGATGGGAATGGGAGAAAAAACCCCGAAAAATATATATACAAGAAAGAAAACAACGAAAAAATTCCCCATTTGGTTTCCCTCCCATCCTCCCGTCTATAAAATGGAGGCCGACTGTTTTCCGAGTCGAAAGAAACCGGAAACAAGCCGGACCCACCCTAGGTGGGGGGGGATCCTAATCTACAGAGATAAAAGAAATAAAGGGTCGGGCGCGGTATGGGTCGATAGAAGTAGGTAATATGATTTTTTACATATGAATGTTCAAAAACTTCAGAAAAGGTGGACTGGGATACGGGTTGAGGTACAAAAGTAATAGGGATGGGGAAGATCTTGAGAACTAACGGCTAGGTGACGGGGACAATGACTCACAACATACTGCTAACTAGGTTACATGGGGGAAAAAACAAAACAAAACAATTCTACTTACCAGGGATGGGGTCCCTAAGGACCCGTACCGTAGACGGCAGAGGAGGGAAGGATGACTCCAACATTGCCCCCTTTCGTACGACCAGGCTCGCTGCAGTCACCCACTTTTTGCTGAATGTTATGCGATCCAAGCGTTTTCTATCTCTTCTGATTTTGACCCTCAGCTGATGCCGAAAATACAAAACCAGATCACGATGAGAAAAGTGTGCATCGTCATACAATCCCTTGTTTCGCGTCGTCCAAATCCCCATTCGGGCTACAGCTAGGATCGCAAGAAACACCACACGCTTCTCACCATGAAACGGAGGAAGAACGTTGTCTACGACGTAACCAACGTCGAGCAGCACAAGCTTTTTGGGTTCGATGACTTTTTACATGTTAGACTTGAGGTTGCGGAACAGCAAATGTGGAATTACAATTCATATGCGTATGAGGAGAAAAAATTAAAATTCTCAGGTAAGGGCAGAGGGGTTCAAAACAATAGGTGTTTGAAACATTAGGAAACAGGAGGAGGGTGTTCCTGTAGGTTAACCCATCCCAATTTGAGCACATGCCAGGAATCCCTTAGCAGATGGGATTTTCTAAATAATCTAAGCTCGTAAATTAAATGATTATACCCATATAATTTCTTGATTTACTCCTAATACATATGTTAATTATCTCTGCTGGTGTGATTTTAGATATTCCTCTTAAATCAAATTAGAATCAAGATGAATAAATAAAATAAAAGTAAAAAACTGTTTCAGTAACTACCATGTGCCTTTAATTAACCCTAAAAATAGTCAAGGGGAATTAACTACCCCAGAAACAAAGGCCTTAATTTTTTAATTAAGATCCGAAGTTCTCAGTATCATCATCTATATCTAAATCTTCCCGTCCTAATGATATTAAACTAGTTGCAATATATACGCTCTGAATGTGAATATACCTTGAAGGGAATAAGCGATGTAACAATAGCTAGACATAGAACCCTCACATAGATTTATAAGATATTCCTCATATATTCTATGCAAGAATAATCCATACGCACTGTCTCCGGACGCTGACTGGATATAACTAATTCTAATACACACACACACACACACACACACACACACACACACACACACACACACACACACACATATATATATATATATATATATATATATATATATAACCATTTGACTATGTGTAGGCAAATTGTTAGTGTTACATAGCAATATTTTAAATCAGTCAACTGTGTATAAACAGATGATTATATATATATATATATATATATATATATATATATATATATATATATATATATATATATATACAGGATTTGGCATAAAATAATAACATACAATTATTGATATGCCATAAACCCAGCACCCTAACAGTACCACTCTGGAACAGAGTGGATCTGGGAGTAATGGTTATGAAGGGGTACTCCACACTCCCAAACCTGGGATAATACCCTAACCCACAGATGGTTTAGTGTCATATCAAGGACGATCGTCGGAAGTGTGGCTTACTATTGTATAGCCATGATGATATCAATTATAATAATAATGATACAGGCATAATCTGTCGTTTATTTATTTATTTGCCTTTAGCCATTGGCGACACAAGTAGAAAGATACAATTCATAAGGGTCTATACAAACCATACTAAGCTGGTTTGGTTTAATGGCATATCAACCGTTGTAGGTCATTTAATGCCAAATCCTTTTTAGACATATATATTAAGTATATGATTTCTAAACAAATTTTCTAGATAGCATTTTTATACTCATTTTGTTGCACAGAAATGGTTTCACTAAATTCCAAACAATTCCGTTTAGTATAAATACATTTTCTTGTCCACAGTTAAATGTAAAGCACTTCTATTTCAAACAATTCAGTTTAGCATTAGTACACAGTTTGAATATCAAAAAGATCTATTTGAACCATAGTTAGGACCTTATCAGGTGCTACCACTCCGGGTCGGAGTGGACCTGGGAGCGATGGAAATGAAGGGGTACTCCGCATTATGCAACGCTCCAGCCTTACTGTAGCCTAACTGTCAGATTGTTTAGAGTCATATCAGGACACTCGTTGGTGGGATCTTACCACTCTGCAGAGATGCTGTCGGTGTATTTATTCTGTAGCCTCATCTGACTGGGTCGGTGTGCATGGAGTATTCCCTGGTCCACTTTAACTCAGTGTGGTAGCTCACTTCTTAAGAAACTAGATAAACAAATTAAGATTCTTTTTTTAGTTTTATAAGTGTGGTAGTGTGTTGCTACACTGAAAACGTTCGGCTTGGCTCTTTTTTCATGGGTGAATATTAAAACGTTTTCATTGGCCATCGTATCGATTCATCATCATCATCATCATATCGTGCCGCCAGCACGGATATCCCTGACCCTCTCTCGCCACTTCTCCCTATCATTCATCGCCTCTGGCAGGTCTTCAGGGCTGCATCCCGTATCCTCACATAGCTGCTGTATGTATGTTCGAGCTGGTCGTCCTACTTTTTCTTGGCCATATACGGGGGTCCATAGAAGTACATCACTGATGAACTCGTCCCTGCTTCTCCAGCAGTGTCCTGCGTGTCTGGTTCGTCTAGCTTGTATAGTTTTCGTGATGGGAGGCAGGTGGCCGTATAGTTGGTGCCTTGTGGGGTGTTGCCGCCAGGACTTGTTCAATATTGCTCGCCACATTCTTGTGTAATTGCCGTCTAGCTTCTTCTTCAACCGTTTAGTTAGCGTCCAAGTAGTGCATCCATATAGCAGTATCGATTTGACCGCTGCCTGGAAGAACCTGCGTTTCATTTTATCGGTCAGGTCTGATATCCATATGAAAACCGATTCGTACTAAATTTATATTAATCACAACTTGATATTGAAGATGAACTCTTGTAATTAGGTATGGATACCATGAAATTTCTGCTTATTTATAATATGAGATCAGCACTAAAAATCTATAAGCAATTTTTTCCCAGGTTTTCTTTAACGAAATAAACAATTAAAGTTGGAAAGTAAACATCATTGAACGTTTTTGTTTGATACAAACAGTTTCCTTTTGTCTCCGAGTTGAATAGATCATTTTTGATTCTATATCTAAAGTTAATCTTTTCTATCAAACTTTTATTATGGAAGCATCAAAGCCAACAGATTAAAAGAAAAAAAATCTATTAAATGTATGATTTGTCTTTTCTTTTTTGGGCACAAACGATTCTTTATTGTAATGATGATGACCTCGTCAGGAATTCTTTGTCTTTATAGACTTCTGTAGTTATTTATGACGTCACGCATTACAAAAGAAGTGGTTGCATAGAAACAAGGGAAAGAACAGTATAATTTGAATAAATAAGCTAATGAAAAAAGAAAAGCAGAAAACAACAAGATATCCTTTATAGTGTAAATTGAGTAATTTCATAAAAATATGAAATATAATATAAACTATAAATATAAGATCCAGAGGCAAGCTGAAAGTTCTGTCAAATACATCACCAATCCCTGTCAAGGTTGAAAATGAGAGTAACAGCTGTGGTTATGAGTTTAGAATTGATGTCTGTTAGAGAATGCAAATCACGTAAACAACAATGCTGAAGATTTACCAATGTCTCCCACCAAACAAGGCTTGACCCAAGGTCAAAAGCCCGAAGGCCGATTAAAATGGGGATAAAGGGGAGGGGAAAGTCGGGAACGAGCCGAGGCTCGAACCCTGCAGATCTATGTTGCTCATCGGCTCACTTAGTGCAATGTGAGCCCGATGAGCCGAAGCTTGTCAAAAGCTGGGAGCCTTACGGCTTCAAGTCTGCTATTGTTCCTTTTCAGAGCCTCGCTCTGAACCAAAGTCCAGAACGGAAACCAACTTTTTTTAGTTTGGTTTGCTTGTTTGTGTTTTATGGCACATCAATCTTTGTTGGTTATTTAATACCAAGTCCATTTTTATACAAATAAACAGTTTTATTTCAAACAACTCAATTTAGCATAAGTACACAGTTTAATTGTCAAAAACATTTCTATTTCAAACTATCCAGTTTAGTCAAACAGTTCTAATTTAAACAATTCAGTTTAGTAAAAGTAAGGTTTTTGTTTACACACAGTTAAATGTCATAACAGTTCTAATTCAAAGAATTAAGTTTAGCGTAATTACAGTTTCAATGTCAAAAATAGCTCTATCTCAAACAATTTATTTTAGTATATGTACGCAGTTTAAATGTCAAAACAGTTCTATTTCCAACAATTCATTTTAGAATAAGTATGCAGTTTAGTTCTATTTGACCCATAGGAAGGACCTTATCAGGTACTACCACTCCGGGCCAGAGTGGACCAGGGAAAGATGGTAATGAAGGGGTACTCTGCATTCCCCAAAGCTCCAGTCTTACTTGAACCTCACCATCAGATTGTTTAGAATTATATCAGGACATTCATTGGGGTCAGGGTCTTACCCCTCGGCAGATGTGCAGTCGGTGTATATTACAGCCCCAGCCGACTGAGTAATATTCTGGCTTGGTTTAGTTTCTTAATGACATATCAACCTTCGTGGGTTATTTAATGCCAAAGCCATTTTTGTAGAACAGCAATGATACTTTTTAACCGATTGATGGATAGGGGGAGGAGACAATTTTTTTTACCCATATGAAATCAAAAGAAAAATCTTATTAAAAGTTTTTTTCATATACAATAGGTATGTATTTATTAGACCCTTCCAGGAGTATCCTATTGGTGAAATGACGAACGTGGTGGACTGCCGCCTTAAAGTAGGTGAGTTCAAACGCCAGTCACACTATTACGTTCACATTTGGACTAATACCCTTGGGAAAGGTATGAACCCTTTTTTTTCTCCAACTATGGGTTTGTACCACGACCGTTCTTCTAGCAGGATGACTTTGGCATTTAATAACCCATGAAGATTGATATGCAATTAAAGTCAAAGAAAAATAACAAAAAACAAAGTAACCTTTCTTTTTTATCCATATTCTTTCTTATTCCTCTCACTTTTTTCTTTCCTCACTTTCTTTCCATATGCTTTCTTTCCTTCTTTCTTCAGATGCTCTCTTTTTTCTTTCTCCATACTCAGGATTTCTTTCTCTATATGCTTTTTTCTCCTCAAACTTTCTTATTTTCTCCACCCACTTTTTCTATACTTTTTCTTTCCATTCTTATTTTCCACATACTTTCTTCGTTTTCTACCCACTTTCTCTCTCTCTCTCTCTCTCTCTCTTTCTTTCTTTCTTTATTTATTTATTTCTTTATACTGGAAAAGGTCTCCCCCTGGCATAATATCTTAAGTGCCGGACTCCAACCTCAAAGGAAACGAGTTTGAACTCCAGTTGTGCTATTACGATCACTTTTGGACAAATATTCTTGGTAAAGGGATGAATTCCCTTATCTGCCCCCAGCTATGAGTAAAATATTGCCACTGTTGTTCTTCTATAAGGATGGCTTTAAAGATCATCAAATGTCTATCGATATATGTGGTTATGATTTAATCCAAATCCGAATTTCAACACTGTACCAAACACTGTTTAATGTCACAGACTGTGTACATAATTCCATAGCAGACACCAATTCTAAGCAAGTATCCACCTACTTATTATTACCTCACTTTTGCCATATCAGTACTACTGTAAGGTTGCATCACTTGGACTTTAACGAAACCCTTGAAGAATAGACTACCAGGGAATTACACTCGAATGCTGGGTACTGTTGTGAGCAAATACTGCAGCCTACGAAACAGCCACTATTCGACCACTTACATGCCATCTCACAAAGCATCCAAGTAAGACGAGCAAGACACGCAGAACACTTTGATTCATCAGCTCTATGCGGACACTGAGTGGTGTCTTGAGGACTTGCCAAGTACAAAGACGGTGAGAGAGTAAAAAGAATATTTGCTGTCGGCACTCACTAATGATGATAATGACGATAGAATAAGTGTTTTTCCCTCAGGCTCAAGCATTCACTCCCTTCAAAGTCAATAATTGTGACATGTCAGTTACCTTTTTTTTCAAGATATTTAGCGACAGAATAAATAACAAGAAGTGGGGACATGTTTTTCCCAAGAGTATTTGTAAAAAACGAACGTAATTGTGGTCAGTCGAAAATCAAATACGGTTTGACGACTCACTTTTGCGATCCAGCCAAAAATCAAAAACAAAAATAATCATGGTAGAGTGATTGCTAACAACCTATTCTTACTGACTATTACTACTGTTGTGCTTCTGGTTCTCATTTGGTATACAACATTTAATCTTTGGGCTAGGTTAAGGGTAAGTTTGATATTAACTAAATAAACCTCAACTTATCCACAAAATAGAAAACGCAACTGTATATTGATTTTATCGTTTTGGTGGAATTAAACACTACTTAGACCCCACCCCTGTAGGGATTGTCCAGCTTGTTTCTGGCCCTGAAAAAAAAACAACAACAGAGAACAATCGGCCTTCCAACCTTAGTATGGAGGGATGTGTAATCAATCGAAAAGAGGAATTTTTCTCATTCTTATTTAATTTCAATTTTGTCCCTCTCCCTCTGTTTTTAAAAAGTATTTTATTAACAAAACAAAAAACAATCATTGTACATAAATTATTGGCTTTTAAGTAGGTTTTCATAGAGAGAATGTAGTATTTTGGTGATTCCGGCGTGTCTGATGAACATGAATGAGCTTTTTGTATTGTATGGATGGGTCGCGACTGTATCTAGCAAAGACTCTTTAAGACTGAAAGTACAAACATGAACGCTTCCTTTCTCCTCCCCCAAATGAGGCCTTCTGCTCCAAAACACTGTATTTTGTTTTAGAGCTGTTTTAATAAAATCTATGGCAAAAGCAACAACATAATTTAAATGTAATTAAATCGTAAATCCTCCTTTCTTGCTTAAATAGCTCGTCTTGATTTTTTCCTTCTGTGGAATTTCGACGGGTCTTGTTCGTGCTGATAATTATCGAATAATAAATAACTTCGTATAATGAACAACCCCAAACTTCTAGTTATAAAAGATGTTTTTATCAGCAAAATTAGCCCTAAAAACATGGCAAGCTTTAATGTTTAAGAATTTCCCAATCGATTGATGGGGAGAATAGAAGAATATCTCATATAACTCCTGAGAGGATATGTAGATGAGATGAACGTGCGACAAAGCAAACAGACAAGCATATTCACTTGGTTTCGTTTCGTTGTTTAAAGGCATAACAACCTTCAAGTGTTATTTTATGTAAAAGCTATCCTCATAGAAGCATGGTAGCGATATTATTTAAGCCATAGTTTGGGTGGTGTAAGGGAGTTAATACCTTTTCCCAAGAGTATTAGTCCGAAAGTGAACATAGTAGCGCAACTGGAGATCGAACTCGTTTGCTATGATGTCACAGTCTAACACGTTAGCCTCAACGCTTCGGGGACTTCCCCTTTATCGAAGACTAGTTACTGTAATAATTTGTAACATATTAGATTAGTGAGATCAGTTATTGATATGTAATGTACAATTCGAATAGACGTTAAAACGGTTAGAAAGATACCGGGAGTATTTAAGTGTAATTGACAGATGGTGACCTTTCAGGGCAATAGAAAGTTTGACTTTCATTGAAAGTTTGTAAAGTCAGATGACTGAAATCCTAGAAGCTAGATGTTAGATTTCAATTTTAAGTTTGTGAGCTGAGATCAGTCGAAGTGATAGGATATAAATTTACATCTTTGGTTCACATGTTCCTATACTCTCCCACCTTGTGTCCGGGGTTAGTAAAATATATGAAATAAATGAATTCATATGTGCACACCAGAAAAGTTCGTATTTGTTATTCTTCGCAGGAAGAGAACAGGACAACAAATAGAGAAGGTAGAACGAGGTTATAGTCACGAGAACAAATATGGCGGAAAGAAGTAGAACAAGATAGTTATCCTACAAGACGCTATATAAAACAAGCAATTAATCCGATGCGATGAATTTACCGTCGATAACTTTACCATACGACGATAAATGTTTTACACGATGAATTTACCAGCGATGAATTTACCTCGAATTAATTTTGTGTTGACCATAAGCACATGTGTTGGCTTATTTGATTCAATCGTCAGTGTTTATTACGAGTAAAGAAATAACTGTTCTTCTCTAGGATTACTGAGAGTTAACTTGGGGAGATATTATGAGCAGTGAAAAGAGTTTACCTCGCTGGATTGAATAAAGACTTCAATTTAAAAACCCAAAAAGGATACGGAATACGACGAATCTGATGAAAGGCTGAGAGTACAATAGCCAAAAGCTTGTGACTGTAATTGACAAATCAGTGTACATCAATAGAAAATTTTCACTCCGAAATCGGAGTAAATGTGTAAGATTTGAAAAAAAAGTCTCAACTCAGAGATTCACGAGAACCTATATAGTAAAGTCGGCGACTGTAGTCGAGGGCGACAGAAGGTTCCTTTTTCAATAGCTACAACACCGAAGTGTAAAAGGTGCTACTCCTTTCCCTGGATTGCTCCACTTTACCCTTGATACGCACCTTATATTGCTGAGTGTTAAGCAAGGAGGTATCAAGTACTATTTTTAAAGTCTTTAGTATGACCCAAATTTGGATTGAAGTGTTGCATTAATTATATCCGGAGATATACTGAACGAGGCTGTCTCCTTGCCTTAGTTTAGTTGGGTTTAATGGCATATCAACCATTGTTGGTTATCTAGTGCTAAATCCTACCTTTGATATACATTAAATATATATGATTTGTAAACATATTTAGTAGATAATATATGTAAACGGGCCTGAGCTCTTTTTAGCACACGGTTTATGGTTTTAATTATTTCTTTCTAACACGAATATTTCTATTTACTATCAATTATTTATTTGCATTTATTTAATGGTTTCAAGTATTGCTATGTCAGAGTAACAATGTAACATCAGTTGTAACACTATATAGGTGGCCCGCCAAGCAGACGATTCCTTTGTCTGTTTTGGCGCGAAACCAGACAAAGGGTTTTTGGAATTGAAATCTCGGCGTGGCCGGAAGAGGTAACGGGACGCGAGAAGAGAGTTGGTGGGAGAAAGGAGCTGACAAGCAGTTGGCGACGGGACACGGAGAGATGTGGTCGACTCGGGACACAGTAGCAGAGAAGATAGGGTCCAGCGAAGAAGATCGAGTCAAGATGTCGGCATTCCAGTTGCTTTGTGGAATTTTCGCTAGTAATCCATGCTAGCGTTAGTCCATATATGCTATCGGAAATGTAGTGTTGCATACTCTCCTTCTGCTCTGAGTTAACCCCAAGCATTGTTCGTGTTTGTTCGTTTTTCCTTCTATTTTCTCCGGCCTCCTCGATCGTATTCTTGTAGTGGCAAGAAATGTGCGTTACCCCCCTCGGAACCACTAGTTGATCACCGGCCGGCCAAGAAGCGAATGGTTAGAAGAATGATGAATGTGTGTGGGGGCGAGGGCGGTAACGTTACGCAGTCATTTGTTTATACACATTTAAATAAATATACACATATGATTTGTAAGGGAATCATTTTATTTTTAAATGAATTAGAACTAATTTGTTTGTAGACAAGTATTCCTATTGTTTCTACACAGTTAAAAGATTTTAATTATTGATATCTAGTACTACTAATTCTATTCTGTATTCATAACTTGCTGACACAGATTAAAATAGTTACAAGTATCACTACTTAACACTAATAATTGTATTCAACACTATTCATTTATTTGCATACAATTAAATGATTGCTATGCATCACTAACAATTTAAGAAAACATCAGTCATTTGTTTTCACATAGTTTAATGATAAAACAATTCTATTTCTAACAATTCAATTTAGCAAAAGTCATTTATTTGCTCAGAGTTTAAATAGTAAAACTGTTCTATTTGAACCATACATAGGACCCTATCAGGTGCTACCTTTCCGGGTCAGAATAAACATGGGAGCAATGCCAATGAAGGAGCTCTCACATTCTGCAAATCTCCAAGGCTGGGGCATCCCCATCAGATTTTTAGTGTCATATCCAGCACGGTCGTTGCGGAGCTGGGGGTGGGCATACCCTGCAGAGATGCAGTCGGTGGATTCTACAGCCAAAGCCGACTGGGCAAGAGGGTGCTTGCGTTTTGCTTAGCGTGTATATTATTGAGGAAGGCATGAACCCTTCTTTTCTCTCGTGAGCTATGTGTTAATAGTAGAACAGACTGGGTTCTTTAGTCTTGGTATGATAACCAGTGTAGGACAAAGGAGATCCCCTGTTGTGTAATAGTTCAGGTGCTGGATTGCAGCATCATAATTAGCGAGTTTAAACCCGATTCATTCTATTACGTTTACTTTCTGACTAATGCCCTTGAAAAAATATGAAGCTACTTAAAACTCCTCCAATTATTGCTTGAATAGTATAGCTTCTATCCTTCTACACGGATGCTTTTGGCAACAATTAACTCCTGAAGGTTGATTGCCCAGTCGGCTGGGGCGGCAGAATACATCGTCTGCATCTCTGCAGAGGAGTAAGACTTCCCCAACGAGTCTCCTGGATATGACACCAAGCAATCGGATGGTGAAGCTTCAGTAATGCAGGAACTTTGGGGAATGCGGAGTATCTTTTCATTGCCGTCGCTCCCAGGACCACTCTGGCTCGGAGTGGTAGGGCCGTGTCTATTGGTCAAATACGAGGATCATTAAATAAGTTTCCAGAATTTTTTCGTATGGGCACTTTTATTGATAGTACCCACATGAAACTCTAGTCCCCTTCAAAGTAAACTACTCCGGTTGCAATGCACTTGTTGTACCGTTTCAACAACTTCCGCAAGGGCCCATGGAAGTCCTCTTGTGTGAGCATGTCAATGACCTTTGTCACAGCCTCTTTCATCTCCTGGGTTGTCTCATAACGACAGCCCCTAAGCTTAGGGAATAACCAAAAGTCACAGGGAGAAATGGCTGGACTATAGGGAGGCCGAGGAACTGCCTTGATGCCCATCTTGGTCAAATAGTCTGTGACAAGGATGGAGTTGTGGACTGGTGCATTGTCCAGGTGGAAATGCCACTAACCCGATTTGAAGAGTGCTGGCCTCTTCACTAGGAATCTCTTCCTGAACTCCCTTAAAACCTCAACATAGTAACCCTAACCCTAACTCTTTGGCCAATCAACTCTGGTGTATTGACTTCCTTACTCCTCCCACGCCTCTCATAATCCCTCACAGACTCCTTGTCTTCCTTGAATCTCTTATTCCACTCAAAAACTGATGCTCGATTCATGCAAGATGGTAAAAAAGCAGTCTGAAACATTCCATACGTTTCTGTGGCATTTTTTCTAAGTTTAAAACAGAATTTTATTGCATATCGTTCCTCTAAAGTGTCTTCACGTCCAGATTTCATTTTCGAAATTCACCAGCTGTGATAATCAGGCTTTAGTAGGGTGTATTCCAATTGCTGCTGTAGCTATTCATTTGAATCTGAAATCATAAGAATTGGTCAGTCATCTTATAAAATGTATAGCAATAACATACTGAATTTTCAAGAATCTTGGACAATTTTAAATGCCTGTACAAAAAATGTCTGGAAACTTATTGAAGGCATCACGTATTACTAAACTGTGTACTTATGCTAAACTGAATTGCTTGAAATAGGATTGTTTTGATATTTAAACTGTTCACTCATGTTAATCTGAATTGCTTGAAATAGAACTGTTTTTACATTTAACTGCGTATAATCAACTGATTGATATTTAATTGAATTGTTATGATACATAGGAATACTTGGAACCATCTAACTTTGTTGACTATACTGAATTGTTTGAAATAGAACTGTTTATATGTATAAAAATGGATTTATATTAAATAACCAACAACAGTTGATATGCCTTAAAACCAACCAACCAACCAACCAACCAACCAACCGAAAGTTGATATACCATTAAGAAATCAAACCAAACTAAACTTAACCAGTCGATAAAAAAAACTATCTTTGTGTTCAAACCAGCTATTATCTTCTTAAGAATTTGCCAAGTGTTACATCCTGCTCGTAGTGGAGAGGTTGGGTAGATATACAGATCTGGTTCGAGAGATTGCCTGTGATGGAAAGTTGAGATGTAGTTGTCAACAATACGATACTCATCGATACAAAAAGTTAAAATTCGAATTATTAAAGACAAACAGCTGTATCAAAGCAATTAATTCGTTTTCTTATCCTCTTAAAAGAATGTCCACGCATCGTGGTTACTTGAAAAAAACTTGTTTTTGTTGGTTGGTTGGTTGTTTGGTTGGTTGATTGATGACATGTCAAGACTTGCTGTAAGTCAGATCTTTTTGGTTTGTAAATTCTTCAAAAAAATTAGTTAAATGCTTGCCAGGTGGCTCATACTTGTGGTTTCTGTCAAATCTATGCAACATTTAGAGTTTTATGGCACATCGAGTTAAGCGAGAAAATCATTGATAATGATTTCAATTTTCACTGGATGTTCCATAATATTTACCGTGGTTCAAAGTAAGCTAAGATTATTAAATAGTTTGGTTTGGTTGGTTGGGTTTTATGGCATATCAACCTTTGTAGGTTATTTAACGCCAAATCCATTTTTATGTAAATAATCTGTTCTATTTAAAACAATTCAGTTTAGCATAAGTACACAGTTTAAACGTCAAAAACATTTCAATTTCAAACTATTCCAGCAGTTATATGTAACAAAACAGTTAAGTGTAAATACAGTTTTAATGTCGAAAAACAGTTCTATTTCAAATAATTCAGTTAAGCATAAGCATGCGGTTTAAATGTAAGTACAGTTTAATTGTCAAAAACATTTCTATTTCAAGCTATTCACTTTACTCAAACAATTCAGTTTACCATAAGTATGCTGTTAGTTCTATTCAACCCATAGATAAGCGCTATCAGGTGCTACCACTCCGGGCCAGAGTGGACCTAGGAGCGATGGCAATGAAGGGGTACTCCGCATTCCCCAAAGCTCCAGCACTGCTGGAACCTCACCATCAGATTGTTTAGTGTCATATCCAGGATACTCGTTGGGGGGGGTCTTACCCCTCTGCAGAGGTGCAGTCGGTGTATTCTACAGCCCCAGCTGGGCAAATTATTAAATGAATACTGAGTTGTAAGTTAGATCCACACTAGTTGCTTCATACAAGCAAACTTGTGCTAAATATACCCTAATCTTAGTTTTTTAGGGAGGTTTGCGTGGTGTAATGGTTAGCGAGCTAGGCTATCAAACCATTGCGAATGAATTCAATTCTCACTGGGTGCCATATAATTCTGGCACAACCGGGAAAAAATCGAAAATCTTTTGTTGCCAAACGAATGGTTTCGATTGTCTCTGACTCTTGTGTGAACATTCCAAAATGGATCTCCTGCTGTTCGTTGACTTAAACGCATGTTTGCTGGTATTAGGTCCATCGAACTCACTACTGAGGGTTGGTGTGTGTGTCGGATGTGTGGAGATTCTATACACCAGAACCACACCGCCATTACGACCATTTTTCCCCATTCAACTCGTTCAGGCAAATCTCCAAGACATCTTTCCGAATTCAACTTTTCTACCAGTCTTCACCATTCCTTTCTATTCATTATATCTTCTTTGTTTTTATGAATAGCGGCGCCCCGTCATTCAACCAATTCGTAAAAATACTCTAATATGGCCTTTGCTAAAATGACCTTTTCTCTTTCACCCTTTGCCTGCCGCTTTTCTGACGGCTATCGAAGATGATACGATTTTTATTCAAGGCCTAAGTTGCCCAAATAAGCAGCGTACAAATGAGGAGTCGGAGGAGGAGAAGGAGGAGGAGAAGGAAGAGGAGGAGGTAAGACCAAAGTAGACTCGTCCATTGTCGAAGGGTATTGATTTTTTTTTTTCCTCCAGAAGAGCTCAATATTCTGAGCATTCGAACCGACTTCATACCGATATGAGTCATGATCTTCCGTTTTTATTGCCCCTTACACACGGTCAATCTATTTCTTTGTGGGGAGGGAGAAGGGCTTTATAAATACACGAGTGGGAGTTATTTTCGGCAATTATGTTTTCAAATTTCAAAGCAGAAACCAAAGATTTACAATGGAATCTATTTTCTATCAACAATTGTGTACGATTAGTAATAGAGAAAATAAAAAAGCAAGTTTTTGAGATTGTTTTGTCAAAGATAAACCACAATAACAAATAATTAAGAAATGATATATCAATGTGCATATATAATCATAATTATCTATATACATATATATATATATATATATAATGTTTGATATGTAACGTATTCTAATATACATATGCATGCATAAATATGTATATATATACACACAAATTTATAATAACGTAAGTATATGTATTATATTCAAAACACACACACACACATATATATATATATATATTAAATATTAATCTCTATGCATACGTGTATGCTTAATAGAATACTCCCCCACACTCATATACTAATTTATATACGGCAATCTTTTGTTTAATATATATATATATATATATATATATATATATATATATATTAAATTAAAGATTATATATATATATATATAAGTATAAATGATAATCACAATAACTACATAAGTCGCACTAGTAGCATAGATTTCCCTGACTTTCTTTTAACAATCGTCCCAATCATCCATCGCTTTCGGCAGGTCTTTAAGACTACATCCTGTGTCCGAACAGAGCAGATGTATGTAAGTTCTCGTTGATATGCCAACACAGACACGTCTGTGTAAAGGGGTCCATAGGAAAACGTCACTTATCAGTTCGGATTTTCTTCTCCAGCAGTGTCCTGTATGCTTTGCTCTTCTTATTTGGATGGTTTTATAGAAATAAATAGGTGGCTGTACAGTTGTCATTTCGTGGGATGTTGCTTTAAGGATTTGTTCAGTATAGCTCCTAGTATTTTTGTGCAGTTTCTTTCTAGTTTTTCCTCTATACGCTTAGTCAGCGCCTATGTGGTGCATCCATATAGTAGAAAGGATACAACTACTGCTTGGAAGAAATTGCGTTTTATTTTATCGTATACGTTAGACTTCTATATGATCCATAACCAATTGATAGCAGTCCATTCCTTCGCTAGGGACATATTGATGTCACTTTAAGTAAATGAGACGCTACTACCGATGTACGTTAACTTGTCTACTAATTTCAGAGAACCACCCTTCAGAGCGCGGATGTCTCCTTCTTGATTAAAACACATGTACTCAGTTTTGTCAGCATTCACATGGAGGCCTGCTTCTGACTATTCAGCAAGGATTCAGCTCAGATACGTGTATTTACTAAAAGCTGATATGTTCTGCATAATCTACATCAGCAATAGTTTCTGAGGGCTATCGTCTGCTTTTTGCCTTTTTTAGTGCAAACCCATTATGTTTCATTAGATCTATCTACTCTCGAAGTACGTAGACTTGACTGATTATGAAAAGATATGGCGCTAATGCATCCCCTTGTAGAATACCAGCAACAATGTCAAAGAAACCTGTGTCTCCATCTGTTGAGCAAACGTTGACTTTCGTGTTTTCATAGAACATCATTATGGCTGTGACAGTTTCTTCGAGGAGACCATAATCTAGAAGTATTTGTTCCATCTTCCCTTTGTGTATGTATTCAAATTCCTTAGAGAAATCTACGAACAAGAGTGTTACCTCAAGATTTTTTGCACGAACTCCTTTTATGATTCGACGAATTGTCAGAATCTCTGTTCTTGTGGATCGCTTTCCCCGAGATCCATTTTAATTCTTTCAAAGAATTTTCTCAAATTTTCATTCGATGTGGTTGAGTAGCAGAGCATTATAATCCTTAGCCTCTAAGAAAGTAAGGGTTATGCCTCGATAGTTCTTGACGATTCCGAGGTCACCAATTTGCGGGGAGCGAAGGATGTAGCCTTTTGAAGATCTCTTTATTGTGTTCTGGTTTTATACAGCATTGCAGTATCGGAGCTGTAAGTCATTGAATTTCCTTGTCTTCCATACGTCTGGAGGTATTTTATCAAGACCAGTAACTTTCCTGTTTTTATTTTTTGTTAGCATTACGTTGAGTTCTTGGCTGGCAGCTTTTAGTTTAGCTCTTAGGTGCCTTTCTTTTTACTCACTTTCTTCATAGTCTACCCTGCTATTCGAGATTGTTTATCTTCTACTGAGTTTCTAATTTTATTGATATGGCCTTGAATGTATTCTATTTGTTCTTTTAAGTATACATTGATTTGTTCTCTTTGTGCGTTCTTCAGTTCCTGAGCGTTGGATTTCTTTTATTACATAGGGATGCTGTCTTCACGTTGTCTAGTGTTTTCCTAACTGCTTATGTCTCCCATGGAACTCAATGTTTTTCTCTTAGTTTGTTTGCTATGCATTCTGCTGCTGCTTCCATTTTGGCCTTAACGAAGTTCCCGTATATCATTCGGAGTAAGTATTTCGGATATCTTCAGAAGAGCATCGAATTTGTTTTTTTGTTATCGTATATTTATTGTTAATATCTCTATTGTTAAGTGAGGATCAGTCATAGTGTGTGGTTTTAGTTGTTTGCGTCGTATTCGTTGCTTAGGTTCAGACGTATCTTTGTCATTTAATTTTGAGATGCATATCTCTAAGGTTTATGTTTACATTATATATATGCATGTGTGCAGATGTGTATGATTATAATAGAGATATAATTATTGTATATATATATATATATAATTTATATATATATATATATGTATATATATATATATATGGGGGGTTGGACAAGAAAAAAAAACTAAATAAAACAAAATGAATAAAAAAAATGTAGCAGTTCCTAGAAGACCTGTTGACAGGAAGCAAGAACGGCGAATGCCTAAAGAAAGGGGATCCCGGACGTTGAAGAGTCGAAGGACCAAGTCCTCCACTGCTACTGGTGAGAAGGCCACATATCTGCTTAGCGGAACGTTGACTCTCCCACCAGTGACAGCCTTTGCTGAACATATCTACGAGCCTCGCAACAAACCTTTAAACTCACAACTTACCAAAATATCTCTCCCGTTGGCAGCCTTCTCTGCTAACATACTGTTGTATAGTGGCTCGTACCAAGTGACTTCTGGTATTGCGGAAGTATAAAAGACACCGTGTTCCTGAAGCACAGAGAAGCAGAAAAAGAAGCAGAGAGAAAATGACAGAGAGCCCTGAAGGACGTCGGTCAGTAGTAAGACCAACTTCGGACGTAACAACAACAGCGTGAGACTTATAATACAAGTCGGACTTTACCACTTGAGTAAATAAATAATTAACTCTATTTCACTGTGTATCTTTTCCTTACCACGATACAACACATACCTCACTAAAAACACCTACCGGGCATAACCGAGGACATTAAACGCATAACCTACCAGAAATTACAAATATATTTCACCTCCTTGTCTGGGAAAAGTGACTTGTTCAGGAAAACTTTCACAATAAAAAATAATCATTAAAACCCAAAAATAAAGTTGGAGTTAAAAGCTGTTTTCCTTCCTTTCTTCGTTTAAATTCTCTTGCCACTTTCCATAAACAAAAAAGCCGACAAATTAATGGAGTAAGAAGTAGATCAAGAGAATCAAATACTAAAACCTTAAAATCATTCTAAAAGAACCCAGCAATTAAACAAAAAACAACAACCTACAACAACGACCAATAATATAACTTACGAAACAAATAAATAACCACCAAACATTCCTGTTCTTCATATATATATATATGTGTGTGTGTGTGTGTGTGTGTGTGTGTGTTCATTGTACACATTCTTTTTTAAATCCATGTCATTTGATTATAGAGAAAGACTGTTCATTTATTTTTTTTTCTTTTTACTTTCTGCCGAATAAAATGTTAGAAATGTGAATTAAGATTGTATAAAAACTGTTTTTATTAGTAGTCATTTTCTGATGATGACATTGGGATCATTTAGGATTTCGGGGCTAAAACATCATTACCACTAATTCAGAGGAACTTAGCTGTTCTCTAGGTGCCACGTAGTCACGGCTTTGCAATTTCGGTCATCATTGGTGATTATGAAAAAAGAATGCCCCATGTTGTTGATTGTAAATTCCAAAATAATGAGACTTTATCAAGGAATTCTTGAATGGCATTATTCATTACAGGTTCAAACAAGTGAAAAAGAAGCACAATTTTTTTTTTAAGTTTTAAAAGGTTTTGATAACCATTGGATTGTATAATCAACCAATGGAAACCTGTCGGAATAATGAAGATTGTTTGATTTCTTTGATTAATGACATATCAACTTTCGTGGGTTATTCAATACCAAATGGATCCTTCTAGAAGAACAGTTAGGGGAGTTTTTGTGGCGTTATACATTAGGAGCTTGACTGCAGTCTTGAAGTAAGCGAGTTTGAACTCCAGTCGCCCTATTATGTTCACTTTCAGACTAATAGTCGGAGGAAAAGTAATTACCCCCTTATTCTTCAAGCTATGAGTTTCATTATTTTTTTTTGTAAGAATGGCTTTCGCGTTAAATAACACAGAAATCAAACCAAGAACTAGTTTTAATTTAGATGGGTAACCGGTTTACGAGAAGGAAATCTCTGTATTGAAACATGCTGTAGTTAGCTTAAAAATTGACCTTTTATCACACCCTGTTTCTGGCGAAGGATTTGGTTAAATAAATCATCGAAACAAGAAGGTTGGGACTGGAAATAAAATTATCCCCAGTCCACCTGTTGCCAAATAGATTTAGTCATATCTCCTGTGCAAAACAAACAACTGAAAATGACAACGAAGTGTAAGCTCAATCGACTAATTCCCTCGAGCAGTGTCCTGTTCCGCGTTGACTACGCCAATTTACTGACAGAAGAGTTAGAATTCTAGTTGTGAATTTAGTGAGTTGCTCTTTCTTTGAAATTCCTGCGAGAACGGAGTTCCATTGCATGGTTCGCACGGCGTAAGATGTGTTGACTTCTCGAACAATTCTCCGAGCTAAATTAAACCTGACGGCTCGTCAATCTTCAGCATGTGTTGTTGTGAGAACAGAGGCAATCTCGAGAACCATGTTGAGGAGAGCTTAATCTTTTTATAATTGTAGTGATTGGCCAGTTTTTATTTTGTGAAGAGAGAGAGAGAGAGAGAGAGAGAGAGAGAGAGAGAGAGAGAGAGAGAGAATAAAAGGTTAAGATAGACATTGTTTCTGAAGAAAACAGAACTTGGTATAAGTCAAAATACTGAATAAAAAAATTAAAACTCATTTTTGGACACTTCGTCCTCGACTGAGTATTTTAACAAACCCATCCACTACGGGTAGGATTCGACGGAAGGTGATTTTTTCCAAAGGTGTACAGCTGATTTGAATTTAGATTTTTCCTTCTAGACTTGCTGCCACACAAAAGATTAAAAAAGAAAACAAACTTATTTATAGCTGTGGGGTGGGGAAAGACATGGATTTATGCCTTAGCTTACGACATAAGCACAAATTAAAAACCAATTAGGTTTTGAGGCCAAGCTGCCATGTCATGGTTAGAAAATCAATCTCTAATATCAGCTACTGCCGATGAGTGATTTTAATCCTCACTAGATGTCCCAGAGTAAAGACTTTGATCTAAATCTAAGCTATAGTCAGTTTACAAGTCTATTTCATTGCCGTGCAAAGATTAGTAAGCGAGTTTCATCGATCAATTTCTATTGAGTTTGATCCTCACAAGTCCCCCCCCCCAGTTGTAGCTTTGTAACAAGCTCTGCACATGAATAACTGTGTTGATTGCCTTATCTTTTTGCAATGGTTAACCAGCTGGTTTCACTGAGTTGTGAGTTCGATGTTCACTAGGTGCCACGTAGTCAAAGCTTTGTACTTAAACTAATCTATGTTAAGATTACAAAGTTATTTCATGGTAGTGTAATCGTTGGCGAGCTAGTTTCATAGATCAATTATTCCTAAGAGTGATCCTTATTGGATGCCCCATAGTTCTGCCAAATCTAATCCATGAGAAAGCTTTTAGGCATATTTAGCGCGTTTAACTCTTTAGTCTAATAGACCTTTGCCATTGTGTTCATTTCTCATAAAGTGTTCTATATTTACAAAGCTTTTGTCAAACGAATATTAAGTTTTGTGAAACCTGACAAGAAGTTTTTGTTCAAATTATTCTTTCGTTCATAGGGTTATTGCCCAAAATTTAACAATTATTAATTCCTGACCTTCTTGCTAATTTTCTCGTTCTGAAAAATAGTATCTCATTTTCTTCTCATATTTCCGATGAAATTTATTTGTTAAGTACATTCATACTGTTGGAGACGTCCGTGGTGTAATGGTTACCATCGTAAGAAATTGATACGGCGACACGAGTTCAAATCCTGGACGAATCAGCTTGCATTTCTCTTAGCCCTTATACTCTCTCCAGCCAGGGGTATAATAGTAGGGCAGACTGACTCTTTATGTAATATATTAGCTTAGGTAGCGACTGAGTTCCTTGGATGAACTTAGCAGATTCAATGCGGTCGCATGATAACATCAACAAAGTGGTTTTACAGGAAAGAGAAAAATAAAAAGATGATGGCAAGAATATAATTTATTGCCTGTTGATAGAGCGACAGATATTTCCGTTCGCAGGTAAGATCAACAAATTACCGAAAACAACGGAAGTATGTAAATTCCGATAAAAAGCCATAAACAGCAAAGTACGTGGGCGAAGAGGTGGGTACATGGGACTTGAAAGACAATATAAGGTCTGTAATTTTGGACTGAAAGCAGAGATCTGCTGGTTGCTCAAGCGAAGGGGAGAAACCTGCTGGTCTCTCAAGCGAAGAGAGAGACCCTCTGGTCACTGAAGCAGACCTGTCAGCTGCCCCGTGTGTGTTCCCCGGCCCTCGCACTACTTCACAAAAACTTCGCAGAACAAAGGTATGTGCGAATTCTCTCTGACTGTATTCCTACTTCACACTAACGTCGCCGTCGAAAAATAAAGATATAAATCGTATTTTTATATATATACGTGTTCGTTTTTTGTCGAGCGGTGCAATATGCAACATTTAGCCTTGGTATGGCAATCGGTCTACGAGAAAAAAAATTCTGAATCCGAACCTCTTAAAGTCTGCAAAAAATTGACCTTGTGTCGAATCCTACTCGTGCAGAGGGTTTCGTAAATTTATACTTCTATATACCTGGGACTTCCGTAACTAAAGAAAAAAATGTATGAATGCACCGGGTGCGATATGCAAATTGTCGACCAAATTATCCAAAAACGAAAATAACTCTGGCATTTTCAATTTTTATCAGATATATTTACAAAAGTTACAAGAAAATATCTTGAAATACTAAAGATTAAATTTATACAAACAAATTGCAACGAGGGACACCAGACAATTTCGGAATCTCCTGCTGGCCTTTTCGTGAGTCTCCTTGTTTAAATTAGTAAATATCGCCGTTATTCTTGCCTTCATTTTATCTTTGGAGTTTCACTAAGTTTTGTCACGCATAATAAGGTGATTGAAGTTAGGCAGCCAGATATTAGGGATGATGTAGTCTCAGAAATTTCTTATTTCTCAAGACTGAATCCTACTTCTGTGGCCTGGCGCAGAGATCTCTTGCTGGATGTAGGGTCTTCCAGCAACTACCCCCACGATCCAGGCCAGCATTACATCCTCCTGGCACTTGATGTAGGCCTCCGTATTGAACGTGAAGACAGGTGGGAAGATGAATGAAGGTATAACGCCACCGTCGTTAGTGGCCATCCCAAACGCCATGATGTTGACTAGATGTTTAGTTTTAATCAATATAGATATAAAGCTGACCTGATATGGACACCCAAACACTCTCATATCTCCGTATTGGCGTTTCTTGCGTGAATGTCTAGCAGTAAAGCGTGCTGTTTCCAAGACGCTGGAGGAGCGAATTGTGTCATGGTTCTGCTTTCGTCATAGTCAGTGCCAAACTCGCTCTAGTTTCCAAAACAATAGACAAAACCGGAAACAAAAAGGCACATGCGTGAAATTAATAATTGAAAAGGGTGAAAAATTATCTATCATTCCCTGTATATATTTGATTCCTTGTAGAAAGAATTTATATAATAGTTGTTTTGGCAATGGCAATGAAGGGTTCTTTGGGTTTTTTGTTTAATAACATATTAACCTTTGTAGGTTATTTAATGCCAAAGTCATCCTTGTAGAATAGTAGTTGTACTATTTAACCCATAGCTGGGATATTAGTGGAAAGTAAACGAAACTGTGTTATTGGAGTTCGAACTCACTTCGATGTCAGTCCAGCATGTTAGCCACTATGCAATAGAGATTCCCGGGGTAATAAAAAAACTACTCCCTATTTACCCACAGACTGTTTAGTATCATATCCAGTTCATTTGGTAGAGTTACCATTCTGAACGGGATACAGTTGACATATTCTGAGCCCCGCCAACAGAAGACTATATGGTAGCATATTACAAATGTCAAAGGCGACGTCAGTATTCAACCGTCTGTTAAAGCAAAAATTTCAAATGCTGATTTTCACATGGAAAAACAGCGTTAACATGATCCTTTTTCATGGTCTTATGTTGTATATTGACCTCCGACCCGGCCGGGCTGTCAAAATAGGAAATGCACCTGTGTAAATAACAGGTGCATCCGGTCGAGAAATATCTGAACCTTGACCGTGGACGGGTTGAATGAGTGCGATTTGTGACGCCGTCAAGAACAAGGTGGGTGTCAAACTATTATATAACTTGGCGCGCAGGAAGTTCAATCAGTTGGAGTAAAGATGCAGTAGAGAGAACCAGCACCCCGAGAGGCTGGGCCCCCAGGGCCCCGGTTGAGCAGCACAGGAGAATAGGAAAGAAACGCTATTATGGCCATAAGAGTGGGGGTCAATATGTTGCAGTTCTGTTCGGTCTCCAACTCCCTCTCACAGGAAAACCTTTAGTAACCCTTTCGAACCCTTTCAAATGAAGTGAGAGGTATATTTTTCTAAAGAACTGTGTCGCTCGTCTTTATTGTGTCGTCGTTATGATTCTACATGCATCTGCATATGAGTACACAACACTTATACCCAACTAAGCTAAGATATTAAAATGTATAAACGATAGATTTAGGCGCATTAAACCTGAAACTCTAAAAATATTAAGGATCGACTTATCTGGCAGTGTTAAAATTCCACAGATGGATCAATCAGTAATAATGGTTTGGATTTTAGCCTGCTCTGTAAGTTCACTCCTACGCCAGGACTTACAGTATATTTACCAACACGGTCTTTTACTATACTTGTCTGCCCTCCGATTTAAACATAGCTGGAAAAAATTGTCGGATGAATTCTTTTCCCAAGGGTATTAACGCGCTCTGTGAAACGTAAATAGCCTACTCCAGGATCTGATCTCGGGTCGGTGTATCCATTCCATTTCCCACTATATTCATTACACCACAAACGCCTCCCCCTCTATATACATATTTTAATCGACAGACCACTTCGTTCTATCACAAATCTTCTGGGTGGCTATACACAGGAGATGCCTCTAAGCTGGGATCGAAAACCGGCTTACAAAAAGTCTTTGATTCATATCAATGCTCTTAACAGGATGGAAATATATTTATCTTAATGTGACTGAATATTGTTTTTTTTCCAAACATATATATATATATATATATATATATATATATATATATATTCATTCTTAGAAATTAGCTAATCACGTTAATTGTATGTTTATATTTACATTTTTGAGAAATTGTTTCTAAGGTTTCTATTTAATGATAATACCTAATTACTTTTTAATGGCATATCAACCTTTATCAAGCCATCCAAAGAACAATGGGGTACTATTTAATCCATAATTTGTGGAGAGGGGATAAAGTTGTTTAAACCTTCCGCAAGATTATTTGATCGAAAGAGTAAAAACAGTTTTATTTCAGATAATTCAGTTTAGCATAAGTACGCAGTTAAGATGTCAAAACAGTTCTATTTCTAGTAATTCACTTTAGTATAAGTGCGCAATTTAAATGTCAGAACAGTTTCATCTTAAACAATTCAACCTAGCATAAATTCGCAGTTTAAATGTAAAAATAGCCAACACTCGAAAATACGGTTTACTTCTATCTGCCCCACAGATAGCACCTGATAGGGTGCTACCACCCCGGGCAAGAGTAGACCTAGGAGCTATAGCAATAAAGGGGTACTGCGTATTCCCCAAAGTTCCAGCATTACTGGAGCCACACCATGATTGTTTACTGTCATATCTAAGACACGCGTAGAAGGGGAGCTCTTACTCTTCTGCAGAGATGCAGTCCGTGTATTCTACAGTCCCAGTAAATGTTTTTAAAATGCAATTAGATAGAGCTCTAACAGATACAATCACTTCGAGTGGATCTCGGAGTAATGGCAGTGAAAGGATACTTTACGTTTCTCAGATCTCCTGAAATTTTGCTTCCACTATCAGATGCAAGTTAATGTAATATCTGCGATCCCGCCATCTTTTCTTTTGGGGTTGGGTTACGCAGTATATTATCAGTAACACCGATGGGATGATATATATATTAGTATATCATTATTCGATAAGGCGAAGATTTTCAAAGGGCTTCTGTAGTTTACGGTAGATATATGCAATTTTTGTCTTTTCTTAAATTTTACCTGTGTTTTGCTTAAGGTGATTTATTTTTTTTAAGTTGTTTTGAAAAAAAAATCTTAGCAAAACTGTGGAAAATTTCATTAGAAAACCAGCTAAAAGTGTATCCGACGTGAATTACTTCGTACAATTACAGAAGGTCTTTTCTTTGTTTCTGTGTTTTGTTTTGTTGTTTAATGTAATGACAAACCCGGGCATATGAAAAATCTTCGGTCGTGATGTACAGCGCGCTGTGGTTTTCCGGTACAGTCGACGGCAAAAAAAAAAAAAAAAAGAGAAAAAAAAAAAAATAAGGAAAAGAGAATTTTATGACGATGGAAAGAAAACTCGAAAAATTCATAAAAATTCTAAAAATAATTGCCAAGTTTATTCGGAAAGAAAAAGAAGAAAAAAGATTGTTTACTTTTCTTAAAGAAAAAGAAAAGAAAAGAAAAGAAAAGAAAAGAAAATATTTCTCTTAGAAATAGCTAGTAAAACATCCTTGTCTTTCGGCGTAGAAATGTTTACAAAACAACTATGAGTCTGATGTAAACTTTAAAAAAGAGAACATCAATTGTTAGTTTTATCATCTGGACATGAAGCATTTTCTTATCTTCTTTATATACGTAATATCAATTTATATACGTAATATATATATATATATCCCATCTTTGCATTAAATACAACTATTTAATCATTTACTATGCTTGAGACCATTTTACTGAGTACAAACAGATGATTAATGTTAAATTGAATTATTTGTATTAGATAGCAATACTTGAAAGCATTTAACTGTGCAAAAAAATGAGCTCTACTTCATTTTAAAAATGTTACCTATAATCTATTTACTTGATCATATACATGTATGAACAGGATTTGGCATTAAATAACAATCAATGGTTGATATGTTATTAAACAAAATATCCCTACTAAGAAAGGAAAATGCTATCTAAATAAACATACACTCGGTAGTTCAGATGGTTTTGTGTAGATCCCGAACACTTGGTAAACCATATAATTTTTAGTAGATCCTGGACAATCGGTAGATCAGATAGTTTTTGGTAACATTCGTCTAAGATAACTGGTTAGTTGGTTTGGTGACGAAGTTAGTTTAATAGTTATGATTGATTGATTGATTTTAACGATATGTCAACCCGCCTGAGGCGATTTCAAGCCCAGAATGGAAGGAGTTGTTCATTTATAGTTGCGTTTTTTGTGTTGTTGTTTCTTAACTTGTTTTTTGTATGCAGTTATATAATATGAAATTTGCCTAAATAATAAAATATTTACTCTGTTACATCCTCCTCATCATCATCATCAATTGGTTGCCCAACTGCCCCTCTGCTGAGGGTTAGGACCCCCCAACAACGAGTGTCCTGCCTATGACACTAAACAATCTGATAGTGAGGTTCCTGTATTGTGGGAGCTTTGAGAAATATGGAGTATTCCTTCATTGCCATTGCTCCCAGGTCCACTCTAGCCCAGAGAGGTAACAGTTGATAGTGCCATATCTATGGGTCAGATTGAACTAAACAGCGTACTTATGATTTACGGAATTGTTTAATATAGAATTATTTTGACATCTAACTGAGTAAACAAAAACTATGTTTTTGACTCTTAAACTGTGTACTTACGTTAAACTGAATTGCTTGAAATAGAATCGTTTACTTGTCTAAAAATGGATTTAGCATTAAATAACCTAGAAAGGTTGATATGCCATAAAACACAAACAAACAAACAAATCATTAATTGGTGCTTATAGCATAGATTCTCTTGAATTTCTCTTGTCGTTTATCCCTATCGTTTATCGCTCCTGGCAAGTCTTGTAGTCACCATCTGGAGCTGATGTATTTAGGATTTTGCTGGCCAGCCAACATGGGTGTGTCCATGTGTAGGAGTTCCCGGGAGAACGTCGCTAATGAGTTCGTCATTACTTTTACAGTAGTAGCCAGTATTTCTTATTCAACTCACTTTGTGAGATAGGAGGTAAATAGCTGTGCCAATGCTGTTTAGAGGGTTGCTGCTTCCAAAATAAATAAAAAAATTTCGTAACAGCCTTAAATAATTCATTTTCTTCCATAAATGTTTTATTAAAAGCTGTATGGTGCAACTGTACAGTAGTACTGACACGGCTATAGCTTGGAAGAATTCCTGTTCTAAGTTTTTCATATGATCAAATGCCTGTTAATAGCATTCCATGCCTTTCCTCTGCGCATATTATTGACAACATTTTCTATATTCGTTTGTTTGTTTGTTTGGGTTTATGGTATATCAACATTTATTGGTCATTTAATGCCAAATCCATTTTTATACTAATAACCTGTTCTATTTCAAACAATTCAGCGTAAGTACAGTTTCAATGACAAAAACAGTTCTATTTCAAACAATTCATTTTAGCATACAAAACATTTGCTTTTCAAATAATTCAGTTTAGCATAAGTACGCAATTTAAATCTCAAAACAGTTCTATTTTAAGTAATTCAGTTTAGCATAAGTACAAAGTTTAGTTCTCTTTGGCTCATAGATATGACCCTATCAGGTGCTACTACTCCTTGCCAGAGTGGACCTGGGAGAAATGGCAATGAAGGGGCACTCCACATTCTCCAAGCTCAAGCATTGCTGGAACCTCACCATCAGCTTGTTTAGTTTCATATCCACATCATTCGTTAAGGAAGGGGTGGTCTTATCCCTCTGCAGTAATGCAGTCAATGTATCCTACAACTCCAGCCGACTGGGCAATCACTTTCTGTTGATAAGATTAATGTGGAGATTGTCTCCATTTTCTTTAAAAGGTAAGAACTTTAATTTATCAAAGTTCACATACAGACTCATGCTTCTTGCTACCTTCTCCTAACCATGTAGCAAGGATTCAGCTTGGACAACTATATTTGCGTAAAGCGCTTGATCAGCTGCGTTTTCTGTATCCGAGTGAGTTTTGGCAGGATATCATTTGCTTCTTGCGTTTTTTTTTTGTTGTGAGTGAAACCATTTTCTTTTGCTGGATCTATATACGTTCGTTCTACTAATCTAGGCAGATTATAAATAGAAATGCTGCTAATGTTTCTCCTCGCAAAACTCCTGTGACAATGTCGAAGAAATTAGCGTTATCGTCAAGTAAGTGAACTATATTACTTTCGTGCTTTTGTAGAGCCTCATTTTAGCGGTAATAGTTTCTTTAGGAAGACCCTACAGCAGCGGTATTTATATTGTATAGTCACAACCATGAACAACTATACATACATATACGTGCGGAAACATATTCAACCCAATAAAGACGAGCGGACACAGTTCTTTAGAAAAATATACCTCTCACTTTATTTGAAAGGGTTCGAAAGGGTTACTAAAGGTTTTACTGTTTGAGAGGTGAATTGGAGACCGAATAGAACTGCAACATATTGACCCCCACTCTTATGGCCATAACAGCGTTTCTTTCCCGTTCTCCTGGGCTGCTCAACCTGGGGTCTGGAGGGCCAGCCTCTCTGGGACATCTTCTCTCCAACTGATCTGAACTCAAACCGATCTTAACTTCCTGTCGCCGGGGTTATATAATAATTAGACATCCCCCTACTTCCTGCAAGTGTCACAATTTTGCACTCAATTCAACCCCTCGACAGTCAAGGTCACTTCTGATATCTTCGACCAGATGCACCTGTTATTTACACTGGTGCATTTCTTCTTTTGACAGCTTGGCCCGGTCGGAGGTCAATATGCAACATTTACTCCATATTTTCTCTTCGTGTACCGTGAAATGTCAAATGACATCTACAGATAAAAGTACTGCCTTGAGAAGTTTTGCAAGTATTCTTTCGATTATTTGACGAAGAGTTGAAATAAGAGAATTTGTGGATCGATTTCTCCGAAATTCGTTCAGATTCTTCCAAAAATTTTTTCTTGGCATCAGGTTGATTAAGAATTTTGTAGGATATTATAAAACTTAGTATATATGGCTGTTATATATAATCAAGTATTTCTATTTTATACTAATAATTTTTTAAAAAGATCTATTCAACGGATAAGTGGGAACAGATACCACATCAGGTCTGAGTGAAACTAGAAGTAGTGAAACTAGAAGCGGTTCTTTACACTCCCTAAATTTCCATTGCCCAGTCGGCTGGGGCTGTACAATATACTGACTGCATCTCTGCATAATGAGTATCCTGTATATGACACTATATATCTGATGGTGAGGTTCCAGTAATGCTGGGGCTTTGGGGAATGCGGAGCACCCCTTAATTGCCATTGCTACCAGGTCCACTCTGGACCAGAGTAGTAGCACCTGATAGGGCACTATCAATGGGTTAAATAGAACTAACGGCATATTTATGCAAAACTGAATTGTTTGACTAAATTGAAAAGCTTAAAATAGAAATATTTTTGGCAATTAAACCATACTTACATTTAAACTGTGAGCTTATGCTAAACTGAATTATTTGAAATGAAACTGTTTTTGATATTGAAACTGTACTTATGCTAAAGTGATTAGTTTAATATAGAACTGTTTTGACATTTAACTGTGTGTAAACAAAATCTGTGTTTATACTAAATTGAATTAGCTGAATTAGAATTGCTTGATTAAACTGAATAGCTTAAAATAGAGGGAGGGGGTCTTACTCCCCAGCAAGGGATACAGTCGTCGTATTCTGAGCCCCTCTGATAGGAGATTTAATAATTATGGTCGCAAATTTTATACGATTAAAAAAATTATCTTCACAATTATTTTAAACAATTAATTTACTGAAAGCCTCCTAAGCTATTTTAGAACAGTATGGTTGCTAACACCATTACCCTTCAATCGTTGCATAGGCAGCTTATTATTTTGCAGTAAGTTAAAATTCGTAATGGTTGATGGTTGTTGCTTTGCGTCAAAACCCTTGGTTGGTTTTGTATCTAATTCAGTTTAATAATTATGATCCCCAATTATACACGGTAAAAAATGTATATTTACAATTGTTTTTGACAAGTAAACCATTCATCCTTAGTAAATACACCAATGTTTTAGAGCCAGGAGCCACCTCTACTTTAATCGACAGGTCACAGAAAATAGTAGACCTGTTTCCATAACACAACAGCAATATCTTATCTACTGAAAGTGGTGCCAGCATACACCTAACGATGGCCTAAACCACTATTGATAGGTTATTGATCATATGGAATAAAACGATAAAATAAAACGGGTTTTCTTCCAAGCTGTAGCTGTGTGAGTACCAGGAGCTTGGAGTAATAATTGATTTTTACCACTAATACTGTATCAACATTAACAAACCGTGCCGACAGCACAGATTCATTTGGCTCTATCTCGCCATCGTTCCCTACTGGTCATCGAATTGGGTAAGTCCTCTAGAAGGCAATCAATTTCCGCACAGGTCTGATGAATAAATTTATGCTTTTCGGCTAAAACTGTTATGTCCAGGTGCGACGTGTAATGGTACAAGGTATTGAATTTTGACCAAACTAATAAATGGTATTTGAAAAAAGCAGAATCCGTCCAAGAAAATGAGACGCATGAAATTCTCTGGGATTTTCAAATACAATCGGATCGCCTAATCCAAACCGTGTGTTAATTACCAAAATAAATAGCTTCTTCCAAGCTGTAGCTGTGTGAGTACTACTCTATAGATGCACCAAATGTGCCTTAACAAAACTGATGGAGAAAAAGCTAAATGAGAACTATACAAGAATGTCACAAAACAACAGTTGCATAGCCACTTACTTTCCATCTCATGAACCATCCTAGTGAGACAAACAAGGCATGCGGAGCCATGCTTCAGAAATAAGGATGAGCATAAGCAAGGTTCTCTTATTTACTCCTATATATAGACGTGCCAGTGTTGGCTGACCGGCCAAGACTTACATACATCAGCACTGTGCGGACACTTGATGCAGTCTAGAGGACCTGCACTGAAAATGTCCGATAAGAACGGATGGCATCAGAAATTCAGAGAACTCTGTGCCGTTAACGCGACTTGATGATAATGATAAAGAACCAATGTATTATTGAAATTAAAAATAAACATTTTCTTAAACAGTATGTATTCACCAACCCCACCACACGTGCAGGATTCGACACGAGGCTATTTTTTAAGCAGAGTTTCCTTGCCTAAACTAAGGCTAAAGAACACAGTCTGTCCAACTATTTATCCATAGCTGTAAAGAGAATAGTTGGATTTAAACCTTTCCTGAGGATCTTAGCGCTAATTGAAATGTGAACAACCTCGTCCAGGGATTGAACTCGGGTTACTGTGTTCATGTCAGACAAAGATAACTATTGCACAATGCCATATCTCAAACAGTATGACTCGGTGAGAAGAGCCCAGGATGCTTTGAATGAATCCACGGGAGAGGCGTAGACCCCCTAATTGAAAAGGGGACTCCTGGTTATGACACTAAACTACATCCAGTGGCGAAGTTTCAGTTCTGAGGCTAAGGGAAGAGTCCTCATAGTGCAGTGGCTAACAGGTTCGACTGAGACATCGTACGTTCACTTTCGGTTTAATAGCCTTTGGAAAGAGAAGAATAGCCTTATACTTTCTAGCTCTGGGTCAGATCCTACCAATTCTGTCATTCTATAAGGGTATATTGGGTATTAAATAATATCTTGCACTGCTAGACATTTTCTCAATGAATGTTGATATTTTGCTATCATCAGAAAACACTTTTTCAACGTAAATAATATGAAAGTTCTATTTGAAAATGTCAAAATAGATGACTGTCTGTCTTCTTTGAGAGGAATAAAATCATACCAAAATATAAACGTAAGCCAAATGATTTTGTTTGTTTGTTTGTTTGTTTGTTTGGGTTTTATGGCATATCAACCTTTGAAGGTTATTTAATGCGAAATCCATTTTCATAGAACAAACAGTTCTATTTCAAACAATTCAATTTAGCATAAGTAAACAGTTTAATTGTCAAAAACATTTCTATTTCAAGCTATTCAGTTTAGTCAAGCAGTTCTAATTCAAACAATTCAGTTTAGTATAAGTACAGTTTTTGTTTACACACAGTTAAATATCAAAACAGTACTATTTCAAACAATTCAGTTCAGCGTAAGTATAGTTTTAACGTCAAAACTTCTATTTTAAAGTATTCAGTTGTTCATACAAAAACAGTTTCTTTTTAAACTATTCAGTTTAGCATAAGTACACAGTGTAAATATCAAGAGAGTTCTATTTCAAGTAATTCAGTTTCGCATAAGTGCATAGCTTGGTTCAATTCAGCCCACAAATCGGACCTTATCAGGTGCTACCACTCCGAGCCAGAGCGGATCTGGGAGCGATGGCAATGAAGAGGTACTCCGCATTCCACAAAGCTCCAGCATTACTGGAGCCCCACCATCAGTTTGTTTAGTGTCATATGCAGGACACTCGCTGAGGGGGGTCTTACTCCTCTGCAGAGGTGCAGTCTATGATTTCTACACCCCCTAGCCAACTGAGCCAAAGATGAATACCCTATAACCTAAACCCTCAACACGATTTATGACGATGTTAACACGCTGAAACTGTTAGCGACAAAAAAGTGTAGATATAATCGTACAACGTACATTATTCTCGGCATAGAATAACCCCAGACAGATTGACATACCGTTTAAATACCTCAAACAACTAACCACATTAAATAACTCACAAAGGTTGATGTGCCATTAAACAAAAGAAACCAACTAACCACATTAAATAACCCACAAAGTTTTATGTGCCATTAAACAAATAAAACCCACCAATCAATCACATCAAATAACCCCCAAAATTGATCTGCTATTAAATAAAAGAATCCAACCAACCATATTAAAAAAAATGATATGACATTAAATAAAAAACCTAACCTACCGCATTAAATAACCCACAAAAATTGATATGTCATTATTAAACAGAAGAAGACTACCAACCAAGTTAAATAACCCATAAAAATTAATATGCAATTAAACAAAAGAAACCAACCAACCGCATTAAATAACCCACAAAAATTGATATGCCATCAAATAAAAGAAACCGACCAACCGCATTAAAGAAACCCCACAGAAATTGATAAGCCATTAAACAAAAGAAACCAACCAACCGCATTAAATAACCCACAAAAATTGATATGCCATCAAATAAAAGAAACCGACCAACCGCATTAAAGAAACCCCACAGAAATTGATAAGCCATTAAACAAAAGAAACCAACCAACCGCATTAAATAACCCACAAAAATTGATATGCCATCAAATAAAAGAAACCGACCAACCGCATTAAAGAAACCCCACAGAAATTGATAAGCTTTTAAACAAAAGAAACCAATCAACCACATTAAATAACCCACAAAAATTGATATGCCATCATATAAAAGACACCGACCAACCGCATTAAAGAAACCCCACAGAAATTGATAAGCTTTTAAACAAAAGAAACCAATCAACCACATTAAATAACCCACAAAAATTGATATGCCATCATATAAAAGACACCGACCAACCGCATTAAAGAAACCCCACAGAAATTGATAAGCCATTAAACAAAAGCAACCAATCAACCACATTAAATAACCCATAAAATTGATATGCCATTAAACAATAAATAAATAAATAAAATAAACCAGCCAACCAATCACCCAACCTTCGTAGAGGAGTTGTTTTTGTCAATCCATGCAACTTTAAAAAGTTCATACCAGATAATTCGCATAAATTATTACATTTAACTATTAACATAGATTCCTTGATTGGTAATAAAATCATTTGTATTCTGATGACGCTAGACCTTTGTTGAAACATCTCGATTTCTCAAGCTCTTTTTTCTCGTGCGTATCTAAATAACACTGAAACCTGTTGTGAGAGAAGACATTGTTAAAACTCAGAAGACGTTCTACCAAAGAATGGTTTCATTTAAATTATCGATGAGAAAACGCGAACCACTTTTAGAAAACTATTTACGACCAGAAAACAGAATCAGAGGCATACAGAGCATATCAAGAAATGCTTAAAAAAAGAAAGGATTTTTTTTTTTTACCAAAGTATATTAATACTCCGAATATTAATCATTCCATCACTACTGCTGAATGGTTTAGCATTTCTTCTTTGAATCGCACAACGATGGCTTTCACATACGGATTTGGCAAGCAAAACTGATAAATGGAAGAAAAGTGACTAAAAAATAAATAAATAAATAAATAAATAAATAAGAAAGAATACGGCCAAAATTTCATGGAAGTTGTTCACGTTGGGGGAAAAGAAATTTTGCCGAATAGAAATGATCTTTATTGATTCGATAAAACGACTGGTTTATCTGAATGACAGAACGACGCTGTTAGATTTTAGTGTATCTCCGGCTTACCAATCATGTCTGACAGAGCAAGAATATTGTGACAAGACAGACATATGGCTGATGGCAAATATAAATAAGTTCACTGACTCGGATTGTAATATTCTGCTAAATTTCTGCTGAATTTGCAGAAATCTTTGGTATTTTAGGATGGAAGAATATCAAGCGAAAATGGGAACAAGACGCTTGGGGTAATAATTGATTTTTACCATTAATACTCTATCAACATTAACAAAGCGTGCCGACAGCACAGATTCATTAGACTCTCTCTCTCGCCATCATTCCCTACTGGTCATCGAATTGGGTAAGTCCTCTAGAAGGCAATCAACGTCTGCACAGGTCTGATGAAAAAATTTTGCTTTTCGGCTAACACTGTTATGTCAAGGTGCGACGTGTAATGGTGCAAGATATTGAATTTTGACAAAACTAATAAATGGTATTTGAAAAAAGCAGAATCCGTCCAAGAAAATGAGACGCATGAAATTCTCTGGGATTTTCAAATACAATCGGATCGCCTAATCCAAACCTTGAGCTAAAAAAAAAAAAAAAAAAAAAAAAAAAAACAGAACGTATCTTCAAGTAGATTTTGTCGTTCCAGCTGACCACAGTGAACATGAGGATGACGGTAATACCAATAGAAGTAGGTGCATTTGGAACGGTCCTAAAAAGCTTGGATGGCCCAGTTGGCTGGGGCTACAGAATACACCCACTGCACTTCTGCAGAGAAGTAAGACTTCCCCAACGAGCGTCCTAGATATGACACTAAACAATCTGATGGTGAGGTTCCAGTATTGTTGGAACTTGGGGGAATGCGAAGTACTTCTTTATTGCCATCGCTCCAGGGCCCACTTTGGTGCGGAGTGGTGACACCTGATAGGGTCCTATCTATGGATCAAATAAAACTAAACTGTGTACTAATGCTAAACGGAATTGCTTGAAATAGAACTGTTTTAACATTTAAATTGCGTACTTATGCTAAACTGAATTTAAAAAAAATTAATTTGGTGTTAAACGACCCGAAAATTGTTGAATCACTGTAAAACCAAACAAAAAGCTTATCAAAAGCTTAGAAAGATGATTAGAATAATTAGCAGTCACAGGAAGAATAGAGATGATTCAGACTGTAGCATTATTCAGATCGACCTAAATACTCAGTCAAGTCTTGTACACCTAAGGAGACGTGCTTTTATTATGACTCCACTGAAATACCACTAGCAAACACTGGTGTGAAAAATTGCAAGAAATAATAACTTTGACATACACACGGATCACCTTATCCCGGCCAGAAGACCAGGTCTTACAATAATCAACAAAAAAAGAAAATTTGCAAAAGTGTCGACTTTGCTGTCCCGGCTGACCACAGAATAAAACTGAAAGAATGTGAAAAGAAGGATATGTACCTCGACCTTGTTAGAGAATTGAAAAAAACTATGAAACATGAAAGTGACGATTGTACCAATTGTGATTGGTGCTTTTGGCACAGTAATTGAAGGATTATTAAAGGAGCTGGAAGATTTGGAAGTTGGCGGACGAGTGGGGCTCATCCAAACGACAGTGTTATTGAAGACGGCCAGAATACTGAGAAGAGTCATGGAGATTTGAGGAGGCTTACTGTCACTCAAACCCCAGTGAAAAACCATCAGCTGACGCTGATGTGAAAAACTCTAAAAGAGTATATAATGATAACAATATTAATAATTGGTGTCCATTGAAGAACGTCGTTAATTAGTTCGTCATTAATTCTCCAGGAGTGCACATCGTGTCTTGCTCGTCTTATTTGATTGATTTATGAGTTGAGAGGTAAATGTTACCACAAAAACTGTTTTGTTGAATGCTGCAACCAGGATTTGTTCAAAACAGCACGCGGCAATCCTTGCCTTTTCTGTAAACTTTTCGTTGAAGTACAAATGTTGTAACCATACAGTAGTACTGTACTATCCACTTCTGATAATAGGTCAAATAGAAGAAGAAGAAGAAGAAGAAGAGAAGAAGAAGAAGAAGAAACGAGTTCGAACTCCATTCAGCCTATCATGTTAACTTTCAGATTAATAAAAGTTATTATTCATTTGGTTTGGTTTCTTTGTTTAATGGCATATCAACCTTTGTAGGCTATTTAATGCCAAAGCCATTTTCTTAGAAGAACAGTAGGGGTACTATTTAACCTATAGCTTGGAGTATAAGGGGGTTCATATCTTTCCCAAGGCTATTTGCCCGAAAGTGAACGTAATAGCGCGACTTGAGTACGAACTCGCTTTGTACGATTCCGCAGCCTATCGCTTTAACAATTACACCACGAGGACCCCCTAAAAGTTATGAATCCCCTTACCCCCCAGCAATGGGTTAGGTAGCACCACCACTGTTTATTTACAAGGATGGCTTTAGCTTTGAATAACCAATGAAGTTTGATATGCCATTAAACAAAGAAACCAAATCAGTCAATCAAACAAACAAAATAAGCTTTATTATTTCACTATGTTGACGTGGCTCAAAACACACTCACTGTACCCAAACTTGAAGGAAAAAACATTTTATCATTTAAGACTAACATAATATTCATTAGACTTCAACATGAACATTATTTTTTTATTCATCAAAAATTGAGAAATTGTAACCCGAAAAAGATTCCACCAATGACACTATCTAAAACTATCCATAAGTCAAAAAAGATTTAATAAATAATTTGTTTATTTTTGTCTGAAGGGATCTTCATAAATATTGTTTCTATAAATGATTTTTGAAATTTGTTGAATTTTATTCATGTAAAAATGAAAAAAGAAATAATTCTTAGCTTGCTTCTAGGAAACGTTAGATCTATATCAAATCTATTTCTAATGAAATGATTTAAATTGGTTGATTTGTTTAATGGCATATAAACTCCTTACGGGTTATTTTATTCCGAAATTTGATTAATTTGTTAATAGATGATTATAATCATAACTTTCAACGTTTGATGGTATTTTTTAGGCACCTTTTTTTTTTATTTGTCGATAATCGTTTTTTGCTCAGTTATATGATATCAGGTATTGATATCTTACACAAAAATTCCACAGAGCAGTATGGTTTCAAGTATTCCTATCTAGTATAAAAGATAAGCAGAGATATATGATATCAAGTATTCCTTTCTAATAAAGATAATTAACACAGTTATGCGATATAAAGTATTCCTATCTAATACAAATAATTACCCCACTGTAATATGATATCAAGTATTCCTATCTAATACAAATAATTTGCAAACAGTTATATAATATCAAGTATTCTTAGTTAATACAGATAATCTGGACACGGTTATATGATATCAAGTATTCCTATCTTATACAAATAATTTGCAAACTGTCATATATCAAGTGTTCCTATCTAATACAAATAATTTGCACACAGTCATATGATATTATGTATTCCTATCTTGTACAAATAATCTGCACACAGTTATATGATATCAAGTATTCCTTTCTAATACAAATAATAAGCACACAGTTATATGATATCAAGTATTCCAACCTAATACAAATAATTTGCACAGTCATATGATATCAAGAATTCCTATCAAGTACAAATAATTTGCACACAATTATATGATATCAAGTATTCCTATTTAATACAAGTAGGTGTCAAGTATGTCTATCAACTATTAACGACTACACAATTATATACGGTATTAATAGTTTGGTTTGGTTTCTTTGTTCAATGGCATATCAACCTTTGTTGGTTATTTAATGACAAATGTATCCTTGCAGAAGATCAGTAGTTGTAATTGGCCCTGTCGGCTAGGGGCTGTAGAATACACCGATTGCATCTCTACAGAGAGGTTAGACCCACTCCCAACAAGTGTCCTGGATATGACTTTGAACTGTCTGATGGTGAAGCTCCAGTAATGCTGGAGGTTTGGGAAATGCGAATTACCCTTTATTGCCATTCTTCCCAGGTCCACTCTGGTCCTATCTATGGGTTAAATAGAATTAAACAGTGTACTTAAGCTAAATGGTATTGTTTGAAATAGAACTGTTTTGACATTAAAACTGTCCTCTTAAGCTAAACTGAATTGTCTGAGATAGAACTTTTTTTTTCATTTAACTCTGTGAAAACAAAAAACTGTACATATGCTAAACTGAATTGCTTGAAATAGAACTGTTCATATGTATGAAATGAAATAGGCATTAAATAACATACAATGGTTGATATGCTATAAAATCAAACCAAACGTGGTTGTACTATTTAATCTATAACTGGGAAGATAAGGGGGGTTATTACTTTTTCTAAGGGTATTAGTTCGAAAATGAACACAATAACGAAAATAAAATTCGAACTCACTTATTAAGATGTTGCAGTCCAGCACAATAGCGACTATGACATGGGGACTCCACATAAATATTACCAACGGTCGGTTTGGTGATTTGCTTTAATGACATATTGTAACATACCCATACATGAATATGTGAAATAGACATAGAATGTTCATAACTCATATATTGATAACATAGGAATCCCGAAACACAAAAACACTTACGACTTCTTAGTTCAGGTACGAAACTCTTTATTACCTTTGAGTTAAAAGGTTTTTCGACACAAGGAGAGAGATACACAATCTTTCTATGCTAACTTTTTCATCAGTTCCAAACCACGTGCGGCACCCACCGCAAGGCCTCGGCGAGCTCCGAAAGTCAACATTCTTCTTCGGAGGCAAAAACTCAACAAACTGATTTTTCTTAAATCCCCAAAATCCTCCACACACGCTTCCGGTGCATGACGTCATTCTCACCTCCTGGTCACATTTCCTATCTGGGGTTTTATTTTGACATCTCTGAATGACACATCCTCCCCACACGCGCGTGAACACCTGCGCTCATGTTGCACCTAACTAACCCATGCGCAAAGCGAAAGGTTCTCAGCCGAACTAAACCGAAAAGCAAGATATATAAAACGAAATCCCTCGGCCATTGTATTACAATATGAACCTTTGATGATTATCTAAGGTTAGGTTAGATTAACTTAGGTTTTATGGCCTATCAACCATTGCAGATTATTTAATGCCAAATCCTCTTTATATAAATATATTAAATACATATGATTTGTTAACACATTTTCTAGATAGCATTTTAAAACGAATCTGAGGTAATTTTTTGGCATACTGTTAAAGAGTGTAAAGTATTATTATTAACATTAATATTTCTATTTACAATTACTCATTCGTTTATACACTGTTAAATGCTTCCAAGTATTGCAATGTATCACTAACAATTCAATTCAGCATCAGCTCTTTGTTTACACACAGTTAAATGGTCGAACAGTTCTATTTCTAAGAATTCAATTTAGCATTAATCATTCATCTGTGCGTAGTTTAAATTTCAATCAGTTCTATTTGACCCATAGATAGGACCCTATCAGGTGCTACCACTCCGGACTAGAGTGGACTTGGGAGTAATGGTAATAAATGAGTACTCTATATTCCCCAAAACTCCAGAGCTGAAACTTTGCCATGTGATTGTATAATGTCATATCCAAAACACTCGTTGGCTGGTAGGATATTACCTTTCTGTAGAGAAGCAGCCGACTAAATTATTTAATGATATTTCCTGTTTATTCATATGATTTTTAAGTGAATAGTTTGTATGTATTTTTAAACGAACCAGCGTTTATTTGTTTGCGCACAATAAAATAGTTTTACCTGTTTATACATTTCTTTGTTTAATAGCATATCAACTTTCATGGGTTATTTAATGCCAAAGCAATCCTTGTAGAAGAACAGCAGTGATACTATTTAGCCCATAGCTTGGAGGATGAGGGGGTTTTATATGTTTCTCAAATCTATTAGTTCAAAAGTGAACATAATAGTCTGTCTGGAGTTCGAACATGCTTACAGGGAGCTTTTTTGATTTATGGTTCTTAAATCATATTCATCTCTCAAACAAACAAACAAAAAATTGCGATATGAGCTAAGGTAAAATATCGTATATAACAGTAGTGCGTAATATTACGGTGATTGATCGGGACAATAGGTTTATAAATCCCCCAAATTCACTTTGAGTCGTCAAGCAAGACACATGGCGTAACAGATATAGGCGATTGATTGATAAGTTCTTTCAATGTAAATCATTTAGATGTTGCAGGTCCAAACCGATTTCAGGTAAATTATAAGCAATACTTACTATAGCTTAATACTTTGCACACCGTTCTGGTTAACAGAATTTGAACAATCTGTCCTTGTGGATTAAAGGAAAGATTCTGTTCAAAGTTTGACCTGAAAAAGCCGAAGGACGTGTCGACCGAAACGTTGTGACTATAAACATGAACACAAAAGTCCGAATATTCTAAATGATGATTGCCCAGTTGGCTGGGGCTGTAGAATACACCGACTGCACCTCTGCAGAGGGGTAAGACCCCCCCCCAATGAGTGTCCTAGATAAGACACCGAACAATCTGATGGTGAGGTTCCAGTAATGTTGGAGCTTTGGGGAATGCAGGGCACCCCTTTATTGCCATTGCTCCCAAGTCCACTCTGGCCTAGAATGGGAACACCTGATAGAGCCCTACCTATGGGTTAAATAGAACCAACTGCATGCTTATGCTAACCTGAATTGTTTGAATTAGAACTGTTTGATTAAACTGAATAGCTTAAAATAGATGTTTTTGACAATCAAATTGTACTTACATTTACACAGCGTGCTTATGCTAAACTGAATAGTTTGAAATGGAACTGTTTTTGACATTGAAACTGTACTTACACTAAACTAAATTGTTTAATATAGAACTGTTTTGATATTAGACTGTGTGTAAACAAAATCTGTACTTATACTAAACTGAATTAGCTGAATTAGAACTGTTTGAATAAATTGAATAACTTGAAATAGAAATATTTTTGACAATTAAACTGTGTACTCATGCAAAACTGAATTGTTTAAAATAGAAGTGATTATTTGTATAAAAATGAATTTGGCATTAAATACCCTACAAAGGTTGACATGCCATAAAACCCAAACAACCATCCAACCTAAATGATGAATATTATCAAGCTTTATCTCAGAAATTTAGAGAAATACTTATATACAAAAATATTGGTTAAAGAAATTATTCCTATTTGAAATAAAGTTTTCTTTTTTGGAGTATTCAAATTTTGAACCAAAAATTTGAATTCAATTATATGGTTTTAACAAACTAATAATAATAGTCCTTACAAAAGCCTAAAGTTTCAAGTAACTACTTTTAATCTAAATCATTATCTATCTAACACTAATACATTTCTATTTAACAGAGATAATTTTCGAATAGATCTATTTGATCCATAGAGAGAATCCTGAAATTGTGAGTCAGAGTAGAACTGAAAATAATGGCAATGAGGTGGTGACTCTCGAAGATTGTTTTTTTTAATGTCATTTCAACTGTCATAGCTTAATTAGTGCCAAAACCATCTTTGTAGAAGAACAATCGTGGTACTATCTTACCCGTAGCTGGGGGAATAATGGGGTTCATACTTTTTCCAAGGATATTAGTTTAAAAGGGAACGTAGTCGAACGACTGTAGTTTGAACTCACATACAACGATTCGCAATCTTGTACGTTCGCCACTACGTAACAGAGACTCCCATAGCTCATGAATTCGATCTTCCTCACTTTCGTGTCATATCCAGTGTACCAATTTTTTTTTTTCAAGTGGGGTTAATCATCCTCCTACAGAGGATCCAGTTCGAGTATTCCGAGCCCCACCGACAGACACTTCTAGTGAAACGACCACCAATTTCATTATCACTTCTCATGCACTGCCCAGTCGGCTGGGGCTGTAGAATACACTGACTGCATCTCTACTGAAGAGTAATACCATCCCCTAACGAGTGTTCTGGATATGTCACAAAACTGTCTGATGATGAGACTTTAGTCTTGGAGTTTGGGGGAATATGGAGTACCCTTTCATTGCCGTTGGTTCCTGAACCACTTTGATCTGGAAGAGCAGCACCCCATAGAGTCCAATCAGTGGCTCATATAGAATTTTTGACATTTCAACTTTGTGCAAATAAATGACTTATGCTTAACTGAATTTTTAGAAACAGAACTGTTTGACCATTTAGCTGTGCATAAACAAATGTTTAATTGAATTATTAGTGATACGTAGCAATACTTGGAACTATTTAGCTATGTGAAAACAAATGAGTAATGTTGAATAGAATTATTTTTGTTTAATAGCAATGGTTGAAACTCTTTAACTGTGCACATAAATTAAATTATTGGAATTACATCGCAATTCTTGTAACCACTTCACTATCTTCAAACAAATGATTAATATTGAATAGAATTATTTGTGTTTGATGGCAATAATTGACACCATTTAACAGTGTAGAAACAACAGCAATACTAGTATGCCAACCAATTAGTTCTCACTCATTTAAAAATGATATTTGTGTGCCATCAAATGATTGATGTTAAATTGCAAATGTTATATAGCAATACTTGAAATCATTTAACTTTCTACATAAAAATGGGCCCAGGCTTGTTTAAAAATTTTATCAAAAATGTGTTTACAAATCATATATAATTAATATATATGCATTAAGAACATTTGGCATTAAATAACTTATAACATTAGGCATGCCATAAAACCCAACCCAACCCAACTTCTCCGGTTATACAAATGAATAGTTGCTTCGTGTATTTTTCTATTAAGAATTAAAGTTAAAGTGAAGATATTTCCTTTTTCTCATATCTAAAATCTTATTAAAAAAACAAATAAAAAACGCTTAATGCTCACATTTATATAAACTGAGCTACAAAATGAACACATTTTCTCTAAATTTTTAATTTTCATTTTGTAGTTGTTCAGATAAATTTTGTAAAATGATATCCCCATAATTAAATTGGCGGGGAAAGTACGTTTAAATTAAATTCAATTTGGATGACTTATTTAAGAAATTCTTGAACTGAAACCCGCCCAGTAAATAACAATTAAGAAAAGAAACAATGTAGTTACTTAGAAAACTTGGGTTTGGTACAAGGCCAGAATTAAAGAGCTCCAGTGAGAACAGAAGTCGTTAAGAAAAGTTCGTTAGCCTGACGTACTAACAACTGCATAGCTGTAGGGGTCGAACAAGTAGCGATTTACAAGGCTTAGCTTAGTTTACCACAAGTCCAGGAATATGGAGTTCTTATGAGAATCGAAAGTTTACTACCCGATTCATATTTCAATTAAATGCTCAGCTTCGTTTAGCAAAAGGTCCAAAGTATGTGGCGATTCGTGTAAAATGAATTTAATTACGTCAAAGACGCCTATGTCTTATCAAGACGACGGTTAAAAGATGCCCGTTCCGATTTTCTGTTTTTTTTTCTTTTTGCACCAGTATAAAAGATAATATTTCACAGTAATTACTTAAACGACACAAAATCAACCCGAGGAAATTAGAATCGAAGAATTGTGCTATATCAAAATCCGCACGAAGAGGTCTACTACTCTGATAATTTGCATTCGTAATAATAGTTCGCATTTAGACTTGAACACCGAAATCTTGCAGGGAGTGTCCTCGTGGTGAAATGGTTAAAGCGATGGACTGCGGAATCGTAGTATGCGAGTTCGTACTACAGTTGCACCATTATGTTCACTTTCGAGCAAATACCCTTGGGAAAGGTATGAACCCCCTTATCCTTCCAGCTATAGGTTAAATAGTACCACTACTGTTCTTCTAGCACAATGGCTTTGGCATTAAATAACATACAAAGGTTGATATGCCATTAAACAAAGAAACCGAACCGAACCGAACCGAAACCTTGCAGATTGTTGAAATCTAACTTGCGATGAGACCAACTCAATGTTTGGTATACATTTACTAACGTTAATAAGATACATTTATCTTATTGTAATGCTGCAGTTCTAAAAGAGACGTTTGTCAAACTAGTACACCACATAGACGCTTTCACCACCACGGTTCTCAGCAGTCCCTTGTTGTGCTACGGCACCACATTGACACTTGTACCAACACGGTTCTAAAGTTTCTGTGAGTGTAGTATTACGCCTTAAGTTTTTAGTCGGACTCCCGTTATTACCTTGCAGTTAGAAAAGTGACGAACACACAAAACATCGTCTTGGTTCGCTATTACAAAAGTTTCTCCGCTACAACACCTTTTAGTAGTCATCGAAAAGAGAGAAACAGAATATGAAAACTGAGTCAACTGCTTTATGATAGGTAGATAGAAATAAACCGTCGTGAGAAAAGAGAGAGGGCAGACACAGGCCTTGACATTATCTTTCTCGTTTTCTGTTGTCGTTCTTGCACATGCTTGCTCGGGGTACTGTCTTCTCGTCTTTACAGCGGGAGTGGGTCCCCTTCATACAGCTCATTCAAAATTGATGCCATAATTTTTGGCCATCTTCACATCGTCACTTTTAGAGTCCCACTGACTTCATTTTCCTGTTTTCTATCCCACGTCCACTACCACGTCTAATTGATTGACTTCATTCAGCCAATTAGAATCCGTCGCCGATTTGCTGCTGATAGTTTCTATTTATACCCAGGCGTCCGCTGCAATCCCAATTTAGACTTGGAGAACTTCTAAGTCTACCGAGGAAACTCTTTATTGCTAAAACTGTTATATAATCAAGGTAATGATTTTTTATATTAATCATTTTTTGTTAATTATATTTCATTATTTAGTTTGGTAAGGCTTTGAACTACTCGGGTCTCTTAGTCCAGTTGCATAGTCAGATGGTCCACTATTACGCCCGCGCGGAAATGATTGGACAATCATCATCTGTCATAATAAACCCCAAACAGGAAACGGGGCTGGAGTGTGGATGACATCATGCCAAGAAGAGATCATCTTGGGAATTTGAGGATTTTGAAAAGACAGTTGAGATTGACTGTTGAAGGTAGCGGTTGAGTTTTTCTGATTTCTACTGGTAGAGACCTTAAATAGAAGTGTTTAACGATTTAACAGTGCGCAGACAAATATTGATGTTATATTGAATTGTTATTGTTACATAGCAATACTCGAAATACTTTGAGGGGTGTCCTCGTGGTGTAAGGGTTAAAGCGATGGACTGCGGAATCGTAGTACGCGAGTTCGAACTCCTGTCGCGCTTTTACGTTCACTTTCGGACAAATACCCTTGAGAAAGGTATGTACTCCCTTATCCTCTCAGCTATGGGTTAAATACTACCACTACTGTTCTTCTTGGAGAATGGCTTTAGCATTAAATAACCTACAAAGGTTGATATGCCATTAAATAAAGAAACCAAACCAATCGAAATACTTCAACTGTGCAAACGAATGAGTAATGTCTAACAGGAATATTAGTGTTAAATAGCAATACTTGAAATCATTGGAAACAAATAAGCTCTAAATCGTTTAAAAGTTGTTACCTACTAAGTATTTTATGTTTACAAATAATATATATTTAATATATTTTTATGAACAGGGTTTGGCATTAAAAAACCCCAGAAAGGTTGATATGCAATGAAACACACACACAAAAACTTATATAATAGAAGTGCAGTTAGTGCAAGGAAAATAATAATAATGATAGAAATAATTGAAAAGATCGAATAGAATAGCAAGTGTAGATTACGTGAAGAAAACGATGAAATGATAAACCAAGCAGTAAGCAACTGCAGTAAACCAGGAAAAAAAAAGACTAGGCATGACCGTGTAGGAAAGAAGATCCACTGGGAATTGTGCAAGAGATTGAATTTTGACCAAACTAGCAAACGGTACACTTAAAAAAAGCAGAATCCTTCCTAGAAAATAATACGCATGAAGTTCTCTGGGATTTTGAGATACAGTCTGATCGCCTTATCCAGATCTTCTGCTAATTAACCAAACAAACAGAACTTGGCGTCTCGAAGATTTATCTGCTCCAGCGGACCACATAGTGAACCTGAGGGTGACGGTGATACCAATAGTTGTAAGTGCACTTGGAACGGTACCCAAAAAAGGCTTGGAAAGAAGATTAGAATAATTATAAATCAGTGGAAGAATCCAGACGATCCAGAGAATGAACTGTACACCTGAGGAGACGAGCTGCCACTATGACTTTACTGAAATACCATTAGCTAACAGTGATGTAAAAAAATTGCAAGGATGAAAAAAAATAGCGTTGATACATCAAAAAGACGACTCGAAGACTACATAAAAAAGTAAAAAGAAAGGCTAATTACAGCGACCAGAAACAACACAAACATCAAAAGGCTCAACAGAACAACAATGACTGGAAAACAAAAATGGGAAGAAAAGCAAATGCATGGATATTTTAAGAGACAAATAAGCAAAACTCACACGAGAAAACTAGGACATGGCTAAGAAATGGAAACCTTAAGAAAGAAATTGAATATCTTTTAATAGCAGCACAAAACAACGTCTTGATGACAAACTATGCTAAAGCAAAAATAGGTAAGACACAACAAAATCGTAACTGTTAGTTATGTCGTGATAGAGACGAAACGATCAATCATATAATAAACGAATGTAGCAAATTAGCGCAAAAAGCGAATAAGATTAGACACGACTGTGTGGGGAAACCGATCCGCTGGGAATTGTGCAAGAAATTTAAATTTGTCCTTATAAACATTTGGTATGTGCATAATCCGGAATTTGTCCCGTTGAATGAGACGCCCAAACTTCTTTGAGACTTTGAGATACAAATGGATCACTTAATCTCGACCAGACCACCAGACCTAGTGATAGTCAACAACAAAAAAAAAAAAAAAGAAAAAAAAAGAAAAAGAGAACCTACCGAATCATGGACTTTGCCGTCCCGGCAGACAACTGAGTAAAATTAAAAGAAGGTGAAAAGTGGGATAAATATCTCGACTTTGTTTGAGAACTGAAGAAACTATGAAACATGAGAATGATAGTGATACCAATTGTAATTGGTGCACTTGGAACAATCCTCCAAGGATTGGTACAGGGACTGGAAGACTTAGAAATATAAAGACAAGTAGTGAACATTCAGACTACAGCATGACTTAGATCGGCTAGAATACTGAGAAATGTTCTGGAGACTTAAGGAGACTTGTTGTCACCCAACCTTAAGCGAAAAAACCATCAGCTATCATGGTTTGAACAATTCTCTCAGGAATAAAAAAAAAAAAAAATCCAGAGTCCGTTACTTTGTAACGGACTGAAATATGATGTGCTATGTTTTGTTCATTTCTATAGGTGAACAGCATTTATATTTTCTATGCTTAGAAACATGCCTGGATACAATGGTATGATTTATATTCTATGATTGTCATTGGATGCCTCATATTTCTCGTTTTACTTTAACGGGGAGTCCCTGTGACGAATTGGCTAACGTGCTGGTCTGTAACATTGTTGTAAGCAAGTTCAAACTCCAGTTGCGCTATAACATTCACTTTTAGAATAATACCCTTAGGAAAGGTATCAATTATCTAATTCTCCGCCACCCAGATAAAGGTTAAATAGAAGTACCATTACTGCTACAAGGATAGCTTTAGCATTAGATAACACGTGAATGATGATATGCCATTAAACAAACAGATCTCAAAGCTTAAGAGATTTTATTGTAGAAAAATTAATTTCTAAATATATGAAGCCGGTCGGCTCGGTCTGTAGAATCCAGCGACTGGATCGCTACAGAGCGGTAAGAACGCACCCCCACACATACCAACGAGTGTCCTGATAATGATATTAAGCAAGCTGATGATGAAACTCCACTCTTGAACCACGAGGGAGTCATATCCAGTATGCCATTTTTTTTTTTCAAGTGGGGTTAACCATCATTCTGCAGAGGATGCAAACAGTGTATGCTAAACCCCGCCGACAGTGAAATGATTATCAATTTCATCATCACTTTTTGCCGGGCCATTGGCCTAAGGAATAGAGTGTTTGTCAATGGTCCGAGAGACTGGGGTTCAATCCCAGGTCGAGTCTTACCAAAGACTAAAAAATGGTACTTGATACCATCTTGCTTAACACTCGGCATTATAAGGTAAGGATCAAGGGTAAAAGGAGCAATCTAGGGAATGGAGTAGCGCCTTCCTCTACACCTCGTTGTTGTAGCTATTGAAAAAGGAGTCTTTGAGTCACCTTCAACTTAGGTTGCTAAGTTTACGTACTTTTTATACGCAGCGCAGTCGGCAGGAGTTGTTGAATACGCCGATGGCATCTCAGTAAGACCACCCTAAAACGAGTATCCTGGGTATGACATTAAACAGTTTTATGGTAAGGTTACAGTAATACTGAAGCTTTAGGAAATGCAAAAAAAACCCTGAGCTCTGGGTCATTTAAAAATGTTATCAACAAAATGTGTTTGAAAATCATATATATATATATATATATATATATATATATATATATATATATAAACAGGGTTTGGTATTAAATAGCCCCCGATAGTTGATATGCCATAAAAACAAACCAAACCAAACAAAACAATCGAAATATTTGATTGTAATTATAATTTTTCAATGTTTCTTAATGTCTTTTAAAACTGCACTTTTTTTTTTTCTTTCGTCTATAATTATTTGTTTGCTCACTGTTAAATGGCATCACGTACATTAAATGATTATATAGTTCTTTTTTTACTAATAGAAGGTACTACTAGTCAGAGTGGATCTGGGAGTAATGGCTATGAAAGAGTACTCTACAATCCCTAAATATTTAGAACTGGAGCTCTTACCTCCGGATGCAGTTTAGTGTCTTGGCTCAGACACACATTCTTTTTGGAGGTGGGGTCTTACCCTTCTTAAAATCGATAAAATAAGATCATTGTAAGCTAGATTAATGGGGTTAGTTGTTGCATGCATTTACCCAACCTCTCTGCTCCCAACAGGACGCAACCTATTTTCAATTCTTTAGGGCATTAAAGCTAAATTTGATTTCCTTCTCCAAGACTGGTTGCCTAAAATGGCTAAAGAACTCATATTTCCTTCTATTTGCCCATAGTTTGAGGGAGATATAATTGACCTATATGTTGGGCCCTAAAAGGTGCTAAAAGTCCGAGTCAAACGGGACTTTGTAGTAAGAGAAATAAAAATGTATTCCACACTCAACAGAGGTTTAGAACTGAAGCTCTTAACACCGGATCTATTTTAGTGATATATCCAGAGCACCCCTTTTTCTGGGGTCTTCCCTCTCAACTGGGGACACAGTCGACCTATTCTAAACCCCGCCGACAGGGTAAAGAATCAGTATCACTTCTGACCTTTGTTAATGTTGGTACCCTGACCGTTGGTGTTAGTGGAAGGTATATAACTACTTTCTCTAAGAGTGATCGGCGCTTTAGAACGTACATCTTATATTTTCTATCGTTTACTTACCAATTTAGGTCATTGCATCCTTTTTTTTACTTCGATTTTCATTAAGTGCTCTTCTTATTTGGTCTTGTACCAGACTTGTACCAGCTTAGCAAATACCGATGCAATACATGTCGACATGTGTGTGTGTGTGTGTTTAAAAACATGCTTAACCCGTTGTGTATTCTTCAAACAGCAAAAATTTATCCTCAGATTTGAAAGACCGGCTGTCTGCTTGCGATTCCACTGAGGCGTTGCTGCGATCGCATTTGCGTTGGTGGTGAGACGAGTTTTCTTGAACATTACCAATGAAAACGGAAGTAGAAGTGGGGTGGGTGACGAGGCAGAACGTTTTTAAACTTGCATCAGTTCCTCACGCTCATCTGTCAATCAAACAAAGAGAGAGAGAGAGAGAGAGAGAGAGAGAGAGAGAGGGAGGGAGGGGGAGAGAGAAAGTCTCCTTCTCTCTCTCCACTTTTTTTTCCATTTTCGTTTTAAAAGCCGATAAAATCTGCAGACTAACGTTGATTCTCGTGTAGTATTATCTACCAATATTCACTCGACACAAACTGGTTTCTATAGAAGTGGTGAAGGTATAAATTAAAAGCGAATTACTCAAATAAAATTCATGAAAGAAAAAAAAAACGGACAAAAAAAAAAAAATAAAATAAAAAAGAAACAGAAAAATAAAAATAAAGAAACAAACATATTTTTTTTTCTTTTTTATCGCTGATGAATGAGAAATGTGATACAAGGACGAATATTTCCTCCCCCCCTCCTCAATTTCGTTTCATTAAGCAGCAATAATCTTTAGAAATTTGATTTTTTACATTATGAATAAATATATTGATACAATATCTTACGGAATGGAAGATGTGAAAACCAATTTTATGGAGTGTTTATGTATCTATTATGACGTTTCGCTCAGTACAAACTTCATAAGAAGAAACTTCCTTTGTTTTTGTTTTTTGGTTTTTTTTTAATTAAGGAGAAATTTTGGAGAATATTACAACTGCTAATAATGTTGTGGTAGCAACATTATTAGGAACGCAGGTTGTCATAAAACTTCACAAAAAAGTAGTTGATAAAAACATTTGAATTTGTCCTTCTGTAACATCGTAGTAAGCGTGTTCGAACCCCAATCACGCTATTACGTCCATTTTCGGACTAATACCCTTCATATACGAATGAAACCCCAGATCCACCCCAGCTATATCATAAATAGTGCCACTACTGTTCTTCTACAAGGATGGTTTAGGCAGTAAGGTTTGGTTTGTTCAATGGCATATCAACATTCGTGGGTTATTTAATGCCCAAGCCATCCTTCTAGAAAAACAGCAATGATGCTATTTAACTCATCGCTGGAAGGATAAGGGTGTTCATACCTTTCCCAAGGACATTTGTCCGAAAATTAACGTAATTGCGCGACTGGAGTTCGAACTCGTTTGCTACCGATTCTGCAGTCCAACGATGTAACCATTATACCACGAGGACACCCTCTTTAAATAACCCACGGAGGTTGATATGGCATTAAACAAAGGAACCAAAACTGAAATTGTCTTTATGATCGTTTAGTAATGAATGCTGTGGGCATTTTATCCAGAAATTTTAATTCGGTTTCTTTGTTTAATGGACTACTATTCATGCGCACACCAGTATTAGCCGACCAGCAAAGACTTATATATATCATCTCTGTGGAGACACTTGATTCAGTCTTGGGTACCGACAAAAACAGATGACCGACAAGAGAGATTCGACGGAATTCGTGTTGTCGGCACGACTTGTTGATCATGATAATTATTATTATATGTTATACAATGTCTTGGGAAGTTTTTTTTAGTTGATTTTTTTCTATTTACAGGATGTTATTCTTGTTGGATATATGAAATACACGTTCCGCACTTTTACAAGTAATAGTATAAATTCAAGTCACTTCAACTAATAACCGAGCCATTGAGTTACTGAGCGGAGTGTTTGCTAATGGTCCGGTAGACCGAGGTTCAATCCCTGTTTGAGTCATACTTCATGTCTCCTTGCCTAATACTCAGCATTATAAGATGTGGATCAAGTGTAAAGCGGAGCAATCCAGGGAATGGAGTAGCGACCTCCCCTACACATCAGTGTAGTAGCTATTAAAAAATGAGCCTTCGAGTCACCATACTTTACTTACTACTAATATGAATCTTTTGTAAAAATTATAACATCAAGAAATCTATACAGATAATTTACATACAGTTGTATACATTCCTATCTAATAATAATGATAATTTGAAAGCAGTTATATGTTTTTAAGAATGTATTTACCCAACACCACCACCACATGCAGGATTTGACACAATGTGAATTTTTGATAGAGTACAGCTGGTTTGAATTCGGAGGTTTACTTCTCCTGGACTAGTTTTCCTGACCAAAGCTAAAGAACTCAATCTGCCCAACTATTTAGTCATAGCTTTTCGGGAGAAGGGAGCAGATAAATTCATGTCTTTCCCAAAGGGAATTACCGCGAATTGAAACGCAAGCAGCATCGTCCATAACATGAGCCCTGTTACCCAAGTCCATATCCTACGTCAGTAACCGTTACGGTAAGCGAACCTTTCATATGTTCACAAAACATTAACATGCTTTCAAGTAACTAACCCTATAATAATAATAATAATGCTTGGAATTTGCAAGAGAACTACAAAACTGGAACATACTGGCGACAGTGATACCATTTGTTGTTGGTGCACTTGGAACGATCTCTGAAGGCTTGGAAAGTGGACTGTAAGGGCTGGAAATCGGTGGTCGAATCGAGACTAATCAGACTACAGCATTGATGAGATCGCCCAGAATACTGAAAAGAGTCCTGGAGAGCATAAGAAACTTACTGTCACTCTGTCTCAAGTGAAAACTCACCAAATATCGCTGGTGGGAAAAACTCGTTAGTCAAAAAATATGTTTTCGTTTAGTGGACTTTGCCGTTCCAGCGCACCACAGAGTGAAAATAAAAGAGAGGGCAAAGACAGACAAATACTTGGACCTCGCAAGATAAATAATAAATACTTAGTAACATGCAGGTGATCATGATACCAATTGAAGTTGGTGCGCTTGGAATGATTCCGAAAGTAGATTGGAACAGTTGGAAATTGGAGGAAGAATCCAGACCATCCAGACTACAGCAGTGTTAAGATCGGCCAGAATACTGGGAAGAGTCCTGGTGACTTGAGGATACTTGCAGTCTCTCAGACTCCAGTGAAAAACTACTGGGTAACCCTGCAGTGAAAACTTGCAAAAGTAAAATAAGAGTAATTTATGGGCATACTTTAATTAAGTATTCCTATCTAATACTAGCAATTCTCAAATAAATATATTCAATATACGTAGAAAACTAACAAGTGCTACAATTACGGAAGTGAAGGTAATGAAGGGATATTTTCATACTTCTCAAAGATCCGGAAATTAAATATCAACACTGGATGTAGTTTCGTATTATACAAAGAATATTTTTATTTTCCAAACTCTTCAAATATAATGTAAACAAAGAAAGAGGAAAACAGTTTGAGGGAGAGGCTGAATTTATAAGAGAGGCGAATAAAGGTCTGAAGAGAATCGTAAGTATTTAAAGAGAGAGGAGGAAGAGTCTTTGAGAGAAGCGAATGCGTAAAAAGAGTGAGAAAAAAGATTTGAGGGAGAGACTGAATTTTTATGAAGGGAAGCGAATAAGATTTTGGAGAGAATCTTATGTGTTTTAAGAGAGAGAAGAAAGTGTCTTTGAAAAAGGCGAATGTATAAAAAGAGAGAAGAGGAAGATGGTTCGGATAGGAATAAAAAGAAGTTAATTTTGAAAATACTATGCAAATTGTCAATAAATTCTCGGCATTTTACTGACGGGATTTTAAATGAAAGATTATGTCATCAGGTAATAAAATAAGCCCATAGAAAATCTAGAAGGTAATGTTGTTGTCTTACATTTGGTTTCTTCTCGAGATATTTAAGACAGAGAAGCTATTTCGCACTGGTTCATATTCTATTCTCTTTTACTGAAGAACACTCATAACATTATTTTAAGAAAATTATTTCAAGTAAAACAAGAATTGGGAAAAATATACAAGAGAGAATTGCTGTTTTCTTATCATAAACAGGAGTGTCACGAACATTTTTAAAAAATGAGAAAATATACCCAAAATGAAGTCGAGTTTTCGGAATTATGCAAAGGGAAATAACATCTTGTCGCTTATCAGACCTATTTTATTTAACAGATTTACAATTCTTTGTAATTAATGAAGAAAAAAAAAATAACGCGGTCTATTGGAACTATAAAACGTAGGTACTGAAAAGTTGTCGGCCCAAAGGGAAGAGTCTACAAAATATTGAATTGTTTCTTGGAAGGGTTAAAGAAACTTCAGAAACGAAGTGACAAGTACGTGGAATAACATAAGCAGAATAGTTTACACATTTCACGACCCTTAGACCTTTCGTCCTTTATGAGACCGAGAACTTTCCAGCTACCCATTTTATGCAGAAGAGGCGAAATGATTTTAAAAAAATAGCTTTTTGAATTCGTCTCGTAATATTTCGCTTGTAGCTATGAGAAGACAGTATAATAATGATGTAGGGTTGCTGTCTCTCAACTTTAACATTATTATCCTCATTATCTGTTGTATTCAAAAAGAACTATTAGTTCCACGGTATGTACTTTTTTAATTACTTGATTCGATAACGATAACAGAACACTGGACATCTTGATACATATCAGTTAGAAATACGAAACGTGTCAATCGGCAGATAATACAAGTGTATCTGTCAAGACCGAAAGACGTTTCGGAAATAAAACCTTATAAAATCCTGTATGGCTATTGAATATTTTTTTCACGATGACAAAATACCAGAAAAGATTCAATACAGACTTCCATAATCTGTCTACAGATCTTCATGTTTTGAAACTGTTAGAATTTCTTGGGTCTTCCTTTGTCGGGCACACAAAACGTAGATTGCTTGCAATATCAAACGTCTTTCAAGAAATTCGAAGTCATTAACTTACTTACAGTTATGTAGTTCCTTTAGTTTTAGTTTATCATATATTTACTAACCCCTCCGCTCGAGCAGGATATGACACAAGGTCAATTTTTAAGCGGGGTTTAACAGGTTTGAATTCAGAGTTTTCCTTCTCCTAGACTAGTTGCCTCACCAAGGCTGAAGAACCTAGTCTTCCCTACTATTTACCCATAGCTGGAGGGAGAATAATTGGAATCATACCTTTCCCAATGGTATTGAATTGTTAGAAATAGAACTGTAGATCATTTAACCTCATGTGTCAGCAAAATGTTTTATTTTTTAAAAATGATTATATATGGCATTATATAATCAACAACAGTGAAACCAAACCAAACCAAACCAAATTTAATCATTTAGAGAAATGACGTTTTTACATTTCATATCATGAGTAAATTACAATAATTTGCACTATAAATATGATTAAAACAAAAAACTCAAACAAAATTCAAAGTTTTATCCCATTTAAAAAATAGCTGATATAATTTATATTTATTTGATATTCTTTCAAACAGTTATCTGTGAGTTTTTATCTGTTTGTGTTGTCTCTCGCCTCAGGTAAACCTTGCCCATGCCAATATAAATTGATTATTCAATATCTTCTGACGTTATGAAACAAAATAAATTCCCTCACATTCTATTGTGCCAATTAGTCGTCTGTCATCTCAGGTACACCTTCCACATGTCACTATGAGCAAACACCATCATTTCTATTTTGTTCTGACAGAGATAAAATTCGCCTGTTCTGTTGTGTGAGTTAATATCAGGCACGTCTCTATCAGAATAAGTTTTTGAAAAATGTCGAAAGTATATTCTAACATTCTCTGAGATTACATATGATCACAGGTGAGAGAGGGGGTGTCCTCGTGGTGTAATGGTTAAAGCGAAGGACTGCGGATTCGTAGTACGCGAGTTCGTACTCCAGTCGCGCTATTACGTTCACTTTCGGGCAAATACCCTTAGGAAAGGTATCATACCTTTCCCAAGGGTATTTGCCCGAAAGTGAACGTAATACCCCCTTATCCTCCCAGCTATGGGTTAAATAGTACCACTTCTGTTTTTCTAAGAGAATAGGATTGGTATTAAATAACCTACAAAGGTTGATATGCCATTAAACAAAAAACAAACAAACAAAAAACAAACAGGTGAGAGAAAAATGAGTGGGTTTTAGGAAAATATTAATCAGGAAAATCTTCAACTGCGTATCATTAAAAAAAGTAATTTGCGGGCCATATACGGTGGTGTGTTTAAGACTACTGGTTGAAAATATAACCCCTAACCCTAACCCTGAATATTGTCATGATACTCTTCAGTGACTATATAATCTGGAATAGAGAAGAAAGTTTTCGAAGGCATCAAGACTAAATAAAAATTGATGAAGTTGACTATGAAAACCATTCACATTTCAATAAATCTACTCAGAATAGCTCGTAGCTTTTTATGACCTGCTAGATTTATTTTAACTCACCATGACATATTGAATCAAAATAAATGACCAGGCTAAAATCAGGAAGTTCTATTACTCCAAAAACATTGTTTTAGGGATTATTGGCACTTTAGGTTGGGTTTATAGCATATCAACCTTTGTAGGTTATTTAATGTCAAATCCATTTTTATACAACCCACCCCCCAAAAAACAACAGTTTTATTTCAAACAATTTAATTTAGCATAAGTACACAGTTTGATTGTCAAAAACTTTCTCTTTCAAGCGATTCAGTTTAATCAAACAGTTCTAATTCAAGCCATTCAGTTTAGTTTAAGAATAGTTTTTATTTACGCACAGTTAAATGTCAAACTGTTCAACTTCAAATAATTCAGTTTAACGTTAGTACAGTTTCAAAATTAAAAAATGGGTTTAATGGCATATCAACTTTTGTAGGTTATCTAATGACAAATCAATTTTTATACATATAATCAGATCTATTTCAAACAATTCAGTTTAGCATGAGTACACATTTTGTGGAAAACATTTCTATTTCCAGCTATTTAGTTCAATCAAACAGTTTTAGTTCAATCAATTCAATTTGACGTAAGAACAGTTTCTCTGTCAGAAATAGTTCTATTTTAAACAAATCTTTTTTGCTTAAGAACACACTTTAATTGTCAAAAACAATTCTATTTCAAGCAATTCAGTTGAGTCAAACTGTTCTAATTCAAAAAATTAAGGTTAGCGTAAGTACAGATTCAATGTCAAAAACAGTTCTATTCCAAGTAATTTAGTTTAGCATAAATAAGCAGATTAGTTCTATTTAACCCATAGATAGGGCCCTATCATGTGCTACCACTCAGGGTTTGAGTGGACCAGGGAAATGATTTGGAATATTTCTTCAGAGAGTGAGTTACATTTTGAATGAAATTCATTTTTTTTAAATATATCTATCTTGAATAAAAAATAAAAGCTGAAAGAATAATTTTAGTTTTTTAAATTTCTTTGTTATACGTATTTTTACTCTGATGGAGAAATTTTGCCTTGCCGACAACGTTTACAGTAGATTAATTGAATCCCCTGCAGAGAGGTAAGACACCTTTCTCTCTAAAAAAGATGAAAACTAGTATGACAATAAATTGCATCTGATGGTAACGACACATTTCTAGAGAATTGGCGTGTGTGGTGTACCACATTCATTCCAATTACTTTCAGGTCCACTAATTCGTAATGGTAGTACCTGTTAGAGTACCCTCTATGGGTCAAAGAAAACTGTTTATAATTATTCTTATTACATCGGACTGTGTAACTCACAAACTATTTGCTTTACAAATCCCCCCACACGCACATATATGTGGTGCCCATAATAAGTTTCTAGACTTTTTTTGTAAAGGCATTTAAAATTGTTCTAGACTCTTGAAAATCCAGTATGTTATTGCTATACATCTCATGAGATGACAGACCAATTTTTATGATTTCAAGTTCAAATTAATAGCTACAGCAGGAATTGGAATACACGCCTGATTGTCACAGCTGGTGAATTTCAAAAATGCAATCTGACACTTTAGAAGAACGAGATGCAATAAAATTCTATTTTAAACTTGCCACAGAAACATATGGGATTCTTCAGACTGCTTTTCGACCAATTTGCATGAATCGAGCATCAGTTTTGGAGATGCATAAGAGATTCAAGGAAGGCACGGAGTCTGTGAGGGATGATGAGAGGTGTTTGAGGAGTAAGGAAGTCAATACACCAGTGTTGATTGGCCAAAGGGTTAGGGCTAGGGTTAATATGTTGAGGTTTTAAGGGAGTTCAGGAAGAGATTACTTGGGAAGAGGCCAGCACTGTTCAAATCAGTCAGTGGCATTTCCAACAGGACAATGCACCAGTCCACAACTCCATCCTTGTCGCAGACTATTTGATCAAGATGGGCATCGACAGTTCCGCACCCTCCTTATAGTCCAGACCTTGGTCCCTGTGACTTTTGCTTATTCCCTAAGCTCACAGGCTGTCGTTATGAGATAATTGAGGAGATGAAAGAGGCTGTGACGAAGGTCCTTAACACGCTCCCACTAGAGGACTTCCCTTGGGCCTTTCAGAAGTTGTTGGAACGATACAATAAGTGCATTGCAGCCGGAGGAGATTACTTCGAAGGGGACTAGAGTTTCATGTGTGTACTATCAATAAAAGTGCTCATACGAAAAAAGTCTGGAAACCTATTTAATGAGCCTCGTATATATATATATATATATATATATATATATATATATATATATATATATATATATATAACATGATTTGAAATTGAATAATCAACAAGGGTTGATATGCCGTAAAACACCAGTCAACTAATATACTACGTTCCCTTTCTAACTAATAACATTTGGAAAGGCATGAAACCCCTTGTCCTCCAGCTATGGGGTAAATACTATTACTGCTATTCTTCCACAAGGATGGGTTTAGCATCGAATAACCTATGAAGGTTGATATGCCATTAAAGAAAGAAAAAAAGAAGGAAAGAAAAATAACATCATATACATATGTGAGTTCATAAGAGTGGAAAGTTTATGGCATACTCTTTCAAAGCTGGGCAACTTTTCATAAAACAGAATCGTTTATATAAGCTATTTGCTAATTTTGAACAAGTCACCCCCCCCCAAAAAAAAACAAGAGATAAAAAATGAACAAACAAAATAGAAGATCTTTACAGAACACCGCACAAAACTAAATCCGTTTTTAATTTGAAAAGAAACTTGTTCTTTTACGGGCTTTCAGCGTAGTAAAAAAAATAGCCCCTGCCCTTCGTGATTTACTCAGACCAATTCAAAAAATTCTGCTAACGAGGCAGTCTCTCACTTGGCCCGTATCAAATCATATCGATAAATCCTCCTCCTTGATGCTCAAAATGTGACGTTGGTGCCAACCAAGCAAAAATCCTTTTTTTGGAGTTAGGGCAACAAAAAAAAAAAATGTCCCAATCGATAAGACCAGTATGTTAAACTATGACTGAGAAGAATCGGCCCGAGCCAGGGAAGAAAAAAATATTTTCTATTTCTTGATCAGAAGGAAGCAGTAAAAATAACAGTGAAAAACTTTAAACCTTCTGTATGTCTCCATAACGACCGGATTTTTATAAATTTTCTTTTTCTTTTTCTTTTGTGACTTGGTTGATTTGTTAGTTGTTAATACAGGGCATTTCAGAAAAAAAACTGATATCCTTTTGTAATCTTACTTGACCAACACTCGTTCAAATGATCAGAAGTTTTAACAGCATGTACAGAAACAAAAGAAAATTCTATGTTCAACGTTTATACGCCCCCCGCACCCAGTGAAAGGTATTGATATACCTGAAAAAGAAAAAAAATCCTTCCGACATATGAGATTATCGTATTTATTGGTTTCTTTGTTTGTAATACCATATCAACCTTCATGGGTTATTTAACGGCAAAGCCATCCTTGTTGATGAGGATTAGGTTTGGTTTGGTACGTTTGGATTTTATGGCTTATCAACAATTGTTTGATTGTTGGTTATTTAATGCCAAACCCTGTTTATATATATAATATATATATATATATATATATATATATATATAGGATTGGGTTTTGTTGGGTTTTATGGCATAAGAACCATTATAGGTTATTTGGTGCCAAATCTGGCCCAGTCAGCTGAGGCTGAAGAATAAATCGACTATTTCTCTGCAGAAGAGTAATACCCTCCAACGAGTATCCTGATATGACTAAACAATCTGATGGTGAGGCTTCAGTAATGCTGGAGCTCTGGGGAATGTATAGTGTCGTTTCATTGCCTTAGCTTTCAGGTTCACTCTGGCCCAGAGTGGTAGTATCTGATAGGGTTTTATCTATGTGTCAAATAGAACTAAACTGCATACCTATGTCAAACTGAATTGTTTGAAATAGAACTGTTTTTATATTTAAATGTGTGTAAACAAAAAGCGGTACTTATGCTAAACTGAATTGTTTCAAATGGAACTGTTTATATGTATAAAACTGGATTTGGTCTTAAATAACCTACAATGGTTGATATGCCATAAAACCAAACCAAACCGAACTTAATACCAAATCTTGTTTATATATGTTTATATTAAATATGATTTGTAAACACATTTTTTATATAATATTTCTTTACTTGTCTGAACTTATTTTTAGCACACAATTAAATGGTTTCAAGTATTGCTAAGTAAAAGTAACAATTTAACATCAACCATTTGTTTGCTCGCATTTAAATGGATATACATATGATTTTTAAGTGAATAGTTTATAGGTATTCCATTTTTAAAAGAGTTAAAACTAATCTGTCTGCACACTAGTATCGTGATTGTTTCTACATGGTTAAATGATTCCAATTATTGGTTTCTAACACTTATAATTCTATTCAATAATTATCATTTGTTTGCGGACAGTAGAGTTGTTACAAGTATTGCTATTTAACACTAATTATTCTGTTTATCACTATTCATTCATTTGCACATAATCAAATGTTTCCAATTATTGTTAGATAATACAAATAATTCAAATTTAAACAGTCAGTTAAAGAGTTTCAAGTATTGTTATTTAACACTAATGATTTTATTCAACATTACTTATTCGTTTTGACACAAATAGTTCCAAATATTGCTATTTATCTCTAGCAATTCAATTACTCATAAGTCATTTGTTTACACACTTTTAAGTGGTCAAAGAGTTCTATTTCTAACAATTCGATTTAACATTTGTGCATAGTTTAAATGTCAAACACTTCTACTTGACTAATTGATAGGACGCTATCAGGCAACTCCCAGTCAGAGTGGACCTGAGAGCAATGGCAATGAAAAA
>OY757909.1:81463332-81485832 GCA_963585895.1 Sepioteuthis lessoniana | reverse complement strand
TCAAGAGTTACAGGGAGCTAGGTCTGGGCTATAGGGAGGGTGCGGAACTGTCTTGATGCCCATCTTGGTCAAATAGTCTGTGACAAGGATGGAGTTGTGGACTGGTGGAAATGCCACTGACCCGATTTGAAGAGTGCTGGCCTCTTCCCAAGGAATCTCTTCCGGAACTCCCTTAAAACCTCAACATAGTAACCCTAACCCTTTGACCAATCAATTCTGTTGTATTGACTTCCTTACTCCTCCCACGCCTCTCATCATCCCTCACAGACTCCTCTTATGCCACTCCAAAACTGATACTCGATTCATGCAAGATGGTCGAAAAGCAGTCTGATGTATTCCACACATTTCTGTGGCATTTTTTCCAAGTTTAAAACGGAATTTTATTGCATCTCGTTCTTTTAAAGTGTCAGATTGCATTTTTGAAATTCACCGACTGTGACAATCAGGCTTTAGTAGGGTGTATTCCAATTCCTGCTGAAACTCTTCATTTGACCTTGAAATCATAAAAATTGTTCTGTCATCTCATAAGATGTATAGCAATAACATAGTGAATTTTCAAGAGTCTACGACAATTTTAAATGGCCATACGAAAAAAGTCTGGAAACTTATCGCATGCCCCTCGTAAGTCTACATGTGTTGATTGACGTTAAAATCAACCAATCAATCAATAAATCAGTCAATCAATCAATCAATCAAAATGTTCACCGTGAACTGTCAGTTGATATAGAACCAAAAACAAAACGAAGTTACTTTTGATACACCACAAGCTTTTGCACACCATTCTTTCAAACGTCATTTAACCAATTATCTTTCGAAATGAGATATTCATCCTTTTTCTTATATATATATATATATATATATATATATATATATATAAAGGGCTTTTTGTTTTTACATAAAGTCTTAAAAGTTGTTTGCTTTATATTCTATTATTTTTCCCTGAAACGAAAGCGAGGCCATTTTCAGTTTAGTAATATTTAAAATCAATTCACGTTTAATTACAAATTGAATTCAGCAATTTTGGCCCAGGGCTGCCAGACCATAATTTGGCAGTTACGTGTTGAAGATAATTGAGTCCAGACGTTTTCAAGTTCATCAGACGATAAAATTGACCTTGATATAGATCAAGAGAAATTTATTTTGCGAACTGAAGGTCGGAAAAATCTTTTTTCTGTTTGGTGTTGTTGTTGTTGTTGTTGAAGATTTTTTTTCTTTTCCTTATTAATGGAGAGATTACGAGCGAATTAAAAGCTTTTAGGACGTTGAAATCCGAAGAAAGAGACAAGTCGTTTTTCCATTAAAAAATATACAAAAAAGTCAAAATGGATCGTGTAGATTAACGGTCCTATTCATTTAATATATATATATATACACATTATGCTGAAGTCACACACACACACACACACATATATATATATATATATATATATATATATATACATATATATATAACCTCAGCATTACATAACTCAGCAAGGATTGATATGCTGTAAAACCTGAGATGCATCACTCTTCTCATCACACCAGACAATTCCCTTGACGTATTTATTATGACTTGTGGATACTTAGTATACCTATTGCAAAATTACGACACTTAAAGGAATTTTAATTTGCTTTTTTTTTTATTCAGCAGTAAATAAACTAATAGCTGATAAGACAAAAATAAAAAATTTAAATTCATTTACTTAAAACAATAAATCTACGGAGTTTATTAATACTTTGATGCTTTTTTTAAAATTTAGTGTGAGCTTATTTTTTTCAAAGTATTTAAAATACAGCAGCAAATACGTTTCTTTACTTGGATTTACCACATAACTACGGCTCTTGCATATCCATTCTGGGTATATATGCTCTATAGATATTGAGTTGTATATATATATATAGTCTGATTAAGGGATATATATATATATATATATATATATATATATATCCCTTAATCAGACTATCGGCCAGCGGCCATCTCTTCATTTCGCCTCCCTCTTTGTTTTGTCGGTCATCTTGTATCACTCTGTAATTTCTTTCGTCGACATCTTCGTTCTTGTTCGTTGTTTTCTGTCGTAATCTCCCGTTGTGATAGAATTTTCTCTTTTTTTTGCGACAATCGTTTCATGTGCACACATTACTATTATATTTTAGCGACTTCTCCTCTCATCACCTGTCTGACTAACTGGGGAATCAGTGAGCAAGAGGAAGCGTTCAACAGTGTGAGTTGAGAGTTTCTCACTAACTGACTGATTTATTTCTAAATCTAGAACCGTTTTGGTCACCTGATTGAAACCATCCAATAAGAGCTGTGATCACAGATTAACCTCGAGTTCAATAGCTGTTAATCCTACTTATTAACTTATTATGTTTTTCTATATATTTAATGGTTTGGGACTTGATTTGAATGCTTCACAGCATGTTAATAAAAGATCTCACTAATCTATTAATTAAAAATGCTACGTGTTCATCTATATTCATTTCAAGGCCTGCATGAACAATATATATATATATATATATATATATATAGACACATTTTTGTGAGCGGCTGGCTTTATATCCACCCTGGCAAATATTTACTAGATAAAATAAAATTATTTATATAATTTTTTTTTAGTTCTGACAAATATGGACGAAACTACGTAGCAATTACAGATAATTCTTGGGAGAAATTATTTCATTACTATAAATCCAGGCAAAAATTACGGAATTAGCATACTTAGAAAATAATTAGACCTTTCAACTTATTTGCCTTTTCCAACGCTGTTTCGGAAATGAATAGTCATTCTATATGAATGTAAAAGTGAACCTCATGAAATTTTAAATGATTTTTTTTGTTCAATTTTTAGTTCAACTGAAAAAATTGCAGGAAATTTTTTTCCAATGAACTTGTAGAATCTAACCGAAAAAATGTTTTGCGTCTTATCTTTTATTAGTTTATTTACTGCTAAAATAAAAACAAAACAAAACAAGGCGTACCTCATCGGACTGTCCTAATTCCATAATTCTTACCAAAAATGCTACTAGAAATATCATAACATTTCTTTTCCATTTGAACATCTTTGTTTTATAGTGTCACTTGTCAACAGGTTGCCTGGATAATCTTCGATATTTCATTGTAACCACCATTTATAAAACACTTGCTTGCTAGTCGCGTTACATCATAACTTTAAGTATAACTGATAAATTTTGCAGGTACCTTATAATTGTGTCCATATGCTAGTCTTTGATAAGGTTACATACCTATGACTGTTTACACAGCGATCGGCTTATCTCGCAGTTCATTCCTTTAGTAATGAGTTTGATTCTCATTGGGTGTCTCAAAATTCTCGCTTTTGTGCAAGCCTTAGCCAGACATTGTAAATATTTACACACCAAGCAACTTAGACTTTATTATGTTAATTCAGTGAAGCTTAGAAAATCAATAAATTTTGCAACAGAGATCTCGAATTTGTAATCAGCTTATCCCTTCAGTGATTTTGAAATTTTTTAAAAACCATCATTGGACCTGTTAAGTGGCTGAGATAGTTGGACCTTTCTCTGTTGTATCCGTTGACGGTGTTTGAACACAAGAAATACATATTAGTATAAAAGTTTGCTGTGAGTTTTATTCCATTTCTTTCTTTTTTCTTTCTTTGATTCATGTTTTTCTCTCTTTTTTCTTTATCAGTTTTACGTTCATTTATGTATTTTTTCTCTTTCCTTTTTCTCACATTCCTATTTCTTTTTTTTTCTTTCATTTTTGTTTCTTTTTCCATCTGTTTGTTTTGGATTTCTTATTTCTTTCATTCAAATTTCTTTCTTCTTTTTTTCCTTCCATTTATGTTTCTCTTTTCTTTTTCTTTTTTTCTTTCATTCGTATTTCTTTTTTCTTTTTCTATTTTTTCTTTTAATTCTATTTCTTATTTCGGTTTCTTTTTTCTTTCATTTTTGTTTCTTTTTTCATCAGTTTTGTTTTGGAATTGTTATTTCTTTCATTCCAATCCTTTTTTCTTTTTCTTTTTCTTTTCTTTCCTTTCCGTTTCTTTTTTCTTATTCTTCTTTTTCTTTCATTTCATTTTCTTTTTTCTTTTTTTTTTCGTTTATTTTCTTTCTTTTTTCTATCAGTTTTGTTTCGGATTTTTTATTTCTTTCATTCCTATTTCTTTTTTCTTTTTCTTTTTTCTTTCATTACTGTTTCTTATTTCTTTCATTTCTTTCATTTCTGTTTCTTTTTTTCTCTTTTTCTTTCCTTTCTGCTTCTTTTCTTTTCTTTTCTTTCTTTCATTTCTGTTTCTTTTTTCTTTCAGTTTTCTGTGGTATTTCTTATTTGTTTCATTTCTGCTTCTTTCTTTTTTTACTTTCTTTCTTTGATTTATACCCTTTCTTTCTTTCTTTCTTTCTTTCTTTCTTTCTTCGATTTATGCCCTTTTATTTTCTTTCTTTCTTTCTTTCTTTCTTTGTAATGCTATATTTTTGATATTTTCAGTTTATTTTCTTTCTTTCATTTTTTTCTTTATTTATTTTCATTAGTTTTTACAATATTCTTACTTTTTAGAGCCGGTTTAAAATCAAACGTGTTAGAATGTTCACAATTTTAAATATTGCAATTTACTCCGACTTTTACTGTTAAATAAAAAATAGAAGAAAAAGAACGAGGTTAGCATTCAATAACCCACATTTAAAAATAACTTGACGGCCATGTTACAAGAATAGCTATATAAATGTGACTTTTAGTCTAAAAGGTAAATATAGCGGGTTTTATCTTGATGCCTTATAAGTGTGTCCCTGTGCCAGACTAAGTTAATTTTACTATCCTATAAGTGTTTAAACGGGACCAGATAATCTGTCAGTTCAATACTATTGTATGAAGATGTTAAATTTGTCATATTGGTTTCTGTTGGAATTTTTTTATGTGTGTACTACGACGTGAATGCACCACGACGATGCCTACAAAACGCATCGACAAAATTTTTGATGGGAACAACACAAGAATTCTGCAGGGTGTCAAGAACAAATCCTGGTAGCAACACCCCTCAAAACAGCACCTGTCCGGATACTTGCCATTCATTTTACGAGCCATTCGACTAAAATGGACAAAAACATGCTGGAGAAGTAAGAACAACTTATAAGCCTTATGGACGGCCACTTTGCATATGGACGGCCACTTTTGGCCGACCAGGAAAGACTTTCATCAGCTCTGTGCAGACACAAGATCCAGCCAAGAAAACCTGCCAGGAACGATGGATGATAGGGACAGATGGTGATAGATAGATAGATAGACAGATAGAGAGGGGTTGGTTGGTTGAATTTTATGGCATAACAACCCTTGTAGGTTATTTAATGCGAAATCCATTATTATAGGAATAAACAGTACTATTTCAAACAATTCAATTTAGCATAAGTACATTGTTTAATTGTCAAAAACATTTCTATTTCAAGCTATTCAGTTTAGTCAGTTCTAATTCAAACAATTCAGTTTAGTATAAGTATTGTTTTTGTTTACACACAATTAAATGTTAAAATTGTTCGATATTAAACTATTCAGTTTAGCCTACAAAAACTGATCTATTTCAAACAATTCAGTTTAGCATAGGTTCACTGGTTGAATGTAAGTACACAGTTTAATGGTCAAAAACATTTCTATTTCAAGCTATTGAGTTTAGTCCAACAGTTCTAATTCAAACAATTCAGTTTAGCATAAATATGCAGTTTAGTTCTATTTAACCCATAGATAGGGCCCTATCGGGTGCTACCACTTTGGGCGAGATTGGACCTGGGATCGATGGCAATGAAGGGGTACTCCGCATTTCACAAATCTCCAGCATCACTGTAACTTCCCCATCAGATTATTGAGTTAAATGCTGGACATTCGTTGTGTGTTGGGGGTTTACCCCTCTGCAGAGTTGCAGTCTGTATATTCTACAGCCCCAGCCGACTGGGCAAGAGAGAAATAGATAGATAGATCGATAGAAAGAGAGTGAGAGAGAGAGAGAGAGAGAAAGAGAGAGAGGGGGAGGGAGAAATCCAGGTTGTCAACATGACTTGATGATGTCAACATGACTTGATGATGTTGTTGTGTTGTTTGGCATTTTTTCTAATGGGTGATGGTTTCTTTGTTTAATGGCGTATCAACTCTTTTTAGGTTATTTAATGCCAAAGCCATTCTCATAGAAGAACAGTACTATTTAACCCATAGCTGGGAGGATAAGGGGGTTCATACCTTTCCCAAGGGTATTTGCCCGAAAGTGAACATAATAGCGCGACTGGAGAACGAACTCGCGTACTACGATTCCGCAGTCCATCGCTTTAACCATTACACCACGAGGACACCCCCTACTTAGTGGGAATGTACATAGAAAGTTGGGTGAGAATTGACAAGGAAATGAATAAAACAAAATAATAACACCTACTCCCTGTCTTAAATTTTCTGTTGCGAATTTTCTATCCATACAACTGTAAGGGCATTCATCCAAGTGACAAGCACGCGTAATATAATGAGAAAATGGACTGGGTGACCCGAGTTTAAATCCTTGACGAAGCTGATTTCATTTCACATTGCTCTAATACTCTTAGAAGTATGAATCTAACTGTTCTTCTTCCTGGTAGGGGTAAATTGTTGGGCAGACTGGGCTCTTCGACTTTGGTTTAGCAACCAGTCCTGGAGGAGGAAAAAACCGAATTCAAACCTGTTAAACTTCACTTTAAATAGCCCTTGTATCGTATCTGAGTGTGCAGACTTGTCTTTTTAACCTCAGTATGGCAACCGGTTTAGGAGAAGGAAATCTCAAAATTCAAACCTGTAAAACTTTGCTGATAAAATGTTTTCCTTGTGTTGCATCTTGATCGTGAGGAGGGGTTGGATAAACACATATATGTGAAAAATCTATCTATCTATCTAAGTCTTTTTATAGGAATCTATGTGAGTCTGTTCATTATCTATCCATCTAAGTTGTTCATTATCTAAACACCTAAGTCTATTTCTATCTATCTATCTATCTCAGCATTTTCTATATATATATCAGTCTGTTCGTATGATGTATCTATTGAACCAACCACATTGCCACGATGTAGGATGCAACAGTCAATTTTTAAGCGGAGTACAGCTGGGTTAATTTTAATACAGACATTTTCTTCTCTTAGACAGGTTAACATACTAAAATGAAAAAGCCTCGTCTGTACTCAGATATATTCATTGCTTGTTCGTACTTAACTTGAATAATCTATTCTTGTCCAATTAATCTATTAATACATTTTCGTGTGAATGCATCTACGAGCACACACACACACACACACACACACACACACACACACACATATATATATATATATATATATATATATATATACGGCAACACGTGTTCGAATCTTGGACGAGACTGTTTACATTTCACATTGCGCTATAACGCTTGGGAAATGTGGGCATCCTACTATTCTTCCTCCAACGATGAGTAAATAGCAGGTCAGACTGTGCTTTTCAATCTCGGTAGTGAAACTGATCTAAGAGAAATAAAACTCGGATTTCAAACCTGTAAAATTCAACTTAAAATTGACTTTCAGTCACATCCTACTCGTACATTGGGGTATATATATATATATATATATATATAGTCGAATAGATTGGTTGGACAGACTATTGCATTACACTTTATGTCAGTGGGTGAGAGGGAGTACTAAATCTAGTGTACATATGAAGGAAAACTGATACCAATCAGAAGTTGGAAACTTTTCTGCTGAGAGAAGAAGCGTGCAGCCCTTCTGTAAGATGGAACTGGATTGTCTCTCCACCGAACAGCAACGTATCCTGATAAATTCTCTTGGTTATTTTGCTAAGCTTCCGATTTAATTATACGGACGGTCATAGACGGTCCACTCACTTTTTAATATATCTTGTTACAATCAACGTAACGTAAGTCTTGATCGATATATTTTAGGACCAACAGAAAGAGTGTCTGAAGGCATTTCCTAAACTTATTCAAGTCTGGCACAAGGCAAAGCATCTAGTGAGGATCGAACACATTGGGAGAGGAGTGAAGTAATAAAGTGCTTATCATCTCTCTAGGACGGCACCAAGGGAAAGTGTTTAGATATGCACCAACATGTGCCTGGACAATCTCTGATCCGAGCGTCGTATTAAAGTAAATATTTATTCCTGGGCATGCGCAAGACTAACCCAAGATGACTCTTGGCTGTTCAATGTTTTCACCTTTCGAAATGTTTTGCGGAGGCCGATTTTATTTTTTTATGTGATATATGATGAATTGACAAAATGAAATATGCAGATACCTGGTAATGTGATCAACACATTAAGAAAAGGAAGAAAAAATCGCTTGGAATTTCTTAAAAAAAGAAAAAAAAAAAAAAAAGGGGAGATAAAATAAATAAAAATAAAATAAAACTGAACAAAAATTGTTCAATAATTCCGACTGACTGATTAATGTTGTCTTGAAACGCTGACGCACGCGTCAATGCCGCTGCTTTTACAGGCAGAAGAAGATGAATTTGGAATATCTACAAGCCGTCATACAGGGATTATATGGTATTACGTGTTCTTAAGAAGAATTCAGCTATTGGTCAGTTTTTCTCTGCCAGAATTACGCTTATCTCATTAAGAAATACCCCTACCCCCACCATATATATATATATATATATATATATATATATATATATATATATATATCGATGAATATTTAACGATCACGTACAGCATTAAGGAAAACAAAATATTTGGCATTCCAAAGATTTTTGGTATTTGTTGCTTTTGATACAAGGTTTTCGACCGAATTATGCTTCAGCCTTCAACTACTGCCTTAAATTCTGAAATATTTTGTTTCGTTTATTATAAAGGCCATGTACGGTAATCGACTTCCACTTTCTTGATGTTATCACACAATTATGTATCTCAAAATATTTTAAGTGCCGAAGAGAGGGAAACTCTTGGCAGAAAGTTTACTAGTTCGGGTGAAATAATTGGATTGCTTTATCTGTATGATATTAGGGACTTTAACTTTTAACAAACAACTAACCAGTAAATCTACGTTAGTAATATATATATATATATATATATATATATATATATATATATAAATTAAATATTATATATGTATGTGTACTTTCACTTCCTATAAACTGCCAACTAGTTAATATATAAATGTATATATACATTACCTTCAAGGGATGAATTAATATATACGTGTCAAGAAAAAGAGGGAGAGTTCTCACTAGCGTTGTAGATAGTGTGGATACATCAAAACGAGAACACGAAGATTACATTAAAAAGAACAAAGAAAGAGTTATTACATCGGCCAGTAACAACACTGACAAACAGTGCAACAACAAAATCTAGGAAACATAAATGGGAAGAAAAACGTCTGTATGGATATTTCCAATGACAAAAGGGTGATATCCCATGCAAGATGATCTGGACATGGTTACGAAAGGGAAAACTTAAGAAAGAAACAGAATATATTCTCATAGCAGCACAAAACAATGCCATAAGAACGAATTATATTAAAACGAAAATCGATAATCATATTTACCAACCCCTCCGCTCGGGCAGGATATGACAAAAGGTCAATTTTTTAAGCGGAGTTTAACATGCTTGAATCCAGAGTTTTCCATTTTCCTAGACTAGTTGCCTCACCAAGGCTGAAGAACCTAGTCTGCCCTACTATTTATCCATAGCTGGAGGGAGAATAATTGGATTCATACCTTTCCCAAGGCTATTAGTGCAATGGGAAATGCAACAAGTCTCGTCCAGAATTTGAACTCGTGTCACCGTGTCCATTTTCTACGACGATAACCATTACACCACGGGCACCTCCTGAAAACGAAAATCGATAATAGACAGCAGAATTGAAAGTGTTGGTTATGTAGTGACAAGGACGAAATGACAAATCATTTAATAATTGAATGTAGCAAACTAGCATTAAAGAAGTATAAAACTGGGCACAACAACGTGGGAAAGATGATCCACTAGAATTGCGATTAAAATTTGACCATGCAAACAAATACTATATATACAAACTAGAAAAGGTCCTCGAAAATGAGACTCATAAAATTCTCAAGGGATTTTCAGATACAGTCACCAAATCCCAGTCGGAAGAAAAAGAAGTCGGAGGAAGAATAAAGATAATTCAGGCTACAGCATTGTTGATATTTGACCACATACTGAGAAGCGTCCAAGAGACCTGAGGAGACTTGCTGTCACTCAGCCTCTTGTGGAAAACCACCAGCAGACGCTGGTGTATAAAACTAACAAATAATAATAATAATAATAAAAATAATAATGATAATAATAATAATTAACTTAATCTTGGCCTCACGACCAAACCTTATAATAATCAAAGAAAAAAAAAAGAAATAAAATTGTGGAATTACTGTTCCGGCTGACCACAGTAAAATTGAAAGAAAGTGAAAAGAAGGAGAAATACTTCGACCTTGATTGGGAATTGAAAAAACGGTAGAACATGAAAGTGACATTTATACCAGTTGTTGTTGGTGCTCTTGGTACAATCACCAAAGGATTGATAACGAGACTAGAGGACTTGGAAATAAGGGGACGGTTGGAGACCATCTAAACTACTACATTATTGAGATCGGCCAGAATACTGAGAAGAGTCATGGAGACTTGAGGAGACTTGATGTCACTCAAACTTCCGTGAAAGACCATCAGCTAAGGCTGATGTGGAAAACTCTCAAGATGGATCACCTAATCCCAGCCAAAAGACCAGACTTAATAATAATCAACAAATAAAAAAGAGAAATTGCAAAATAGTCGACTTTGCTGACCACAGAATAAATCTGAAAGAATGTGAAAAGAAGGATAAGTAACTCGACCTTGCTAGGGAATTGAAAAAAACTGTTGAACATGCAGATGACAATTATACCAATTGTAATTGGTGCGTTTGGAACGGTAACTAAAGGATTACTAAAGGGATTGGAAGACTTGGAAGTTGGCGGATGGGTGGAGACTATCTAAACGACAGCATTATTAAGAACGGCCAGAATACTGAGAAGAATGCTGATGTGAAAAGCTCTATAATAATAATAATTGATTGTGATAAATAGTTTATATGGTTTATCGGAAAGACATAAGGTACTTTTCTTTTTATAAATTACTATTTTAAATCGGTAATATATATTTATTTGTGTGCATGTGCGTGTGTGTGTGTGTGTGTGTATGTTGCGTTTTGTTTTAGGTTAATGCCGTTAAGACCTTGACAAAATGAAATATGCAGATAGCTGGTTTTTCTATGGGAAAATTATAATAACTTGCTATTGAGAAAGCAATACCGTCTCAGACATGGTATGCCTTTAATTTTACACTCACAAAGAAGTCTTTCAGATGCATTCAGTTGCTGTTATCTTTTATTTAAAAGGAGACGGCCGTTTTGTTTTAAAAGAATGATTGGGTTGTACATATTCATGGCCCATATAGTAAAGTAAAGTTGGCGACCGTAGTTGAGAGCGACCAGAGGGCTTCCTTTTCAATAGCTACTACACCGAGATGTAGGGGAGGGCACTACTCATTTCCCTAGATTGCTCCACATCACGCTTGTTCCTCACCTTATATTCCTGAATGTTAAGCAAGGAGGTATCAAGTACCATTTTTAAAATCTTTGCTATGACGCGACCTGGGATTGAACCTCGGTCTCCCGGACCATTGGCGAAAACTCTACTCAATAGCCCAATATATATATATATATATATATATGTGTGTGTGTGTGTGTGTATGTATATACATGGTGCATTCAATAGGTTTCCAGGTATATAAAAATTGTAGTAGACTCTTGAAAATTCACTATGTTATTGCTATACATCTTATGAGATGACAGACCAATTTTCATGATTTCAGGTTCAAATGAACAGCTACAGCAGGAATTGGAATACACCCTGCTAAATCCTGATTGTCACTACTGGTGATTTTCAAAAGTGCCATCTGGACACGAGGACACTTTAGAAGAACGATATGCATTAAAATTCTGTTTTAAACTTGGAAAAAATGCCACAGAAACGTATGGAATGCTTCAGACTGCTTTTCGACCATCTTTCATGAATGGAGTATCAGTTTTTGAGTGGCATGAGAGATTCAAGGAAGGCAGGAAGTCTGTGAGGGATGATGAGAGGTGTGGGAGAAATAAGGAAGTCAATACACCAGAGTTGATTGGCCAAAGGGTTAGGGTTAGTGTTACTATGTTGAGGTTTTAAGGGAGTTCTGGAAGAGATTCCGTCGGAATAGGCCAGCACTCTTCAAATCGGGTCAGTGGCATTTCCACCAGGACAATGCACCAGTCCATAACTCCATCCTTGTCACAGACTATTTGACCAAGATGGGCATCAAGACAGTTGCTCCCCGTCCCTATAGTCCAGCCATTTCTCCCCGTGACTTTTGGTTTTTCCCTAAGCTCAGAGGCTGTCGTTAAGAGACAATTGAGGAGATGAAAGAGGCTTTGACGATGGTCATTGACACGCTCCCACAAGAGGACTTCCCTGGGACCTTCCAGAAGTTGTTGAAACGGTACAACAAGTGCATTGCATTACTTCGAAGGGGACTAGAGTTTCATGTGTGTACTATCAATAAAAGTACCCATACGAAAAAATTTTGGAAACTTATTTAATGATTCTCGTATATATATATATATAGTCTCGAAAATAAAATTGAAATTAAATAAATTTTAATTTTAATTCTTGAATTTAATTTCATATAAGTGTTACTGTATCCTTACATGAAGTTATTAAATCAAGTTATTTTATCTAAATTAGTATTTAATCTGGAATTTTAAGTAAAAAGGTAATTAGAATTTAAAAAAAAAGAATTTAAAAAAATTAATTTACTATAATTCCACTCGGCAATAATATAAAAAAAACCAGAAGTGGGATAAATGAGGAGGAAACTCTTCACCTCTCTTCTATCCCCTCCCACCCTTCTTTCCTGTGACTATTCTGAATTATTTTATCCATAAGATCTGAAGAAGTCCTGTTAATTTTTTTCGTGTTTTTGATTTATATCAAAAACACATAACAGGATGGAAATAAATTTATAATCCTAATGTGAACGGTTTTGTTTTTTCTTAAAGATATATATATATATATATATATATATGTGTGTGTGTGTGTGTGTGTGTGTATTCTTGTTTCCGTTGTTTTTAACACGTCACAAGAAGAGTTTTCTATATAGCGGATTCCCGTGGTAACATTGGACTATTAGACCAACATAGAAATACAATTTATCTTATATTATGTAATTTCTACCTAATCGAAAGTGTAACGAATAATATTTTGATTTTCTCTGTATATAGCTAACGTAGTATTCTTATTTCTTATTTTGATTTAAGTAAAGTCTTCTCTCATGGAAATTTATTAATATCTTTTTTTTTAGTTCGCTATCGCCCTTTTGACGTCATGGGTAAGTAGGTTATATAAAATCACACGTTCCCATCCTATTCAAATAAATAGCTACATTTCTATATCTTTCTTTAAACCCTTTCTTGAAAATTAATTATTTCATTATAACCCCAGGGAAATTATTATGGAGGAAAGTTCTAGACTCCTTCTGGTTTTGCACAGCGTTGTGAATACAGGGTGATTTTAAAAGATGTCAGTACTTCCATGGGAAAACCTTTATGATTTTATAATTTAAAACAGTCACCGCCAGTTCGTCATCTCTGTTAACACATCTTTGGAATCTTTTCAGGTGGTCTCTATAATATCAGTCACACTTTTCTAATAAACGTAAACTTCTAGACGTATTAACCAGACGAATTTGAATCAACTGTGGAAGTCTCGAAGAATGTATTGACTGGGATGATAAACGGGTAGAGACTGTTTGATTGATTTACCTAGATTTATTATTAAAGGTATATCAACTCCATATAAGTTACCAGGTAGAAAAATGACATGAGTGAATAGACATTATGACATAATATACACCATGATATAATGAAACAGACTCTATGACGTTATATACTGTATGACAAAAAGAAGAAGGAGACACTTGAACAAAAGTAACTATGCACCTTGAGATAATAGTCAACATGAAAAAAGTAAACAGATACTTTGAAAAACTGGGCATCATAGCATATACTGAATACGTATTATGACATAATAGATGACTTGGCTAAAGTAAACTGACACTATGACATAATAGTCGATATGAAAAATGTAAATAAACTCGATGATATAATAGACACCATGACAAAAGTAAATATACCCGAAGAGAAAAAAAAAACGAGAGAAGAGACGAGAGATGTGGCAGTACAAGTCGTAGCTTATTCACCTCAATAATTCATCTGATCTCAACTCTCTGAGCATCCCTTAGTTCGTGATCAAGAAGAACATTGCAGTGCAAGTTCCTATTTACCAGATATTTTTTTTCTTTTCTCCAGGTTTAAAGAGCTTCTCAAGAAGACCTTCTGTTAAGGCATGGAAGACATTAAGAGGGCCGTAACAAAGGAGCTGAGCGGCATCCCAGAAGAATCCTTCAAGTAGTGCATAGAAGCGTAACAGGTAGATGACTTTGATGCATTTCATTACTTGGAATTAAAATTAATTGTTTTTGACACCGGTCCTGATACTTTTTAGACACACCTCCAATCGGAGTTTGAGTCAAAGGTTTTACAATATTTTTGTTACGTGCTAACTTGCGGTTTGTATATAACGTGACCGAAGCAGTTTAATTCGTTTAAGGTATCCACTATGGGTAGCAGTATCGTGGTAGTTGGTGTGCTGACAAGCTGTGTATTACACACACACACACACACACACACACACACACACATATATATATATATATATATATATATATATATATATATATAAATCAGGGGCGGAGATGGGACTAGTGCTACTCGTGCCCGGCACGACCAATAACTCGGTCAATGTTATTCAAAATGGATTAAAAATCATCCATTAATTTCAAGCAAACGTACTTAGTCTGATTTCAATTAAATTACGTATCTATTCAAGTTTCGATAACTATGTAGCCAAAAGTTCATAAATATATCTGGGAATAATACAACGATGCTGTTTTGAACGGATGGTCTTTGTCCGGCCACCGTCATATCCATTGAACATCCCATAAAATCGGCTATAATGTTAAACACGCGTAATCCGTGCCAAGCACAAGACCCTTACAATAACAGTAATGTTAGAGAAATCTCGCTTTTGGCTGTAGCCAATGGCAAAAGCAAGTCAAAATACCGTGCTCAAAAAAATTAGCACAATGTGACTGCTGACGCCTGTCTTGGGAAGAGGGAGAGGGACCGAGAGAGAGAGAGAGAGAGATGGAGGGAGGGGGTTAGCAGATTATAGCCGTCGCCGACGTCATCATCATCACTATGGTAAATGTTGGTTAAACGGCGTGTTTTAATTCGTTTTTTCACAAACAGATCTCTATTTCTTTAATGAATGTTGCATATATTACATTCTGTAACTAAAATTTGTTTATTTGAATACATTTTCAACAAATAATCTTTATTTTAAGCGAAATTGAAGCTACTAGCTGTGTCTGTGTATATTGTAGACACATACGTACGCATAGCAACTATGATGACTTACTTTGGGTCCACGGACGTGGGGGGGGGGCACGAGTAGCAAAAATAGGCTAGAGTCGCCACTGATATATATATATACATATATATTTATATATTTGCTCTACTTCGTGTATTGAGCATTTTTACGTATTAGCTGGGGTAACTCTATCGGTGTTTGTTTTTTCTTTTGGCATGATATTGTGGTACTGGTTGATTATTTTCAAGCCGTAGGGACATATTTAGTCTTTTCTTTTTTTATTGAATTTTACCCCCAAATATCAGTTTGTATAATATTCTTTTAATTAACAAATTTCATATGTTTTCTTTTACACCGCTAGAGTTATAAAAAAATTATATATATATATATATATATATTGAAAAAAAACATAATATATATATAACATTTTGATCGTTCTCAACTAGTTTCCGTCTCAGGTAATTATCATGATCAAAAAGTTTCTTGGAAAGAATGTTTTTAGAAAGTATCTTAGAAGTTTTTTATATTATTTGATATGGCACAACAAAAGCGACGGAACATGCTGGTGACATAGCATATTCATTTGTTAAATGAAAACCATCTTCTGGTTCAAATGCCTTCAATTGACCATATATATATACGGAACCTGGCTAATGTGTTTTTCAATATGTTTGAGATGAGCTCATTTCAATTTAACCTTGGTTTATATGCTTGTTTGTGACTTCTCGAATTTTATTTCAAGTCAAGGAAATTAAGTTTCATTTTAAATCTAAATTTGTTTGGAAACGTTTTATCTATTTGTCTTCTTGTTTTTCCCCTTATTCTTTCTATGATGGTGAAAATCGTGACCGTTTGGGCGGAAGTGTTGTTCTAAAAGTATTCTTTTACTATAATCTATTGATTTGATTGTAGGTCAAGTTATTTAGTCTAAAGTAAAATGGCCATTCTGACTTTCCAACGTATTGTTTCTTTTTTAGGGGGGGGGTGCGTGTGCAGTTCAGTAAATAAATTACATTTTCAATTCTGCAATTTGATTCATGGCTAATTTTGACAGTCTTTTTTTTTTAGTTGAATGAGTTGGTTGATTTAAACTGTTTATAGCATAGGTTGTTCACAATAAATCCATTAAACCCTTTTAGTGGATTTATTGTGAACGTTATTATTTGGTATACTGTTGTTTCCTATGATTTTATTGAGGTTATTTGGTTGATGATAAGTCAGTCTGTGTAGTTTTTAAAAATATCTTTTATGTTTGGGTTTTGTTTTGAAAATATTCCAACGGTTCTTGATTCGTCGGTTGGTTGGTTGGTTGTTTTGTTTTACGGCGTATAAACCCTTTTAAGGTCATCTAATGCCGAATTAAATTTCAAACAATACAGTTTAGTTAAGTATAGTTTTTTGTTTACAAGAAGTTAAATGTCAAAACAGTTCTATTTCAAACAATTCAGTTTAGCATAAGCACACCGTTTAGTTCGATTTAAAAATTGTTGAAAACGGTTTAATTTAGCATAAATGCAAAATTTCAATGTCAAAAATAGTTCTATTTCAAACAATTCAATTTAGCATAAATAAAATGTTTAAATGTTAAAACCGTCCTTTTTCAAGCAATTCCGTTTAGAAAAAGTTCCGTTTAATTTTATTTGACCCATAGATAGAACCTTGTCAGGTGCTACCACTCTGGGCCAGAGAGGACCTGAGAGCGATGGCAATGAAGGGGTACTCTGCATTTCCCAAAGTATTATTGAAAACTCACCATCTGATTGTTTAGTGTGATACCCAGGAGACTCGTTGGGGAGTTTTATCCCTCTGCAGAAAAACAGTCTCAGCTGACTGGGCATTTTGATTATTTGAGGTAACAGTGGGAGATTATAGGTAATGGTTCTTACGAACGAGGATGTGATTCAGCTTCCATTTTGGGTTTTATTTTAAGGTATCCTTCCTAGGGATAGATATAGCTTTGGTTAACAGGTTTTCAATTGACCTATGGGAATATCTTTGTTCTGAGAACTGCTATTTTACAACCTGTCTTTTAACTTCGTTATTGTCTGAGAAAATGTTTCTTATTCCAATCTCTTGTGAATAGGGAAGACTGGATTGTCTTTGAGATGATTGGATTGATAAAATCTGTAATGAAAATTGTTGTTGTGTTTTGTTGGTTTTGAGTGCAGTGTCATTTGTAGTTTTCGGTTCTTTATCTCTAGAGGAAAATCTAAAAATTATTTCGACTTTTCGTTGTCAAATTTGATAGAATTGGGCATCATATTAAAACTGGTTTGTTTCTTTGTTTGGGTTTATGTCATATTAACCTTTGTTGGTTATTTAATGCCAAATCCATATTTATACAAATAAACAGTTCTATTTCAAACAATTCAATTTAGTATAATTGTACTGTTTAATTGTCAAAAACATTTCTGTCTCAAGCTATTCAGTTTAGTCGAACAGTTTTATTTGAAACAAGTCAGTTTAGTATAAGTATAGTTTTTTACTTACACTAAGTTGAATGTCAAAACTTTTCGATTTCAAATAATTTAGTTTAGCGTATGTACAGTTTCAATATCAAAAATACTTCTATTTCAAACAATTCAGTTTAGCTTACAAAAACAGTTCCATTTCACACAATTCCCTTTAGCAAAAATACGCAATTTAAATTTCAAAACAGTTCTATATCAAACAATTCAGTTTAGCATAAGTACACCGTTTAGTTCTATTTGAGACATAGATGGGACACTATCCGCTGTGGGCTCGGGAGCGATGGCACTGAAGGAGCACTCCAAATTCCCCCAAGCTCCAGCATTACTGGTACCTCACCATAAGATTGTTTAGTGTCATAATCAGGACAGTGGTTGGTTGGGTGTTACCCTTCTGCAGAGAAGCATGTCGGTGTATTCTACAGTCTCAGCCGACTGGGTAAATTAAAGTTGATGAGGATGTTGTTTTGACAGACAATCTATTTGGCGTAAAAGATGCAGTCCTTTTTTTTATATCTGGGTACATCTACTTATTTAATAACTTGTCCATGCAGATAATTGCATATGAAGCGGTTGCACTTGTGACCATGGTGAACCTTTTTGTTTGAAGTATCAACTGTTGAAATTAAATTTTTTAAATGTTAATGTGTTGCATTAATGTTGTTTTTAGGTCTTTTTATTTTTTTTTTCGTTATTCTCATATTTACCAACCCCCCCCCCCCCGCTCGGGCAGGATATGACACAAGGTCAATTTTTTACGCGGAGTTTAACAGGTTTGAAGTCAGAGTGTTCCTTCTCCTAGACTTGTTGCCTCACCAAGGCTGAAGAACCTAGTCTGCCCTACCATTTTCCCATAGCTGGAGGGAGAATTATTGGATTAATACCTTTCCCAAGGGTATTAGTGCTATGTGAAATGCAATCAATCTCGTCCAGGATTTGAACTCGTGTCGCCGTGTCCATTTCCTACGACGATAACCATTACACCACGGGCACCTCTTTTTTTTTCTCGTTATTCTCCTGTTATGGTATTTCCCCAAAGCTGAATATCCCTCATTGTGTTGGATATTAGAGTACAGAGATCTGACATTCATTGTGACTCGAATAGGATCTTGTAGGATTGTTTTAATGTAATTGATTTTGTTTAGAAAGTCCGTCGTATCATGTACGTAGGAAATTATTTCCTGAACAAGTAGTTATGTTTAGTGACTGTTGTGAATATGGATTATCTCCTCTTTGATAATCCAAGCTATAAAAGCTGTACATTTCCGCTTGTCAAGTAGACGAGTAGTAAGATTCTTAATTGAATAAAAGATTACTAGACAGAATCTCTTGTCCTGTTTTCATTACAGAGACCTCTGTATTTAGATAGTTTAGTTGTAAGGCAGTTAGTTGAGAAAATTACTGTTTTTCCAGGGTTGTTCATTTTATGTATTTTAGGAAGTTAATAGAAGGGGGTGGGTTTTACGTTGCCGGGTTTTAGTATTTCTGATGTTTCTTAGTCGATTAGATTTTTTCCGACCGGATTATTTTATAAATTTATTACGATACTTTGATGATCTTTGAAGTGGTCAATTAAAATTTCATGGGAGAATTTCTCATTATTTAGTTGGGTATTGGTTTCTTTTAGATATTCATCGATGCCTCAGATAACTGTTGCTCTGTTCTTAAAATTCTGTGTTATCATCAGGTCTTTTCTGGTTGAGAGTTCCATTAGAGCTTCACCTTGATTTCTTGTTAAGTGCTTATATGATGATTCGTTTTTTGTGACTTATGATATTTTCTTTTACTGCCATTTCGAATGTGTGGATGGTTGTATCTGTATTGCTGGGATTAAATTTTTTTTCACTTTTTCTTTTACTTTGAGTGAGTCAAAATGGTAGATTCATAATCGGATGGTCCAAAATAAGCTCTTCGTTAAATTATTTTGAAAAATGATTTCCGATCGTTTTCCAATGTGTGGTTGTTAAAGTATGGTGGACGAGGGCTAAAACTGAGGCCTTTTTGATAGTTTAATACATCTACGCTGAATTTGTTCCTACTTAGATTCGTTACTAGTCCATAAGTTTAATTTTTAAACCAACACGTCTTTGAAAGAGTTGTCAGGAAACTTTGAAAGTTTCTATTTTTGTAATTAAAGTGTTTTGCATACACCCTCCCAAACGTAAACTACATTATTTTGTAGTTTTCTGCGATTGCTTTAGCTGGGTTTTATGGCATATCAATCATCGAAGGTTATTTAATGCCAAATGCTATTTATACACATATTAAACATATATGATTTGTAAAAACATATTCTTGATAGCATTTTTATACGAGCCTGCGCTCAGTTTTTTTGCACACAGATAAATGGTTTCATCTTTTATTAGGTATCACTAAATAATTCAATTAAAATTCCAGGCATTGCTTTTCGCACAATTAAACGATCAAATAATTATATTTCTAACAATTCAATTCAGCATTTGCTTGCACTCAGCGTAAATGTCCAACAGTTCTATTTGACACATAGATAAGCCCCAATCAGGTACTATCTTAGGAGGTGCCTGTGGTGTAATGGTTATCGTTGCAGGATATGGACACGGCGACACGAGTTCAAATCCTGGACTGGACTGATTGCATTTCACATAACACTAATACCCTTGGGAAAGGTATGAATCCAATTATTCTCCCTCCAGCTATGGGTAAATAGTAGAGCAGACTAGGTTCTTCAGAGTTTTCCTTCTCTTAGTCTAAGAGAAGGAAAACTCTGAATTCAAAACCTGTTAAACTCCGCGTAAAAAAAATTGACCTTGTGTCATATCCTGCCCGAGCGGAGGGGTTGGTTAATATCATCAGGTACTATCTCCTCCGGTTTGAGTAGACTTGGGAGCGATGGTTATGAAGAGGTACTCCACATTCCCCAGAGCCCCAGAATTGGAGCCTCATTATCAAATTGTTTAGTCTTATATCCAGGGCACTCGTTGGGGAAGGGTCTTACTTTTCTGAAGAGATACAATCGGTATATTCTACATCCCAAACCGACTGACCAAGTTTTTTTTGTGCACACAATCCAATCAAATGTGAATAATCTTTAAACAGATATCATCATCATCATCATCATCGTCATGAAGCAGGTGGGCGCCAAACAATTATATAACCAGGTGCCACATACGGCTTGAGGAAGTTCAGTTCGAGGTAGAGTTAGTTGCAGTTGGAGTTCGAGTTCCAGTCGAAGTTGGAGATAGGATGCCCGCGGAATGAGAACCGGCCCCAGACGGAGGGCTTACGGCCCTCAGTGACCCATGGTTGAACAGCCCAGCAAAATGAGAAAGACGTGCTATGGTCAGAGGAACTTTGGGGTCAATATGTGGCGGTCTCTCTCCGTCTCCAACTTATACCTCTCATACATAACCAACATCAACCCTTTCGAAACCCTTTCGAGGATAAAGTGTGAGAGGTATATTTTTATAAAGAAGACTGTTTGTTCGTTCCTTTGAAGTCGTCGCTATGTTTCTGCCTACATCTGCATGCATATGAGTATACAACAGATTAACGTTCAGGACTGGTCCCAAAGTAAGCAAGTTCGAACCGCAGTTGTTCTATTCTGTTCACTTCCGGATAACTACTATTGGGAAAAGTATGAAAACCCTTACCACCTAGCTATGGGGTAAGTAGTATATCTGCAGTTTTTCTACAATGTTGGCTTTGGTATTAAATAACTCACGAGGTTTGACATGCCATTTAACAAAGAAAACAAACAAAAAAAAACCCTACTTTTTCAGAGGGGTACTATTTACCAACCCCTCCGCTCGGGCAGGATATGACACAAGGTCAATTTTTAAGCGGAGTTTAACAGGTTTGAATTCAGAGTTTTCCTTCTCCTAGACTAGTTGCCTAACCAAGGCTGAAGAACCTAGTCTGTCCTACTATTTACCCATAGCTGGAGGGAGAATAATTGGATTCATACCTTTCCCAAGGGTATTAGTGCTATGTGAAAATGTAATCAGTCTTGTCCAGGATTTGAACTCGAGTCGCCGTGTTCATTTCCTACGACGATAACGACTACACCACGGGCACCTCAGAGGGGTATTACTTCTGCAAAGGGGATACAGTCAGCGTATTCTAAACTGCCCGCAACAGGGCGTGTTAGATAACGAGTAAGTTATTGAAATAAAATGTTTTACGTACTCTTTTATATCCAACCATGCGTTTTTTCAAAATAAATCCAAATTAACTTCATTTTGTATGTTATTAGCGCCCTTAATCAACAAAGCGATATATCAAATAGCCTTGCCTAAGGGTTGAACTCATGACCCAAAGTGAACAGCTAATTAAATATTAACGTTGTAATATATAAGGCTCTCACCAGTTTCAAAGTGTCTTCCAATTTGGTGGTGTAATAGTTGGCAAGCTAGACTAACAAACCTACACGAATGAGTTGAAAATGAAAGATTAATAAAGATATTACTTAGAAGCCCAGTCCGTTATTGCTGTATTATACACCAACTGCATCTCTGTAGAGGGGAACAACCCCTAACGAGTGTCCTGGATATGATACTAAACAATCTGATGGTGAGGCTCTAGT
>OY757909.1:81448332-81458332 GCA_963585895.1 Sepioteuthis lessoniana | reverse complement strand
AGTCTGTCTGTCTCTCTCACTCTTTCTCTCACTCCCCCTTTTCTCTCTCTCTCTCTTTCTTCCTCTCTCCATATATATATATATATAGATAACGATATTGAGGCACATTTCACGTATAACTCCGAGTCATCGATGGTATTTGACATTCTGACCATTTATATATTTTAGGTTTTAAATTGGTTCTGCTTAGTTAGTGCACTTTGTAATGTTAAATTTAAAAACATTTTTAATAGATTTTGGAAGTCACTTGCCCAAAATGTTTATATATATATATATATATATATATATATATATATATATATATATATATATATATATATATATTATTATTATTATTATTATTACACTTAACTTGGAAAACGTGCATTTACTCCTGCTTTGTGTTCGTGATTACTAAATGTTTGAAAAATGTTTCTTTAAGAACTGAATTGTTAGATGAAACACATTTTTTCCTAATCTTTTAAAGAGATAAAAAAAAAATACTTCACATAACTATTTGGAAAAGTTGCCTAAAGAGTAAGTTAATATGTATAATCGATTTCACAAACGTTTTAATGGCCTTTGCAATCTTTGATAAAAAATAAAGTGTTCAGCTTCTTAGAATATATATGTGATTATGAGCACCAATCTATACCGAGTACACGAAACGTATTATCTGGCAATTAAATTTTGTTCTTGAGCCATATTCCAGTTTTCATACTCAAAAGCAAGCAATTAGAAGTAAATTGTTACTTTTTTAAAATACTAATAATTGTAACACACACACACACACACACACACACATATATATATATATATATATATATATATACATATATATATATGTGTGTGTGTGTGTGTGTGTGTGTATGTGTGAGGGGTGAGTGTATTTTATCTACATTTACCTACGAGCGCGATGCGACACAAGGTCAATTTTTAGATGAGTTTAACACATTTAAATTCTGCGTTTTCGTTCTCCTATCCGGTTGTCAAGCTAAGGTTAAACAGCTCACTCTGCCCTGCTATTTACCGATAACTACAGAGAGAATAGTTGGTTGGTTGGTTGGGTTTTATGGCATATCAACATTTGTAGGTTATTTAACGCCAAATCCATTTTTATACAAATAATCAGTTTTATTTCAAATAATTCAGTTTGGTATAAGTACACAGTTCAATTTCTATTTCAAGTTATTCAGTTCTAATTCAGCTAAGTATAAGTACCGATTTGTTTACACACAGTTAAAAGTCAAAACCGTTCTATATTAAACAATTCGGTTTTGTATAAGTACAGATTCAATGTCAAAAACAGTTCCATTTCAAACAATTCGGTTTAGCATAAGTACGCAGTTTAAATGGAAGTAGAGTTTGATTGTCAAAAACATTTCTATTCTGTTTTGTCAACCAGTTTTACTTCAATCAATTCTTTTTAGCATAAGTATGCAGTTTAGTTCTATTTAACCTATAGATAGGGCCCTATCAGGTGCGACCACTCCGGGCCAGAGTGGACCTGGGAGAGATGGCAATGAAAGGGTACTCCACATTCCACTAAGTTCCACCATTACTGGAACCTCACCATCAGGGTGTTTAGTGTCACATGCAGGACACTCGTTGGGGGGAGGGGTTCCACCCCTCTGCAGAGGTGCAGTCGGTGTATTCTACAGCCCCAGCCGACGTGGCTAAGAATAGTTGGATACATATCTTAAGTGTATTACCACTCTGTGAAACGCAAACAGCCTCGTCAAGGATTTGATCTTGGGTCACGGTGTCCATTTCCGGCGACGATAACTGTTACAATACAAACGTTACAATACAATGCAATATATATATATATATATATATATATATATATATATATATATATATATATTCATGATGTGCAGCTCTTTCTCTGACTCTCTCTGTCTCTCTCAATATCCATCTCTATCATCCATCGCTTTCGGCAGGTCTTCCAGGCTACTTCCTTGGTTTGTACAGAGCTGTTGTAGATAGGTTTTAGTTGGTCGTCCTAAACTTACGAGTCCGTGTGAAGGGGTCCATAGGAGAAGGTCGCTTATGAGTTCGTCCTTGCTTCTTCAGCAGTGTCCCGCATGTCTTCTTCATCTAATTCGAATTGTCTTCGAGATGTGTGGTAGGTGGTCGTACAGCTGGTGTTTTGTGGGATGTTGCTTCCAGGATTTGTTCAATATAGCACGTAGCATCCTTGTGCAATTGCCGTCGAGCGTTTTCTCAATACGCCTAGTCAGCGTCCAAATAGTGCATCCATACAGAAGTATGGACACGACTGCTGCTTGGAAAAAAATTGCGTTTTATTTTATCGGATAGGTCTAACTTCCATATATATATATATATATATATATATATATGCAAAAGAATAAAATGTAATTCATTCACTCAACTGCACACACTGCTAACCACAATACATTAGAAAATCAGAATGGCCATATTACTGAAGAGTGACTTCAAATACAGAATCAAATCTATGAATTTCAATAAACTAATACTTGTATAACAACATTTCCGCTCAAACGGACACAATTTTGACAGAGAGCTAAAGTTCACCATCATAGAAAGAATAAAAAAAACTATAGCACAATGGACAATAGAAACACACAAGATAAATAGATAAATCGTCTGCAAACACTGACCCCAAATGACTTTAAAATCAAGCTAAACGATTTCCCAAACACAGCTTTGAAAGAGGATGGTCAGATCTGGGGTGATACGAAAACATCTGAATCAAAAAATGCATGGTAACAACAGTAACGTCAAATTTGAAATACACACAGCTAATGCTTAACATATATTCCCCAAATGAAGAGCTTACTGCTTTTACATGATCTTCGTTATCTACGATATGCTACATTACCCATTCATTGTTGGTTACTTCTCTTATAGCATGTCAACTTTTTTCAAAAAATGTCCTAAGAACTTTCTCAAATACATTTCTTCGCAAAAACCTTTCTCTTGATACGGGCCAAATATCGAAACTACTTGAAAATAATAACAAATGAATATTGCCCGGTCGGCTGGGGCTGTAGAATACACCGACTGTACCTCTGCAGAGAGGTAAGACCCCCCCCCCAATGAATGTCCTAGATATGACACTAAACAACTGATGGTGAGTTTCTAGTATAGCTGGAGTTTTGGGGAATGCGGAGTACCCATTCATTGCCATCGTTTCTAGGTTCGCTCTAGCCCGGAGTGGTAGCACCTGATAGGCTCCTATCTATGAGTAAAATAGAACTAAACTGCGCACTTATGCTAATCTGAATTGCTTGAAATTGGACAGTTTTGACATTTAAACAGCGTTCTTACGCTAAACTGAATTGTTTGAAATAAAAGTGTTTCTGACATTAAAACTGTACAAACGTTTAACTGAATTGTTAGATTTAGAACTGTTTGACAAAACTGAATATCTTGAACTAGACATGTTTTTGACAATCATACTGTGTAATTATGCTAAACTGAATTGTTTGAACTGTTTACTTGTATAAAAATGGATTTGTCATTAATTAACCTATAAAGGTGGATATGCCAAAAAAAACACAAACAAACAAACAAACAAGATCAAAATTCAAGAATCAGTCTTTTTCTGATCAAAAAATGTAAGCAACATCGAATTCATAAATTCTAAATCATGGTCATTTATTGTAAGCAGTATTTGATTTTGAATCAAATTTTTAAAATGTTTAATGTATACAGTTTGTTGAAATAATATTGGTTAAGCAACATCGAATCTGATCAATACCCAGTTCAATGAGAAGTAAGCAGTGTGTGTTTTTTTTATCCGAGTAAGTCAAGTTTAGAATATAATTTCGAAATGAAAGTATACAAGTTAAGCAACATTCAATCTAATCAGTGATTACAAAGGAATATGGATACTGTAAACAGTCTGTTGTTTTTATAGCAAATAAAAAAAGTTCAATCCATAGAGTTACGCTGAAAGAGCGTTATCTTCTGGTCATTAAAGTTAAGCATCACCGAATCTGGTCAGTTTTTACATGAGTGACTATTTAGGAGCATCAGTATGGTATTCCATGGTTTTCATGGCAGATTAAAGAAGAAAGCTGACATTGTCTTTATTGATAACGTTATCATCTGATTATGAGGTTAAGAAACTTTAAATCTGGTTAGTGTTTAGATGAGTGATTAATTAGGATCCGGAGAACACTGAAAAGTGCACGATTTTTGTAGTAGGTTAAAAATATTTTTTTGCATTATTACTAAGTTATATCAAAAGAAAGTTATCGTTTGGTCACCCATATAAAACAACATCGAAATTGATCATGTTTTATGTGAGTGATTACTTACGAGCAGACGAAGCAATGTTTAATAAATAAAGAGATGCCTGCAAGTGTAATTGTTCGCATCCATAAAAATTCATCACAATCCTAATTGGAAAAGGGAGTATCGGTCCAAAGAATAAAAAAGAAAGAGAAGCAAAGCAAAGGAATTCGCTTAGTCCCCCGTTTTTTAACGCTTATTTATTCCCATTGAAAATGCAATGAATCTAATTTCGTTTTGATCATCCTCTTCTGAGCCTTGCTTTTCTTTCTCGGCGCGGATTCGTTGCCCGAGAAATCTGTCAATTCCAATATTCGTAATAGGGGTTTATTGATTTTCAGACATGAACCGAAGCTGATTTTACGCTGGTATCGGCCCCGGCTAAACGCAGTCAGGCGTGTTCAAGTATTTCATTGGCTCACCCATTGCAGACAACCCACCAAGAGAATCTACACTCTTTTGTACTGCGCTGTGCTTTGCTCCACTGATGGCTCAACCGGCTGCTGATTTGAAGAAGCCGTGCATGAAAAGAAGGGATATTTTCCTAATAATACCCCACCTGGGCGAAAACCTACAAGAAAGATGTTTCTTGTGATGTCAACGAAGGCGATTTTCTGTCCGTTACGAGTGTGGTCAACAGATCAATGATATCCGTGGTCACTAAAGCGTAATAAACAATAGTAGTGGGAGATTTTATTTTATCATGTATGCTTATAATAGTGATCTACTTTACAGACTAGCATCCGAAGTCAGCGTTTGAGATCGGAGAAAACCAAGATACTGCTCTCCTAAAAAAAGCTGATTTTTAAGGCAGGCTAGCTGTTCTAAATTAAAGGACCATCGCTGTAAAAATCGCCGTTCAGCTTTTTGACCACCCACCAACTCTGCTCAAAACCTCGAATTGCTCCCTTGAGTATATAGAGTCCTTAACTCAAGAAAAGAATTTTATATATATATATATATATATATATATATATATATATAACGAAAAAAGATCTGTTTGGACTACTCAGCTCGTGGAAGACTAGTTCGATGCATACCTTTCCCAAGTGTATTAGCGCTATGTGAAAATGCCAACAGCTTCGTCAAGGGTTATATATATATATATATATATATATATATATATATATATATATATATATATATATAAGCCTTGGATGAGTTTGTTATTTAATGCTATACTCATTGCTGTAGTAAAGTGACACAATAAACTCTTCCTTATACGACCTTTATAGGATATAATACCTATATGACTGGTTATTTTTCTTTTAGTTTCGAATACAAAATCACACAGATTAGAATTGTATTTCTTCAAATAAACCTTACTGAATGTATTGACCAGCTACAAAAATTATATGTAATTAGAAACGATCTTTTTGTTGAGCGAGAAGAGTCTCCGTGGGATAATGGCTAACGCGCTGGATTGTGGCATTGTCGTTAGCGAGTTCGAACTTCAGTCAAACTATGTTCACATTTGGACAGACAATCTTGGAAAAGGTGTGAATCCCCTTAACCCCCAAAGTATCGGTTAACTAGCACCAATAGTGTTCTTCTTCAAAAATGGCTTTGGCATTAAATAACCCATGAATTTTGATATGCCATTAAACAAAGAAACAAACCAAACTATTGAGAATCAAATTTACTCGAAAATCCGGTGAACACTTGTGCATGACATTCAGAAATACGGGACAACTGTTTCGACCTTTTTATGTCTCATCAGCAGGGTATACTGTGATTTCCACCACTGGAGATCGAATCAGTGACCACATCTTGTAGAACCGAAACTCTACAACTGAGCCAACTGTCCATATCACACACAAGTGACGCCAAATTAACTAGTCATCGTAATTGCGCAGCCAATTAACCGGACTATGTCTTGCAAGTTACATCTGTACTCTTTACAGAGGACACGGTCACCTTCAGGGCTACGTCTTCTCAAGAGAATTAGATATACGCATCCGCGTAATTATCATGACCTCAAGAGCAAGGATATAGATGTACGTTTTCTTTTTTTAGTAAAGGAATTATATTGTGAATGATATTGTGAATTTTATCTGTAAATATTTCACTGTCTGAATTACAGTGTTTACGCTTTATTAGCCGTTGCAAAAATTACGCAGATGATTCACTTAGAGAAACTTCGCTTCGGTTTTTCATGTAGCAGAAAATAAACTAATTGCAAATAAGACTCAAAAGCTCTTTAATTGAATAGCCTAACAGTCTAATATCCTAAAATATTATTTAAAGAAACTAGATTAAATTATTTAAATTAATGGTATATTTTTTCCCAAACATGAATGGAATTGTATGTTCTTGTATTGATATTCGTGTATAAACTTGTCGTGCTTCTGTATTCGTGCACTTGCATATAAAAGCTTTGTCTCAAAAGAAACCAAGAACTTTAAAAAAAAACCAAAAAAACAAACAAACAAAATCCCCCCCCCCAAAAAAAACCCCAATTTAACGTTGTTTCTTTGCCTGATTTTACAGTATATCAACCCTCTGAATTCAAACCTGATAAACTTTGCGAATTAATTGTATCCGAGTCACATCCTGCTCGTGTGAATGGGTTGGGTAAATAAATACCCATAATAATAATAATACACCCGCACCAACATGAAAATGCATTTTTACCCCCAAATATATGCAAACGTGTTGGACTGCGGCGTTAATTTGAGCTGGTGTGCTAAATTCGCAAGAATTAAAATAATAATAATGAAGGTATCCGTAAAAACAAAAGAATGAGGATAATAATCAAAAACTAAAATGCTCGTCAAAGGTAAGAAGATGAAGTATTTATAAAAACAAAAACAAAATATAGAGGATATTCGTAAAGAATATGACATTTTAAAAAAATCTGAAAATGAGGATATTGGTTAAAAAGACGAAAAGAAAAAAAAAATGGATCAAGATATTTGTAAAAAAATAAATTGGGAAAATGCTAATAAAAATCGAGTAAACATATAGCAATATCGGCATACCTGAGTATACAATGACTGTATCTCCTACAATGATGTAAGACCCCCACCTCACCTACAAAAGGGGTTATACTGCGTATGACAGTAAATTGAATTTGATGAGGATGCTCCCGTTCTGAAAATCTACTAATTATTCCCCTGTCCAATCTGACACGAATAGTTAGTACTATTTTAGGGCACGGTTTGAATCAAATAGTTCGTTTAAAAACTTAATCATATTCGATAAGGCCATAAACAAAAACTGTAAATATGAACCAACAATTCCGTAACCTCTAGGCATGAAATAACACGAAACAGGTTGGTATGGCGTTAAGAATAAATCAAAGAAAAAGATGAATCTATTAGAAAAAAGTTTGGAGATATTTGTAAAAGTCGATATGAAGATAGGAAAAAAATTGTGGAAGACTAGTTCGATGCATACCTTTCCCAAGTGTATTAGCGCTATGTGAAAATGCCAACAGCTTCGTCAAGGGTTATATATATATATATATATATATATATATATATATATATATATATATATATATATATAAGCCTTGGATGAGTTTGTTATTTAATGCTATACTCATTGCTGTAGTAAAGTGACACAAACTCTTTCTTATACGACCTTTATAGGATATAATACCTATATGACTGGTTATTTTTCTTTTAGTTTCGAATACAAAATCACACAGATTAGAATTGTATTTCTTCAATTAAACCTTATTAAATGTATTGACCAGCTACAAAAATTATATGTAATTAGAAACGATCTTTTTGTTGAGCGAGAAGAGTCTCCGTGGGATAATGGCTAACGCGCTGGATTGTGGCATTGACGTTAGCGAGTTCGAACTTCAGTCAAACTATGTTCACATTTGGACAGGCAATCTTGGAAAAGGTGTGAATCCCCTTAACCCCCAAAGTATCGGTTAACTAGCACCAATAGTGTTCTTCGTCAAAAATGGCTTTGGCATTAAATAACCCACGAATGTTGATATGCCATTAAACAAAGAAACAAACCAAACTATTGAGAATCGAATTTACTAGAAAATCCGGTGAACACCTGTGCATGACATTCAGAAACACGGGACGGATATGAAGATAGGAAAAAAATTGATATGAAGATAAGAAAAAAAATTAAAGTAATGAAGATATAGAAATATATTCTACCAAAATATATTTGTAAAAAGAACAAAAATTCCAGCGTAAGTCAAAAGTTTTGCCATATACTGTTACACTCATGTATACGGCTCGTATATAACGTGACCGAAGCAGTTAAAGTTGAGAAAGGTAACTGCTGTGGTGGGTCGTATCGTAGAAATTGGTGCGCAGACACGTTGTGCAATGCTTCACTTCAACTGTGTCATTTTAAAGACGTACCGATAAGCGTGCAACGGTGTCTAATTTGTGAACCTCTTCTTGACGAGTTCAAACTCGGCCTTAACACCGAGGAAGCAACCAGAAACATTTGTTGTGTGAAAGATAAAAGCGCAATTGGTCACAGAACATGAATTAGATTGACGATTAGGTATGGTCGGATAGGCCTAACGCTGTTGATTCCGAGGCTGTGCTACAAACCAATGAAGTAAATCCAGTAAGTAGCACACGGAGAGTATCAGGCAAGCATGGCATCTGACAGTCCGGTGTTTTTTGTCACTTTCACTACCGTGACAAAAGCTTCAAAGGCTGCCAAATTGTTATCACCTGGCGAAAATATGGCTAAAATTTTGAATAACCTAAATATTGGTAAAAGTATTTGCATAAAAATATTACTAAAAACACAAAACACAGCAATCTTTGACCCTCCCCCTAAAAAAAAAACAGAAAAAAAAGAAACTCAACATAAACAAAATTTAAAAAATCAACAAAAAGCAAAATTATGTGAACATAAGATTAAGAAATGCATAATACCATCAGTAAAAAAAGATGAAGATTTAAGTAAAAAATGCATCAAATAATATTGTGCTTTACGTTTTCCAAAATGCTACATGACTTTCTCTAGTATTAGTAAAAATGTAAGTTAGTCGATCGTAGTTGAGAGAGACCCAAAGGCTGCCTTTTTAATAGCTACAACAGGGGAGGGCGCTAATCCTTTCTTTTGATTGCTCCACTTAACCTTCATCCGTATCTTATAATATTGAGAGTTAAGGATGGAGGCATCAAGTACTATTTTTTTAATCTTTTGTATGACTCAAACGGGAGTGAACCCCGTTCTCCTGCATAACTGGGAGGTAACACTTCAACCATTTTGCCAATGAGCCGGTAGTAAAAATATAAACATAAAAATATTAGATGTACATTTTCTTTTTTAAAAAGAGGAATTATGTTGTAAATTAAATTACCTATTGTGGACCAGTCACTCAGTGGTAGATTTTCGGCTCTGCATGATGTCGACGCTGGTTCGATCATCAGTTGGGGATATCATTGTATGCGCTGCTGCTGAGACCTAATAAGGTCGAAACAGCTGTCCAGTGATTCGTATGTCATGCACGGGTGTTTGCCGGGTTTTCTGGTCATGGTAATTCAATTTACAACATGAGAGTATTATAAGTGTTTTTTTTAATAAACCGAAACGGCTATATTAGTAAATAAAAGATAAAAAAGAAAAACAGCCCCCTAAAAAAATGAGAAAAATTGTATATAATATTGAAAAAACAACATAATGCTATTAGTAAAAAAACATATGAAGATAGTATTAAAAAACGAGCAAATAATATTTTTATGTGATTGACATTTTAAACAAACAAATACAGGAAAAAATCCTACGAGTAGAGCCAATT
>OY757909.1:81438332-81440832 GCA_963585895.1 Sepioteuthis lessoniana | reverse complement strand
TCTACACAGAAATAGTGTTTGATTGTTTGGTTGGTATTATGGCATATCAATCTTTGTAGGTTATTTTATTCCATATTCATTTTATACAAATAAACAGATCTACATCAAACAATTCAGTTTAGCATAAGTACGCAGTTTTATTGTCAAAAACATTTCTATTTCAAGTTATTCAGTTTAGTCAAACAGTTCTAATTCAAACAATTTACTTTACTATGAGTACAGTTTTCGTTTTCACATGTCTAAACAGTTGTACTTCAAACAATTCAATTTATTGTAAGTACAGTTTAAATGACAAAACAGTTCTATTTCGAACAATTCCGTTTAGCATGAGTACGCAGTTTACACGTCAAAACAGTTCTATTTCAAGCAATTCAGTTTGGTATAAGTACGCTGTTTAGTTCTATTTGTCATATAGATAGGACCCTATCAGGCGCTACCATTCAAGGCCACAGTGAACCTAGGAGAGATGGCAATGAACGGGTATTCTACATTCCCCAAAGCTCCAGCATTACTGGAACCTTACCATCAGATTTTTTAATTTCATATCCAGGACACTTGTTGGGGTGGTCTTACACCTCTGCAGAGGTGCAGTCGGTGTATTCTACAGCCCCGGCTGACTGGGCAAAGAGAAATAGTGTCCTTTGGTATGATACTCAACTCTATCGGATGATTAAGTACAAGTTCTGAAATCTGCGGAGTCGGGATTTATCCTTCATTGCTTTTAATTCCAGGCCTACACTTAGCCGGAGTTTTAATATCTTTTGGAGTCCCATTTATCGCGTCTAATTCATCTGGTTAGGATTATCCGTACTCTTTATAACCCTACTCAAAAAGCAAAAAAAAAAAATATATTTAATATAACCCAAGAAAACTCTTTAAAAAAGCTAAAAAATGTAAATAACAACATACAAAGAACTCGATTCCCTAACCTCTAAGCATAAAATAGCCCTAGTCGGGTTGACATGCCGTTAACATCAATCAAGGAATCTACCAATCACATATTGCTCCTAGGAGGCGCTCGTGGTGTAATCGTTACCGTTGTAGGAAATGGACCTGATGAATCGAGTTCAAGCCCTAGATGAGGCTGTTTGCATTTCATATAGTGCTAGTATCTTTGGGGAAATTAGCGCAGACTGGGCTCTTTAACCTTGGTATGACAACTGGTCTAGGAAAAGGAAAACTCTGAATGTAAACCTGTAAAACTACGAAAATAAACTGACCTTGTGTCATATCTTTATCGTGCGAAGGGGTTGGGAAAATTGCTACATTGCGCCATGCAATAATGAATAAAGAATAGATTAAAGTCAGTTAAATTCCTCTGTTTAAAATCTTAGTATAAATGTCCAAGCTTCATGAATAATGAATAAATAAACAAATAAATAATAGTCTCATAACTAATCAATTGTTTAGCAGTATAGACTCGAAGCCAATCAATTCATAACTCGTAAATTTTCATTGTTACCAACTAAGCACGAATGGGCTTGTTGTAACCTGGTATATTCTCTCTATACTTACATTGGTGCGTTCGAAGTTAAGTCAACAAAACGACAACAACACCACAACACCACCAACAACAGGATCTTTTATGCTTTTTTTTTTTTTAGAAAAAAAGACAATATATTTAAGATGCAAGTCATTTCAGAATGAGTTATTATATTCAGCGTTCGGCGAACATGGTATTTTTTCATTCTTTTCGAGTTCTTCAGTCCGCAGTTCTTTGATCTGTGTACCGCTCTGTTGAGTCTTTTTGACCAGATCTGGGTCTTGTCGACTGGGGCTGTAGAAAACCCCACCAACAGTGTTTGGGGAATGGCACTAAATTATATCTGATACTGAGGCTGCAGAACTGGAGCTTTGGATAATATAGAACCGCTTTATTGCCATTACTCCCATATTCACTTTGACTCTGATTGGTAGTAGCTGTTAGGGTGCCATCTATGAGTTAAATAGAATTTCGTAACCATTTATAAAGGATTATAGTTATTATTGTTATAGTTATTATATAGTTATTATTGTTAATTAATTAAAACCATACAGATTTATGCAAATTTATTATATAGCAGTACTTGATGAATATAATTACTTATGTTACAACAGCAATTCTTGAAAGCGTTTAGCGGTGAACAAACAAATCATTGATATTAAATAGAATTATTAGTTTTGGCCAGAAATAATTGTAACCATTAAAGGTGGACAAACAAATGAGGTCTATCACCTCATTTAAAAATAATTTCCAAAAAATTTAAAAATAATTTCCAAAAAACTATTCACTTCCATATTATATGGGGGTGTCCTTGTGGTGTTAATGGTTAAAGACAACTGGACTGCGTGGTCATAGTAAGCTAGTTCGAACTCCAGTCACGCTATTACGTTCCCTTTCGGTCAGATACTCTTGGGAAAGGTATGAACCCTCTTATCCTCCTAGCTATGGGTTAAATAGTACAACTACTGTCCTTTTAGAAGGATATCTTTGGCATTAAATGACCTACGAAGGTCGATA
>OY757909.1:81200832-81433332 GCA_963585895.1 Sepioteuthis lessoniana | reverse complement strand
CTCTATCGTCCATCACTTCTGGTAGGTCTTCTAGACAACATCCTGTGTCCGTATAGAGTTGTTGTAGATAAGTTCTAGCTGGTCGTCCAACACTCGCTTGTCCGTGTGAAGGGGTCCCCATGAGAAGGTCGCTTATGGGTTTATCCCTACTTCTCTAGCAGTATATCGCTTATCTTGTTCGTCTAATTTGAATGGTACTGAGAAGGAAGGTAGGTGGTCGTACAGCTGCTGCTTTGTGGAATGTTGCTGCCAGGATTTGTTCAATATAGCTTGTAGCATTCCTGGGCAATTGCTGTCAAGCCTTTTCTCAATATGCATCCATATAGTAGTACTGACACGACCGCTGCTTGGAAAAATTGGGTTTGATTTTATCGGATAGGTCTGACTTACATATGATCGATAACCAATCGACAGCTGACCATGCCTTCGCTATTCACGTATTGGTGTCGTTTTCCGTAGATGAGACGCTGCTTCCGAGCTTGGTGAAATTGTCTACAAGTTTCAGAGAACCATAATTTAGTGAAGAGATGTCACCTCTGCTATCTACCCATAATTAAAAGGTTAATGGTTTGATTCGTATCTTTCTTATGTGAAATGCAAACAGCATCGTCAATGTTGACATAGGTGACTTTGGCATACCTCGGCCGAGTCCAATTTTCGGACGTCGATAACCATTACACCACCAGCACCTCCTGTGTAACAATATATGCGAAAGTTAAAGAGCACAGTCTGTTCTGCTGTTTGCTTATAACTGAGTGAAGATAGATGGATTTCCGAACAGCATTAAAGCACAGTGAGACGCAAACAATTTTGTCCAAGATTCGAACTTGGCTCACCGATTCCATTTCAAACGGCGATAATCATTATCATATTTACCCAACCCCTCCGCTCGGGCAGGATATGACACAAGGTCAATTTTTAAGCCGAGTTTAACAGGTTTTGAATTCAGAGTTTTCCTTCTTCTTGACTAGTTGCCTCACTAAAGCTGAAGAAATCAGTCTGCCTTACTATTTACCCATAGCTGGAGGGGGATAATTGGATTCATACCTTTCCCAAGGGTATTAGTGCTATGCGAAATGCAATCAGTCTCGTCCAGGATTTGAACTCGTTTCGCCGTGTCCATTTCCTACGAAGAAAGCCATTACACCATAGACGATAATCATTATGCCTTCCAAGACCCCATAAATTCGATAACCTGTGTAGGATGCTCAAGTTTTTTGAAATTTACAAAGTCTATATGATTTCATATACCAAGAAAATTTGAGATATTTTTTCTGTCAGCTGATGTAATTTATTTGGTTTGGTTTCTTTTTTTTAATAGCATATCAACCTTCGTGAGTTATTTAAAGCGAAAGCCATCCTTGTATAAGGATAGTAGTGGTTCTATCTAACTCATAGCTAGGGGATGGGATTTGTGGTGAATTATATCGTTGAGTATTTAAGCAGTAAAAAGCTTCAAGCTGATAATAAAATAGCCTCCAAGTCAGTAATAAAAAGCCTCCAGTTGGCAATAAAAAGCCTCCAGTTTGTAATAAAAACGAATTACATTGTGAACAAGTCAGTTCTGAAGCCGTTCGTTTTCATCCTGTTTTCGAAATGACACATTTCTCAGAAAGAGGCTCTGAGTTTTGTTCAACAGATATTAATCTTTAATTTTTGATTCTTCTGAGACGCCAGTGATATCTATGATGATATTTCTCTTGTATTTTTAATACTGCCACCAAAAAAGAATCTAGTTTTCTGGTGAGACGTTTTAAAAGTAATGACTTCTCTAATTAACATAAACTAACTGTTTTAACAGAGGACAAATTATATATTGATGCCAACAGTTTCATCTGAAAAAAATATTCTTAGATGTAAAAATGAAACGAAGAAATGGAGATTTCTAAGAGTTCTTTAAAATTGATGGCGTTCCAAAACAAACTATTTTACACACACACACACACACACACACACACACACACACACACACACACACACACACACACACATATATATATATTTGATTAAACAATATAGACATTTTTGTCTACATATTTTTGTATTTATCCTTCAAGCGTCAGAAACAAACATCCAAAACTCAACAGAATTAATTTTAAATCCACTGCAAATGCACTCACATGTCTTTAGCTGCTGCTGATGCTGTTGCTGCTATTTATTGAATCAAATTTGAAAATGAACGCTGCAACAATACAACAGTATAAACAATAAACGCTTAATTCTTACAAAGTAGTACATGTAAAGGTGATATCGCTTTTGAAATATACACCCACCCCCTGATGATGGCCCATGATCGGGTCGAAAGTACTAGGAAACCAATTAATTATGGAAGGTTTATTAATCAGTTCCCGCCAGATATCATAACATCGATACGGTAACTTGAAAGGATAAAACCCAATATATGCAGACAAAAATATCTATATTGTTTTATCAAATGCTGCCCAAATGTCTGTGGATGATAATATAAACGCACCCCCAGGGGGTTGAGCACTCTGGCGGAGGAATTAATGACTGCAAAGCTCTTTTTACGAAATGAGCTCTCCGGTATCTGAGAGCGCGAAATGTATACTAACGGAATGTTGATACACATGCGTTATATTTCCGAGCTGACGTTATTATCTCAATGATTGTTTTTTTTATTTCTATTTTGAAAAAAATTATTTCCTCTGTAGATTTTATTTGCATTGAGCTCTTGACCAGGACGATTTAAATTTGATAATCTATATTTAGAATTTAAATTGTCCTGCTTGGAATGGTTCTTAACTCCGGATTAACTGGACTGATTGTTGATTTATATATATATATATATATATATATATATATATATATATATATATAATCCCCTCTCTGACGAACAGGATTCGAGACTGTGAATTTTTTAGCGGAGGTTTAAATTCAGAGTTTTCCTTCTCCTAGACCGGTTGCCATACCAACGTTAAAGAGGCTAGTCTGCCCTATTATTTGCCTATAACTGGAGTGATAATAGCTGTATACCTACCTTTCCCTCTGGGCATTAGCATCGTGTGAAATGCAAAAATCTTCGTCCAGGATTTGAACTCGGGTCACCGTGTCGATTTTTTTAATGAACGACGATAACCATTACATCACGAGCGCCTCACTAATTGTAAAATATTTATAATCAAGTAGTAATACATTTTTCTCCGCAATTAGCATCAGTACTTAATAGACCGACTTTGTTAATTTGTCTGATTTTTGCAAATATTGATTTTTTTGTTTTCTGTTTCTATTTGACGTTTCCAGGTCAAAGAAGTACTTTTCTCCTGATACCATTCATTGAATACTTTTTATTATCATTTTATTTCTTTGAGAATTATTCAATCCAGTTTCACCTAATGGTTTTTTTCGCGAGAGTTTGAGTGATAACTACTCTCATCGATTCTCCTGGACTTTTCTCAGTATTCTAGCGATCTTAATAATGCAACAGTCTGGATGATCTTCACTTGTCCTCTTATTTCCAAGACTTCCAGTCTCTTAACCAATCTTTTGGGGATTGTTCCAAGCGATTCAGTTACAATTGGTATCACCATCTCCGTCATGTTCCATAATTTAAAAAAAATCTCTAGCAAGGTCTTGGTATTTCCTCTCTCTCTTCTCGGTTTCGATCAATTTTACTCTGTGGTCTGCCAGGATGGCAAAGTCCACTATTTGGCAGATTCTCTTTTTTTGTGGACTATTATCTTTATCATTAAATTATGAATATCATTATTATTATTGTTATTATTTTACTTAATGCAAGTTCCTTACACAAGCTTTAGCTGATTGTTTTGCACCGGAGTCTGAGTGAGAGCAAGTCTCCTTTAGTCACCAGGATTCTTCTCAATATTTTGGCCGGCCTCGACAATGCTTTATTGTGGGTGGTCTCTGCTCGTCCTCCGATTTCCAACTCATCTAGCCCCCCCGCCTACCAAGCCTATGGAGATCGTTCCAAGCGAACCAATCAAAATTGGTACCATCGTCCCCTTGTTCAATAGCTTCCCTTTTTAGTTCTCCGGTAAGATCTTAATATTTCTCTATTTTTTTATTTTCTTTGATTTTTCCTCTGTGGATGGCACAGTCGACAATTCGGCAGATTCTTTTTTTTTTTTTTTTTTTTTCTTTTGGTTAGCTATTTCTAGGTCTGTTTGTCTGGCTAAGATTAGATGATCCTTTTGTATTTCAATGTGTGTCTCATTCTCCAGGAAGGATTCCGTTTTGTGCATACACCATACGGTAGGATGATAAAATTTTGATTTCTTGCACAATTACCAGTTGATCACCTTCCCTATCCAGTCGTGTCTTGTCTTATCAATTTTCTCTTTTCCTTGGTTGTTCCTTATGGCGTTGTTTTGTGCTGAATGTGTTTTTATCTTTCTGGAATTTCAACACTTTATACTCCAATGCACAATATACTCCAATGCACAGTAGAATGCACCGACTGCATTTCTGCGGAAGGTTTACACCCCACCAACGATGTCCTGTATATAACATTAAACTATCTGATAGTGAGGCTCCAGCCATGGAGCTTTTGAGAATATGGAGCACATTTTCATTGACATTACTTCCAAGTCCACTCTGATTCCATGTAGTACCACCTGACAGGATCCTATCAATGGGTCAAATAGAACTGTTTGACCATTTAAACCGTGTGCAAACAAATTACTGATGTTTAATTGAATTGTTTTTGATAAATAGCAATATTTGGAACAAATTAACTGTGTGCTAACGAAAGAGTAATGTTGAATAGAATTATTAATATTGAATAGCAATAATTGAAACATTAGATGTGTGCCTAAATTGAGTTTTTTGGGTTACATAGCAATGCAACATGTGCAAACAAATACTTACGTTAAATCGAATTTGTTAGAAAGAGAACTGTTAGGCCATTTAACTGTGTGCAAACAATTTGTTTAAATGAACAATTAGAGATACATAGCAATGGAACCAGTTAACTGTACTAATGAATGAGTAATGTTGAATAGAATTATAAGTGTTGAATAGCAACAATTTAAAGTCTTTAACTATATGCAGAAATTGAATTGTTAGTGGTACTTTAAGATGCCTGAAACCATTTAATTGTGAGCAAATAAAACTATTTATGTTAAAAAGCAGTATTCAAAACTATTTGGCTGGGTTCAAACCACTGATTAATACTAAACAGAACTATTCGTATTAGAATATTTTGAACCATTTAACTATGTGCAAGCAATGGTAATACTTATGTGCAAACAAATTAGCTCAGACTAATTTAAAAATACGATTAACCTATTTACCAACCCCTCCGCTCGGGCAGGATATGACACAAGGTCAATTTTTAAGCGGAGTTTAACAGGTTTGAATTCAGAGTTTTCCTTCTTCTAGACTAGTTGCTAACCAAGGCTGAAGAACCCAGTCTGTCCTACAATTTACCCATAGCTGGAGGGAGAATAATTGGATTCATACCTTTCCCAAGGGTATTAGTGCTACGTGAAATGCAATCAGTCTCATCCAGGATTTGAACTCGTGTCGGCGTGTCCATTTCCTACGACAATAACCATTACACCTCGGGCACTGCCCCCCCCCAAAATACGATTAACAACAAACTATTGACTTACAAATCATATGTAACACTATTTTACAGTATGAAAACAAATGAGCTTTGGGTCGTTTGAAAATATTATTTACAAACTATGCGTTTACAAATCATATACAAATTTTATTATGAGGATTTGACATTGAATAACGTAAAATGGTTATAAAACCTAACCCAACCCAACCCAACCCAACCAACTTTATAATGGCATGGCAAAACCCATTCAACAACTGAATTTGTTGTTCCTTTCTACTGCAAATTTACTTTGCCTCGAATCTACAATATTCTACTCTGGCTTTTGAATCGACATTGTTTACTCGGAAAGAATGTTTTCATGAAATATAGTACAATTATCAGATTACTGGCTTGAGTGTTGATTACAGGGACATAAAGATATCAATAAATAGATGCCACTACCGGATATACAAATGGGCTGGGTGGGCTGTTGCCCAAGGTTAAATAATTTAGCAGAATTTCAGCCTCCTGCCAAAGAATACAATTATTTTGTTGCTTAGTAACATTAAATATATAGGACGGTATAATACTGGGGTCATTCAATAAATTTAGTTTCATTTTCGTTTCCTTGCTTAATGGCATATAAACCTTCGTGGGTTATCTAATGACAAAGCCATACTTGTAGAAGGACAGTTATGGTCCTCTTTAACGGATAGCTGTTGGGATAAGATAATTCATACCTTTCCCAAGGGTTTGAAAGTGAACGTAATAGCGCGACTGTGGTTTGAACTCGCTTATGACCATTGCTTAAGGAGTTGGCAATTGGATGCTATGTTTACAGTTGCGTCTTTTTTAAGGAAATAAATAATGATGAGTTCTTTCGTATTCCAGTAGACTGACAGCATGGCATTCTTTAGTGACTGCTGCATCTGCAGCTTTTTCTGTACCGGAGTCTCAGTGTATTTTCAATCCTTGGAATGTATTTTCGACTCAGATTCGTAGTCACAAAACCATTTTTAGCCAATCTATACAGATTTTGTTCATTAAACATGCTTCTCCGAAGACATCATAGATTCTTCTATGAATTTCATATGGTTTGTACTTCTCAGCCACAAAAGATTTGATGACAAGCCTCTGTTCCAGCCTGCAGCACTCTGTTTTATTTTCCATCATTTTGAATAGCCTCAACCTTTTTCGCGATTAAAATAATTCTTGCGGTCGAATCAACCGAAAAGGACATCGAAACGAGGTTAACGAAAGCATGGACAGCTATCAATAGGCTATCGACTATATGGAAATCAGACCTAACCGATAAAATGAAACGCAGTTTCTTCCAGGCAGTGGTCACATCGATACTGCTATATGGATGCACTACATGGACGCTAACAAAACGGCTCGAGAAGAAACTAGATGGCAATTACACAAGAATGCTGCGTGCAATCCTCAACAAGTCCTGGCAGCAACACCCCACAAGACACCAACTGTACGGCCACCTGCCCCCTATCACGAAATCTATTCAAGTTAGGCGAACCAGACATGCAGGACATTGCTGGAGAAGCAGAGATGAACTCATAAGAGATGTACTCTTATGGATCCCCACACATGGCCGCGCAAAAGCAGGACGACCAGCACGAACGTACATTCAGCAGCTATGTGAGGATACAGGTTGTTGTCCTGAAGACCTACCTAGGGCGATGAACGATAGGGAGGAGTGGCGAGAGAGGGTCAGAGATATCCGTGCTGCCAGCACGATATGATGATGATGATGATATATATATGTGTGTGTGTGTGTGTGTGTGTATGTGTGTGTGTGTGTGTGTGTGTGTGTGTGTGTGTGTGCGTTGTGTGTGTGTGTTATATTCAATCAATAAGAATTTTAAAAAATTATTTCAGAATTAATTTAATTCAGTTAATATATATAATTCAGTTATATTATATAATTTAGCTATATATATATATATATATATATATATATATATATATATATATATATATATATAATTCATTTATATCATATAATTCAGTTATATTATATATATAATAATATATATATAATTCAGTTATATTATATAATTTAGTTATATTATATATATAATAATATATATAATTCAGTTATATAATTCAGTTATATATATAATAATATATATAATTCAGTTATATATAACCTAGGGAATATAATCTAGGGAATGGAGTAGCGCACTCCTTTACTCTTGGGTGTGGTAGCTATTGAAAAGGAACCTTCGGGTCACCCTCGAGTAAGGTCATCAACTTTACTTCTACCTCTATCACGGTCAAAAGTCAATCATTCTTTTACCTTAATTGTAAGTTGGCGACCGCTACTGGGACCTCACCGTCAGACTGTTTAGTGTCATATCCGGGACACTCGTTGGTGGGGGGGAGTCTTACCCCTCTGCAGAGATGCAGTCAGTGTATTCTACAGCCCCGGCTGAATGGGCAAATAAATTCGTGTTTGAGAGAAATATTTGAAATCATCTATGTGCAAAAAATAAGCCCAGGCCCGTTACATAATATTACTAACAAAATGTGTTTACAAATCATGTATATATTTAATATAGATGTATCAAGAAGATTTGGCATTAAATAATCTGTTGCGGTTGATATCCTATAAAACCTAACTAAACCAAACCCACTATTTTGCATGTCTTGTTTGTCTTCGTTTTAGCAAGATATATTATACTTCTCACGCGCAAGCTATATCTTAGCCGAAATCATTCCACAGGTCGCTGCAATTTTTTTTTTTTCGTTAATACATTTAATTTTGACTCTTTGAATGATATTTCTGTAGCGGTAAATGTTTGTTGTAAAGAAAAGGCGACATTTTTTATTAGTTTTCTTGATGCAACTGGGCCATTGGCATAATGGTTAGAGTGTTCGCTAATCGTCCGGAAGACCGGGGTTCAATCCTAGGTCAAGTCATACCAAAGACTCAAAAAATGGTACTTGATGCCTCCTTGCTTAGCACTTAGCACTATAAGGCAAGGATCAAGTGTAAAGTGGAGCAATCCAGGGAAAGGAGTAGCGTCCTCACCTACACCTCGGTAGAGTAGCTATTGAAAGAGTAGCTTTCGGGTCATCCTCGACTACGGTGGCCAACTTTATTTTACTTACTTTCTTGACGCCTTGTATACAGCAAATATTAGGTGGGGAAGATATCTATAAAACTAAAACGCTGACTGGGTACTTTAGTCTTGATTAGGCAACCAGTCTCGGCGAAGGAAAACTCTAATTTCGAACATGCTCGATTCTGCTGAAAAATTGACATTGTGTCGCACCCTGAGAAAGGTTGGATAAATACGTACCATACATAGAAGTGATTGTGGTGTAATAGTCACCGTCGTTGGAGATGGACGCGGCGACCTGAGTTCAAACCTGGATGAGGCTATTCGCACTTCAGAAAGTACTAATATTCTTGGGAAAGATGTGAATCCAAATATTCTCCCTCCAACTATGGATAGATAAGTAGGGCAAGCTGGGCCCTTAAGCCTTGGTATAGCTACCAGTCTAGGGGAAGAGAAACTCTGAATTCAGACCTGTTAAATTCCGCTTCAAAATTAACCTTGTATCCCATCCTGCTCGTACGGATGTGTTGGTAAATATATACATACCTTGCGGAGACGCTTACTTTTGTGATCTATCTATCTATCTATCTATCTATCTATCTATCTATCTATGTGTACTGGCAGCATTGATTCTTTTGACACTTTGTTACCATCCATTCCTATCGGGCATCGTTCTTAGTAAGTCCTTTAAACGGCATCGAGTATCTTCACAGAGTTGATGGAAATATATTCTTGCGCGGGCACGCGCGTGGGTCTGTAAGAAATTTGTCAATGATTAAAAAAAACACTATTCTACAAATTAAATGACGTCTATTTCAAGAATGGCTTTGGTGTTAAATAATCCACAAAGGTTGACATGCCTTTTAATAAAGTAACCGAAACCGAAGAAACGAAAAAAATTAACTTTTATTTATTTTGGAAGATTTTGTTGCAAGAAATCGTTTAATTTCGATTTTATTAATTTAATGGCATATCAACCTTCGTGGGTTATTTAACACCAAAGCCGTTCTTGTATAAAAATAGGATATTAGTAACGACGTTATAGTGCGACTGGAGTTCGAACTCACTATGATATTGCATTATCAGCATGTTAACCATAACGCCACGAGGATTTCCACTGAATCATTTAGATATCTGGTTGTAAAGCGGAGGTTCTTAAATGGGCTTCGATAAGGTTTCTGAAGACCGCAATGGATAGTTTGGAATAGCGCATGCGCTCCAAATTCCCTTCCTCTAGTTTAGATCTTCGAATAAAGGCTCTTGTTTGAAAAATGAATGCCACTGTTTCTTTTTTCTACATCCGTTTATATTTGCCTGTCAACACGATTGGGGAACTTAATGTCTTTATGAATAGAGCGGATTAGCTTTTAAGATAAGCTCTCTACTTTGATTTTTTTTAAATTATCAAAGGGTCTTAAATGACAAGACGCATTGAATTTTTATTTATTTGAAAAATGGACTTGCCTGGAACGTTGATGCTCTTACATAAATTAAAAAAAAGTGACCTGTAAGGGAACAAAGAAACGTCCCATTGTAAATTTCTGCCTTTTTTTATTTTTGAAATTGTTGTTGACGTTTTTAGATTTTAGCAAATTCGACGAAAAACTGAGACAAAGGCGGCTTTTTAATTTCTGTTTTGAAAGCATCAAATCTTTTAATCTGATATGGAAATTAGGAAAGAAAGAAAGAAAGAAAGAATACCAGAAAGAAAGACAGAAAGAAAGAAACTATCAACAAAAGGATGTTTTTACCAGGTCTTCAAGGACAACTATACAAAGGGGTATTTAATGTTCCATTTGAAATTGAAGCTGTCCAGATGCGTCGTCTGCTTTGAAAAAATCATTCAATCAGCGTAAATTACTAAAGAAGAAAGAAAATTTTAGAATTTAGTCAGATAATCTCCTCTGGTTACAATTTTATTCAGTTTAAAAGAGACTATTTAATCTTGAGACAGACATTTTATATTGAAATCACTTTTTTTTCTAAAACTTTTTTTTAACCTTTTGTCGGTGTTAAATCTGGTCTTGATACAGATTTTAAAAAAGTTCTCTCGATAATTTATTGGTGAAACATTAAAAGAATTACATTGCTTGCTTTTTTTCTATCGTTTTATACCATTGACGGAGCATTTTAAAAGTACATTAAGTATTAGCTTGAAGTCTTGAAGAATTTTCCAGTTAGTCATGTATTAGGTATCAGTAGCTATTATTTTGTCCCAACTACCCTGCAAAATTCATCTCTAACACAATTATTTAAAAAGAAAACAGCTTTGTTAGCGGCTCGCATACGGTAGGGAAAAAAAGAGATTAACTTAAGTAATTTGGTTTCAGTTTCATTGTTCAAATGAATATCAACCATTATAGGTTATTTAATACCGAAGTAATACTTGCAGAAAGGCAATGGTAGTGATATTTAACCCATAGCTAGAGGAATAAGGCAGTCGAAATCTTTTTTAAAGAGTATTAGTCCGTAATTGAACGTAAGAGCGAGATTAGAATTCGAACCCTCTTACTACTTGCCCAGTCGGATGGGCTGTAGAGTACACCGACTGCTTCTCTGCAGAGGGGTAAGACCCCCCCTAACGAGTGTTCTGGATATGACACTAAACAATCTGATGGTGAGGTTCCAGCAGTTCTGGAGCTTTGGGGAATGCGGAGTACCCCTTCATTGCCATTGCTCCCAGGTCCACTCTGGCCCGGAGTGGTAGCACCTGATTGGGCCCTATCTATGGGTTAAATAGAACTAACTGCATACTTATGCTAAAATGAATTGAGTAAGCTGAATAACTTGAAATAGAAACGTTTTTGACAATTAAACCGTACTTACACTTAAACTGCGTGTTTATGCTTAACTGAATTTTTTCTAATAGAACTGTTTTTCGACATTAAAACTGTATTTATACTTAACTGAATTATTACATATAACTGCTTGAATAGTTTGAAATGGAAATGTTTTTGACAATTAAACTGTGTACTTATGCTAAACTGAACTGTTTTCAATAGAACAGATAATTTACATAAAAATGGATTTGGCGTTAAATAACCTACAAAGGTTGATATGCCATAAAACCAAACAAACCAAACCAACCTCTTACTACGAGGTCACAATCCAACATGTAAGCCAGCCTGTCGAGAATAATATGCATTAAAACCTAAATTTCGCTCTGACATATGATAACATTGTCAACGGAACTTACGATACACTGACTATATCCCCTGCAAAGGAGTAAGACCCCACCTCAAAAATGGTAATATCTTGGGTATGGCACTTAACTGCATGAATTGAGATTTCTGGAGCTCTGAGAAGTATGTTGATTGGTTTCTTTAATGGCATATCAACTCTTTTTAGGTTATTTAATGCCAAAGACATTCTCCTAGAGAACAGTAGTGGTACTATTTAACCCATAGCTGGGAGGATAAGGGGGTTTATACCTTTCCCAAGGGTATTTGCCCGAAAGGGAACGTAATAACGCGACTGGAGTATGAACTCGCGTACTACGATTCCGCAGTCCATCGCTTTAACCATTACACCACGAGGACACCCCCTCTGAGAAGTATGGAGAACCCCTTGATTGCTATAACTCCAAAATTCACTCTGTATCAAAGTGAAGTACCTATTCATACTTAGGTCAAATAGATCAGTTTAAAAAGTATTTGTATTCGATAGGTCAGTGTGCAAAAAAAGAAAAAAAAGAAGAAAACCTTTTGAAATAACTACACAAAAGTTGTAAATATGACCGTACATCATCATCATCATCATGTCGTGCCGCCAGCATGGATATCCTTGACCATTACTCGCCACTTCTCCCTATCATTCATCGCCTCCGGCAGGTCTTCTGGGTTACATCCTGTGTCCTCACATAGCTGCTGTATGTAAGTTCGGGCTGGTCGACCTGCTTTTGCTTGGCCATATGTGGGGGTCCATAGGAGTACGTCACTTACGAGCTCGTCCTTGCTTCTCCAGCATTGTCCGGCGTGTCTGACTCGTCTAACCTGTATAGTTTTCGTGATGGGAGGCAAGTGGCCGTACAGTTGGCGTCTCGTGGGATGTTGTCGCCAGAACTTGTTCAATATTGCTCTCAGCATTCTTGTGTAGTTGCCGTCAAGTTTCTTCTCCAGCCGTTTAGTTAGCGTCCATGTAGTGCATCCATATAGCAGTATCGATACAACCGCTGCCTGGAAGAAACTGCGCTTCATTTCATCGGTCAGGTCTGATTTCCATATGATTGAGAGCCTATCTATAGCCGTCCATGCTTTCGTCAGTCGTGTGTCGATGTCGTTTTCTGTTGATGAGACGCTACTTCCTAGGTAGGTGAATTTGTCCACTAGCCTCAGAGAGGCTCCGTCTCGTGTGGTAATGTTGCCCGTTTGGTTGTAACACATATATTCAGTTTTGTGCGCATTGACATGGAGGCCAATGCCTGCTGCAGCTCGTTCCAAACTATGCAGTAGTGTCTCTGCTTGATTAGGCGTATTCGCCAGCAACGCTAAGTCATCAGCGTAGTCGGCGTCTGTGATTGTTTTTGCGGGGTACCTTTTGCTTCTTTTCTTAGTCAGCTCGAATCCATTTTCTCTGATTTTGTCGATCGAAGTTCTAAGCACGTAGTCTAGACAGATGATAAAGAGGTATGGGGCTAGCGTGTCTCCTTGTAGTACTCCTGCAACAATGTCGAAGTATTCCGTGTCTCCATCTGGTGAACGTACTTTCACTTTTGTGTTTCTGTAGAGGATCATTATTGCTGCTACGGTTTCTTTTGGTAGGCCATATGCTAGTAGGATTAGTTCCATTTTCCCTCTGTGGATGGAATCGAAGGCCTTGGTAAAGTCGACAAATAGTAATGTCGCTTGAAGGTTTTTTGCCCGAACGCCTTCAAGGATTCTACGGATGGTCAGTATTTGTGAGGTTGTGGATCTATTTCTCCGGAAGCCATTTTGGTTTTTCCTAAGGATGTTGTCTATTTTGGGTTCTATGCGGTTTCGTAGTAGGGCATTGTAGATTTTGGCTGCTATGGATGTAAGTGTTATCCCTCGGTAGTTCTTGGCTAATCATAGGTCGCCTTTTTTAGGGAAAGGGGAGTATGCATCCTTTCATCCATCTTTCTATCCTATTTTGACTATAGACTGCGTTGCATTGCCGGAGCAGAATATCGTCGAATTGTCTAGTCTTCCACACTTCTGGGGGGATCTCGTCCAGCCCTGCAGCTTTCCTATTTTTAATTTTTTTAAGAACTGAGTCGAGTTCTTCTTTGGTGAAAGGCCCTAGTTTAATGTCTAATTGCTCACTGATAATTCTGGTGATCGGTACATCCGTTATTTTCGGCGGGCTTCCGAGTAGATTTTTGAAATGCTGTTCCCACAGTTTTACTCTTTCTTGTTGGTTTGCAACTTTCAATTTTGCTTTGGCTGTGCTCTTCCTTCTACTTACTTCGTTTATTGTTTGCCAGGCTATCCTGGATTGTCTATCTTCCACCGAGTCTCTAATCTTATCTATCTGATTTTGTATGTATTCTGCCTGTTCTTTTAGATATATTCCTGCTAATTGATATTGTGCCTTTTCTAGTTTTCGGGCATTTGTGTTTGTTGGGTTCTCCCGATAGCTTTTGGAGGCAGTTTTCACGAGTGCACGTTTTTCTCTAACCTCTGACGTTTCCCAAGGGACTCTATATTTAGTTCTAGGTTTTGTTGGGATACACTTTGATGCTGCCTCTACAATGAACGCTATTTGATAAGGTCAAGGCATAAAATAACTCTAGACGGGTTAACATGCCGTTAAAGCGAATCATTCGGACGTCTCTAATCATTATTTGTCTTGAAAATCACTATTCATGTAAATGTGTTTTTCGCTGTGTGCTAAACAGTTAATCTTCCTTAAGATTTTGTGATTAACGAACAAGACTTGTTGAAGATTATCAGTGTTTTTCCATATTAATGTGTTTCCAACCCTTATATATGGAATTTGGTTCGGTTGTTTGAGTTTTATGGTATATCAACCCTTTATGGCATATCAACACATTTTTAGATAAATAATCTATTTCAAACAATTCATTTTAGCTTGCATGCACAGATTAATTGTTAAAAACATTTCTATTTCAAGCTATTCAGTTTAGTCAAACAGTTTTAATTCAAACAACTCAGTTAGTATAAGTATAGATTTTGTTTACACACAGTTAAATGTCAAAACAGTTCTATATTTAGCAATTCAGTTTAACGTAATTACAGTTTCAATGTCAGAAAGAGTTCTATTTATAAACAATCCAGTTTAGCATACAAAAACAGTTCCATTTAAAAAAAAAATCACTTTAGCATTAGATATAAGTACACAGTTTAATTGTCAAAAACATTTCTATTTCAAACTATATAGTTTAGTCAAACAGTTCTAATTTAATTCATTTTAGCATAAATATGCAACCCTGTCTGGTGCTACTATTCCGTGCCTGTGTGGGCCTGGGAGTGATGGCAATATAGGTGTGCTCCGCATTTCCCAAAGCTCTAGCATCACTGGAACATCACCATCAGATTATTTAGTGTCATAAGCAGGACACTCGTTGGTTGGAGGGTCTTAATCCTCTGCAGAGGTGCAGTCGGTGTATTCTACAACCCCAGCCGACTGGGAGATATATGGAATTGATTCCGGTTAATTGGCACAGGATATGAACGGAATGATTTTCCTTAAATAAGCTCCTTCTTCTGATTATACCAAGCAAAATACGAATGATATTCCTAAAATTGTTTTTCCATTAGTCTTTCGACAATTCTGGGTTTTCAGAGGATTTTTTAAAGTTCTGGTTCACAGGTGGGCCACTTGAGCCATTTAATACTAGTGTCCTACATTGGCAGATCAATTATAATGAGTTTAATTCTCACTCGATCCTCCTTATTTCTGGCCTTGTGCCAAATTGTGCAAAGTTTACGGAATTCTATTCTTTACACCCGTATGCAAAGGTTGTCATTACCCATTCCTAAATTATTAAATTCTATGAATATTGCAAGAAGCTTGTGGGGAATAGTTGCAAGACATCTTTTATAAACTGCTATAAAGACCAGTGTTCATATAAGAATGGAAATAATTTTGTTAACGCCATCATTAACCTGCCTGGGGTTATTCTATGACTTGGGGTTTGGGAATTTCGTCCGTTTATATTAATATTTTTGTGTAGTTTCTTAAGAGATTTTTGCTCGTGCTTATATGATATCAAATATTCCGATCAAATTCAAATAATTTTCACACAGATCTTTATAATCCATAGATGGGACGTTAACAGGTAATATCAGAAAGGAACTAGGAGTAAAGGAGATTAAGGAGTACTTCAAACTACTCAGATCTCCTGAACTGGAGACTCATCATCAGATGGAATTTAGCGTCTTATTTAGGACACCGTGTTTTGAAGTGAGTTATTTCCCTTCTGTCGGGGATAAAACCATCATATTTCAAGCTCCGTTGACAATGGACGCATTTTGAGGTCAATAATCAATATTAGAAGGTCAATAAGAATCCGGTGGTGTAATGGTTAAATCGCTGGACTGCGGAATCGTAGTAAGCGAGTTCGAACTCCAGTCACGATATTATGTTCATTTTCGGACAAATACCCTTGGGAAAGGTGTAAACCTACTTATCCTCTCAGCTACGGGTTAAATATGATCATTACTATTCTTCTAGAAGAATGGCTTTGGTATTAAATGATCCACGAAGGTTAATATGCAATAAAACAAAGAAACTAAACCAAATGAAAAAGAATCCGTACTAACGAGTACATCTCAATAACAATTAATATCTATAGGTCAATAACGATCAATATTGAAAGAATAATATTTAGCAGTAATTGTTTTTATTTTGCCCAGTCGGCTGTGGCTATAGAATATACAGACTGCACCTTTGCAGAGGAGTAAGACCCCCCCCCATATTCTGGATATAACACTAAACTATCTGACAGCGAGGTTCCAGTAATTCTGGAACTTTGGGGAATGCGGTGTACCCCTTCATTGCCATCACTCCCAGGTCCACTCTGACCCGGAGTGGTAGCATCTGATAGGGTCCTATCTATGGTTCAAAAAGAACGAAACTGCGTACTTATGCTAAACGGAATTGCTTGAAATAGGACTGTTTTGATATCAAAACTGCGTATTCATGCTAAACTGAATTGTTTGAAATAGAACTGCTTTGACATTTAACTGTGTGTGGACAAAAATTATACTTATACTAAAAAGAATTGAAATAGAATTGTTTTGACATTACCTGTGTGTAAACAAACTATAGTAAACTGAATTGTTTGAAATAGAACTGTTTGACTAAAATAAATTGCTTAGATGTAAATGTTTTTGACAATTAAAATATGTACTTATGTTAAACTGCATTATTTGAAACAGAACTGCTTATTTGCCTAAAAATGGATTTGGCATTAAATAACTTACAAAAGTTGATATGCCATTAAAACCCAACTAACCTACCAAGAAATCAATTGTATTTATTTTTGACTTCATTTATTCCTTTATTGCTCTTTGTGGGTGTGTAATTTATGACCATGTGTGTGTCGGCGGGAGGTCATTGATATATATATATATATATATATATATATATATATATGTGTGTGTGTGTGTGTGTGTGTCCATGTGTGTGTGTGTGTGTGTGTGTGTAGAGTATGGTCATGTGCATACATGTGTCGGCGTGATATCGTTGATTTATATATGTGAAATACAGGTAACTATTGATTGGTAAGTGTGTTAGTCTTGAAATATATATATATATATATATATATATATATATATGTGTGTGTGTGTGTGTGTGTAGAGTGTGGTCATGTGCATGCATGTGTCTGCGGGAGGTCGTTGATTTATATATCTGAAAAACAGTTAACTATTGATTAGTGAGTGTGTTAGTCTTGAAATGTATATATATATATATATATATATATATATATATATGTGTGTGTGTGTGTGTGTGTGTGTGTGTGTGTGTGTGTTTAGAGTGTGGCCATGTGTATGCATGTGTCTGCCGGAGGTCATTGATTTATATATGTGAATATATGCATCTGTGAGTGATTTTATGTATGAGTGATGTGTTATGTGTATGTGTATATATGTGTGTGCCTATGAGTGCGAGAACGTGTTGGTGTTTTAGTATATGTGAGTAAATATATGTGTGCGTGCTCTTAGTTTCAATCTGTGAAGCAGACACAAAGAAATGGTCGCCCCAGTCCGTCTATCACGACCCTGAATTCAGATGACTAGATACTTTGATGGCCATTTTGTGCCACCTGGTTACAAAGACACCACGTTCTCAGAACAAGGGATTCTCTGAGGAAGTGTCTTTCATTTTCTGAAACTGTCTGTCTCTTCTTTCAGCCAGCAATAACCACGTACTCATACACGCGCTCGCAACTTTTTTTCCCTACTGTGCAAACTCTCAGCAAGCGGGTCAATAACATTTCTCTCGTAATAGTATCATATTCCTTTGAGAGGATTTAGGCACTGTCAATTAATACCCTGTGAAGGATATAGGCACTGTCAATTAATACCCTGTGAAGGACTCAGCATAATATTCGAGCAATTTTCTTAATCATGGATGAACATGGGATGAGGAACCTAATTCCTCATGATCGCATGCTGCCTTCTAAGCTTTGCATGGAGTACCACGATTTGTCAAAAGAGCAATTAAAATTGAGCAACTCCTTTTTAAACATGGTTTTCTAATTCTTTCTTGCAAAAAAAAAAACCCACAAACAATCCCACAAAATAATCAAAAGGTCATTTAATGGCATTTCGACCCACTGAGTGTTGTCCTATGCTGACGATCATATTCACTGGATGTCAATACTTACATTCATTTAAAGTTTTTTAAAGATTTCTATACACTCATCTCTATGGCTTTCAAATCACACACAGAATGATGCAATGCTCAACGTGTTAGAGCTCCAATACCATTATATTACAAATGAGAGTGGGTACTTATTACAAATGAGAGTGGGTACTTTTTCATGACTTGAACTTCTTCAATCACGTGATATACACACTACAAACTAGCACGTATCAAAATATTGCAAAACGTATACCTAATAAGACTCCTAGTATTTATAACAGAAATCTGAGTCTGGAGTGTACAATGGTTGAAATGTCGTGACTATAACAATTAAGGTCGCAACTCAGCTTATATTAGTCTATAATAATAATGTCTCATCGGTTCAGATAAAAATATCTTAGCCTTTTTCCCTTAAGAAAGGAAAACAATTGGATTATCGTGATATAGAAGACTTGCACAAGTATTATATTGAATATTTACCCTGTTGGTTTGTGTACATTTGATTGTTGCTTAACTGATAAAACGAACAAGAAAAATGCTTCCTTTGTTTTGTCTTCTTTTTCTTTGTTTTTGTAAATACTTTTGATTCTCCCTGTTTTTTGTAAAGGTTTCGCAGCCATAACTTCCATTGAAATAACGTTTGATTAAGTTTCTTTGTTTAATGGTATTTCAACCTTCGTGACAAAAAATTGATATCAAGTATCCCGATCTAATACAAATGGTATACACTCAGTGGTAGGGTTTCGAATATTCATGTCTAATTGTGGTAATTTATTTACAATTGTATGATTTAAAGCAATTATTCCTATTTAATATCAATGTTTTATTTGCACAATTATATGGACTCTTTAAATTGTCATAATCAGGACCACTTATTTGAGGGGGTCTTATCCATCTGCAAGGGATACACTCAGCATGTACCGTTCTGTCATGTGTTAATAAATCGGTGTAACGTATTCGATCCTAACAAGATGTTGGGCATCGTACTATTTCTGTGCTGGCCGTGTGTCTTGAGTTCAGAAGAATCTGTGATGGATAGCAACTTCAAACTGTTCTGATGAGTGAGGGTGGATCTTTACCAATCTTCTCTGCAAAGGGTGGTCGAATTCTTGTCATTCTTTGGTTTCCTGAGAAGGAAACAGGTTCCCAACTTCTTTCAAGATGCAATATATTTCTCTTGGCAAGTTCAGATTCACCGGCACCAACGCACAGAATTTCAATTTTACTTTTATCATATTTACCAACCCCTCCGCTCGGGCAGGATATGACACAAGGTCAGTTTATTGCCATCTCTCCCAGGTCTCCTTGGTCCAGACTTGTAGCACCTCAAAGGGTCCTCTCAATGGGCTAAATAGAAATAAACAGTGTAATTATGTTAAACTGAATTGTTTGAAATAGATCTGTTTTTGATATTTAAACTGTCTAGTTATGATAAACTGAATTGCTTGAAATAGAATGGTTTGTATGTATAAAAATGGATTTGGTATTAAATAACCTACAATGGTTGATATGCCTTAAAACCAAACCAAATCAGAGATGTTACCGTGTTGAAGCAGAGAAAGAAAGGAGTTGGGCTCATTGAAAACAATTGTTGATGATTAAAAACGATCGCAGCCATCGGCCAATGAAGGCAGCAAAGGGCCCTCAAAGTGGTAATTTACTAAGCTTTTTGCTTAGATGTGGCACAAGGCCATATGAAAGGGGCACCCAATGAGACTCGAACTCACTCGTGTAGGTTTGCTAGTCGAGCTTGCTAACAATTACAACACCAGAGGCGCCTCAAAGGCCCCTCAAAGTGTATATATTAACGAATTTATACAAAGTTATTCATTAAAAGTTTAAAGTTTTGATTTTTTGTATACAGTTTACACCTTTATTGAGTACGATCTCATTATACATGACTACAAAGATTGATCCTATTTACCCAACCCCTCCGCTCTGGTAGGATATGACACAAGGTCAATTCTTAAAGCGGAGTTTAGCAGGTTTGAATTCAGAGTTTTCCTTCTCCTAGACTAGTTGCCTCACCAAGGCTGAAGAACCTAGTCTGTCCTACTATTTACCCATAGCTGGAGGGAGAATAATTGGATTCATACCTTTCCCAAGGGTATTAGTGCTATGTGAAATGCAATCAGTCTTGTCCAGGAATTGAACTCGTATCGCCGTGTCCATATCCTGTGACGATAACCATTACACCACGGGCAAAGATTGATATGCCATTAAACAAAGAAACCAAATCATCATGTATAGACATTACATTTCAATGTGCAGATTCCTCACAAATGAAAACATTTAAGAAATATGCTAATTAAAATTTAGTAGACCAAATATAAGCAGACTTTATTTATAGTTTTCTTTTTCCGTCGTTGGACACATAAGATCAATTTTCTACTGTAAGATATTTTTTCTGTGCATGGGTGCCTTATGTGATGTAATGGCTAGCCAGCTAGACAAGAAAATCTTCAAGAGTGAGTTTGAATATCATGGGTGCCCTATTCATCCGGCTTTGAGCAACATATAAGGTGTAATAGCCAGCAAGCTAGACTAGCAAACCTTCAAGAGTGAGTTCGAGTTTCATTGGTTGCCCAATTCGTACGTCTTTAAATCACATCTTTGCAAAAAAGCTTAGTAAATTACTTAACGAATCAGTTCGAGTTTAATTGAGTGCCCTCTTCATACGGCCTTGTGCTACTTTTTATCGAAAAGCTTAGTAAATTACTAATGATATGCATTTAGACACATCTTATCACCCTCACGTTTTTGTGAGTTTCAGTGGCTTAATGGCTAATGTGCAGGACTGTGATATCATAGTATGAGTGTTAGAACACCACTAGCGTCATATCAAACTAATACCCGTGGGGAATGTCATCAATCCTTTCAGCTATTTCTTCTTTTTTGCACTACTACTTTTTTTCTGCGAAGATACATTTAGTATTAAATAACCCGCGGAGATTGATATACCATTAAACAAAGAAACCTAACCATCAATTTTTCACGATCTAAAGAGAAAAGTATATGTATAATCAGATTCATGACAGGAGATTTACTCGGCCGTCAATTGTTTTTTGTATATTCCTTTCTGGAATTAAAAAAAGATATATAACAGGAAGCTTGATCCTCTTTCAAAAGCCTTGCATCATAGCGCAAACTTTGTGCAGTCATGTAACTCATATCTCCTATTTCAAGTAGAGGATATAGGCTCTGACAATTAACACCCTATCAAGGAATCAGCAAAGCACCCTTGCATCTTTCTAGATTATAAATCAACCAACCGTGTTACCAAAGATTAGATGTCTCCCGTTACTTGGAAAAGATATCGGTAGTTAAATAACATTCCTTGTTTAAAGGTGAGCCAAAAGTTTTGCAATATTTTGGTAACCTGGGCATCAGTTCAGCAGCTCTTAATACTTTTGCCAAGGTTTGAGATCCACAGACTGTGAGATGCTTAGCTCCTCTGGTACTCTCCTGACCTTGTCGGCTGGGGCTTCAGAATACACCGACTGCATTTCGGCATAGCAAATACAAACATTTTACGGTTACATGGTTTCAACTATTCCCATCTAATACTGATAATCATATGGCTTTAAGAGGGTGTCCTCGTGGTGTAATGGTTAAAGCGCTGGATCCCGGAATCGTAGTAAACGAGTTCGAAATCCAGTCGCTCTATTACGTCCACTTTCGGACAAATACCCTTGGGAAAGGTATGGACCTCCTTATCTTCCTAGCTATGGGTTAAATAGTACCACTACTGTTCTTCTAGAAAGATGGCTTTTGCATTAAATAACCTACAAAGTTTATTATGCCATTAAACAAAAAAAAACAAAAACAAACCTTATATGGCTTCAAGTAACTATTTCGATTTAATAATGATCATATGTTAACACGCAGTTATAATCAGTTAAAGTGACTTATTACAATCTTTAGTAAACAATTATAGCTTCAATGTAAGAAGATTTTTTACCCATAGATAGGACACCAACAGGTTCTCCTACCCCCAATCAGAGTTACCCTGGTGTTGTATAATTTTTACTTTATCATTCTACGTTATATTTGCGTTACCCTATCCTCACTTTACTTCGGTTCGTTTTTCCCTTTGTCTCTTCCGGTCACTTTGTCTTGTCGCCTCGGTCACCGTGATAAGCTCTTCGTGCGGCCATTTTTGTTCTTATACGTTGATGAGGAATGTTAACTTGACCAGAATTTTATGTGCACATTAACTTTATTGACAATTTTTAATCATTACCCATTACGTGTAGCTTATCAATAAAATGATATCGATCATTGTCCCCATCAAATATCGATCAAATCTGATAAGTCCCTTCTTTAGAAGCATTTTACCCACTTGGTAAAATGAGCTGTCGAACAGAACGAGGTTTATCTTCCATAGTGCCACGGTCATCCGAAAATGTTTTTGACACATAAAACCACGTGCCTGAGTTGATACTGATATCCCTAAAACGGTGCTAACTTTTAAATTTTTTTCTGTCATATTGCATACATAATTAGTTGTGTGTTCTTTATGTGATATCCTCAAACAAAAACATTTGTAATGATCCGAGATTATTTAGCTGAACGCATATTCTTAGTGTCGAACATGAACTTTATGTTTTCAAGGGTGTTCAACTTTGATCAGCTGATTTTTAGGAAGGATTACCAAACTGAAAAAGGTTTCTCATATTACTTCCTGACTACCTATATACGTGGAGCATTCGATAAGTTTCCAGACTTTTTTCGTATGGGCATTTAAAATTGTCGTAGACTCTTGAAAATTCACTATGTTATTGCTATACATCTTATGAGATGACTGTCCAATCTTTATGATTTCAGGTTCAAATCAACAGCTACAGCAGCAATTGGAATGCACCATACTAAAGCCTGATTGTCACAGCTAGTGAATTTCAAAAATACAATCTGACACTTTAGAAGAACGAGATGCAATAAAATTCTGTTTTAAACTTGGAAAAATGTCACAGAAATGTACGGAATGCTTCAGACTGCTTTTGGAGCATCTTGCATGAAATGAGCATCAGTTTTTGAGTGGCATAAGAAATTCAAGGAAGGTAGGGAGTCTGTGAGGGATGATGAGAGGTGTGGAAGGAGTAAGGAAGTCAATAGATCAGAGTTGATTGGCTAAAGGGTTAGGGTTAGGGTTACTATGTTGAGATTTTAAGGGAGTTCAGGAAAAGATTCCGTCGGAAGAGGCTAGCACTCTTCAAATCGGCTCAGTGGCATTTCCTCCAGGACAATACACCAGTCCACAACTGCATCCTTGTCACAGACTATTTGACCAAGATGGGCGTTCCTATAGTCCAGACCTTGCTCCCTGTGACTTTTGCTTATTCCCTAAGCTCAGAGGCTGTCGTTATGAGACAATGGAGGAGATGAAAGAGACTGTGACGAAGGTCATTGACACGCTCACACAAAAGGACTTCCATGGGGCCTTCCAGAAGTTGTTGGAACAGTAAAACAAGTGCATTACTTCGAAGACGACTAGAGTTTCATGTGTGTACTATCAATAAAAGTGGCCATACGAAAAAAGTCTGGAAACTTATCGTATGCACCTACGTATGTTTCCGGTATTGTGTGGCTTATGTGATATTTACTTAGTTTAACTCAGGTGTAGCAAAAGGCTAGAACTAAGAGACACCCAATGAGAATCGAACTCACAAACCATGGTCTGCTAATCTAGTTTACTAGCCATTACATCCCGAGCGGTGTAGCTGATATTACGAAGTAAAATAAAATAGATTTTCTGGTTTACATTATCGTCCAAGAGTGAAAGAGTACTTGGCTGATATAAATCCTCAAACGTGATTCGAGAAATAGATCTTTGGTAATCGATTTCACCCGGCTATTGGAAAAAAGGTCACATGTCTCGGATTTCAACTCAGACAGAAACCGTCACACATAATTGTGACAAGGCAGAAATATAGCGAGGGAGAAGGGGGGGTCTGAGTGGAATATCGTCACATGGGAAAAAACGGCTGGGGATTTTACTAATAAGAAAGTAAATATACAATGACTTTGAAAGTTTCTTTTAGATCAGTGTAACTGTTGGCTGAGATCGAATCTACGACATCCTTCCAACCAACCTACTAACCATTGATTTAATCACGGAAAATAAGATAGTGCCCTAAATTCTTACCGAGATGCCTTGTAAGCAAAGACTTGTTAGATCTCTTTGATACATACGGCAGAGATCTTCCTAGATCACTTGGAGATAAAAGGTTTAACCGACCAGCCAGCAGCAGAGATTTGACACAAGGTCATTGAAATAGGAACAGCTCTGCATGAGTCAAGAGTCGTACGTGACTATCATAAAAAATGTATGATCTCCTCGGAATTACTCGCGTCAGGCGCCAAGGGATAAATTTAGTTCTGTTAAGCAGCTAGTCCTTGGTAGGAATCAGGTGATCAATTTAATATCTTTCAACCCACTCTTTGAGATAATGTTTAAAATTATTTTCACTACATTTGGGCTTAAAACACTGATATTCCAACCGATTATAAAGTTTGATTTGGTTTTATAGGTCATACCGACCATTGTATGTTATTTAATGCTAAATCTATAATTATACATATAAACAGCTCTATTTCAACAATTCAGTTTTGCGTAATTGCACAATTTCGTTCTATTTGACCCATAAATAGGACTTTATCAGGTGCTACCTCTCCGGACCAGATTAAACCTGGGAGTGATGGCAATAATGGGGTACTCTGCATTCCTCAAAGCTGAAGTATTACTGGGGCCTCGCCATCAGATAATTTAGTGCAGAGATGCAGTCGGAGTATTCTGCTGCCTCGGCCAACAGAGCCATGACTCTGAAGTGTTTACCTGTTTAAGATGGTTGTGAAATCAGTTGATATATTGCTTCTTCAAATATCTATAATGCAGCTAAGTATGAAATGTTTCCCTGTTTAAAATACTTATGAAGGTATATTTTTCATATATATATATATATATATATATATATATATTGGAGACTATAATTATAAAACTAACTTCAGTACGCCCGGTCGGCAGAGCTTAGAATACGCTTGGTGTATCCCCTGCAGAGAGATAATTCTCCCTAACAATAGTGGTGTCCTAGATGTGACACTAAATTCCATCTGATGGTAAGATTCCAGTTCTGGAGATAGATGAGTAGAGAGTACCTCTTCATTGCCATTACTCCCAATTCCATTTTGAACTGGAGAGGCAGTATCTATTAGGGTCAAATCTATGGGTCAAATCTATTCAAAATTATTCGCATTCAATAGGACCGGATGTAAAAAAAAATCTTTAGAAAGAATTACATAAAAATTGCAAATATAAACAAACAGTAAATGCAATTCCCTTACCGCATGGTGGATGTCCTCATGGTGTAATGGTTAAAGCGATGATATTGCAGAGTCGTAATAAGCGAGTTCGAATTCCAATGGCCTTATTTCGTCCACTTTCGGACAAATACTCTTGGGAAAGGTTAAATAATACTACTGCTGTTCCTCTAGAAGAATAGCTTGGCATTAAATAGCCTACAAAGGTTGATATGCTATTAAAAACGAATAAACCAAACCCCCTTATCTTATGTAATCCATTTTTGATGTACACTTAATTTAAGAAACTTGTAATAATCGAAGATTATTTAGCTGAACGCAAATTCTTTGCCTTGAACAACCTAGACAGATGACATAACGTAAAAATCAATCTGTCAATCCACTTAAAAAAGATGACTTTTGGTTTTGTTTGCTTTTTATGGCATATCAATCTGTGTAAATTATTAAATGCCAAATCTTGCTTATATATATAATGTACTGTTAAGGTGATAAATCCATTGTTCTGAATACTTTTGTTTGATAAAAGTGTTTTTGGTTGGTGTCATATAAATACATATATTTACTAACCTACTATCTACCAGCATTCACGGTAACCAGGAAAAAAGAAGAAAAACCCGCCAGGAACAAGTGATAAAAATATCTCGAATCACTGCCCGGGGGAAAAAAAGAAAAAATAACATAGGACAAAAAAAAAAAAAAAAAAGAAAGAAAAGGCCAACTCCGTCACACCAGTTGAAAAAAATCAAGAGATATGCAGTCAGTTGGTCAAAAGAAAAATAAAACCCATCGTAAAACGCTGCAATGCTACAATTACAAGAGTGTTCAACATAAGTGGAGTGAATTACAAAATAAACTTAAATCGCGAGTCGGAATTCTCCTACTAAAGTTTCACCTCAACGGATCATCAGGGAGTCTCACACCGACCATATATATATATATATATATATATATCATTTAAGATATGTGTATTTGGCCAGCCTTTCTTCCTTAAAATATATTTCATGAAACAATATAGACATCCTTTGTCTAAACATTTTTGTGTATATCCTTTTAAGTTCCTGCATTGGTTTTATAGTATTTGACGGGAATTGGTAAATGAAACTACCATAGTTAATTTGTTCCCCTAGTATTTTCTGCCGATCTTGGGTCATCATCAGAGTTGTGTATATTGCGAAAGCGATGTGACTTTTGCGTGTACATTACTACTTTGTAAGTGTTGAACATTTATTATTTAAAGTACTCGGTAACCAATTAATTATGGGAGTTTCAGTAAGCAATTTCTGTCGGATACTATAAAATCAAGGCGACAACTCAAAATATATTTTTAAAAAAATGTGTAGACAAAGGGTGTCGATAGTGTTTAATGAAATATATATATTGTCATCCACAGACAGAATACTTCGTTGCATCACAACTCTTCACTGTAGCAAGACAGGTTGGACGCTTGAAGCTTGGATCGAAACCCGCCCAACTTTACGTTAGATTTATTCTCATACCGCTCAGCCAACAAGAGAACCGCATCATCTTAGGAATTATAAGGTATAAACTAGTAGCTTTCGTTTGTTTACATTTATACTTTACCTGATACCAGAGTGCTCTATTCGTTCGAAGAGCTTCGCATTATGCGAGTGGCAGCCGTAAATTCCTTATATATATATATATATATATATATATATATATATATATATATATATATCATATTTACCAACCCCTCCGCTCGGGCAGGATATGACACAAGGTCAATTTTTAAGCGGAGTTTAACAGGTTTGAATTCAGAGTTTTCCTTCTCCTAGACTAGTTGCCTTACCTAGGCTGAAGAACCTAGTCTGCCCTACTATTTACCCATAGCTGGAGGGAGAATAATTGGATTCATACCTTTCCCAAGGGTATTAGTGGTATGTAAAAATGCAATCAATGTCGTCCAGGATTTGACTTTTCTGTGGTGAAAGCACATGTTCTAATGCCTTCATTTGGTGTGGGAAGTATGCGTTTAAAATTAGTTGTGACTTTACCATCTTGTTTTCAAACATTTACATCGTATATTAACAACGGTATTTTTTTAACCTTTAAAATCTTTCTGAAAAAGACATTCTTTCATACACAAAATATTTTTGAATTGACGATGAACTAAGGTCGGAACTAGTAGGGAGAAAATAAAAAATAACTTACATAAAAATTATTATGAACCAATTGTTTGCACACTGGGAAGTGTTTTCAAGTAGAGTAAGCGTTTGCATAGTTCTTATTCGGTTAGGTTTTATCATATTTACCCAACCCCTCTGCTCGGGCAGGATATGACACACGGTCAATTTTTTAAGCGGAGTTTAACAGGTTTGAATTCAGAGTTTTCCTTCTCCTAGACTAGTTGCTCCACCAAGGCTGAAGAACCTAGTCTGTCCTACTATTTATCCATAGCTGGAGGGAGAATAATTGGATTCATACCTTTCCCAAGGGTATTCGTGCTATGTGAAATGCAAAATTCGGTTAGGTTTTATGGCACATCAGACATTGTAGGTTATTTAATACTAAATCCATTTTCATACGAATAAACAGCTCTGTTTCAAAACAATTCGGTTTAGCATATGTACGGTGTTTAAATGTCAAAACAGTCCGATCTAAACCGGCACAACGAACTGGACCCCTGTCAGGTGCTACCTTTCCGGGTCAGAGTGGACCTGGGAGCGATGGCAATAAAGCTCCAGCATTACTGAAACCTCACCATCAGATTGTTTAGTGTCATATCCAGGACACACATTGGGTGGGGGTCTTACCCCTCTATAGAGGTGCAGTCGGTGTATTCTACAGCTCCAGCCGACTGGGCAATGAATAGTTCTATTTGATCCAATATTAGATACAAACAGGTACTACCACTCTGGGTCAGCGTGGACCAGGGAGTAATCATCGGACGCTGTCATACACAGGAAATTCATTGTGGGTGGGGGTCTTGACTCTCTGCAGAAGTGCAAAGGGAGTATTCTACTGTCCCTGACGACTGGTTGGGATGACCTTGTGTCGCATTCTGCACTTGGTTGAGGATTTGGGAAAGCGCATATTGCACGAAGAAAGTGTTTCCCTTTTTTAAAATTTAAGACTGTAAAATGTTAACTAACGTTAATATAAGGGTTAACATGCTGTAAATCAAACGAACTAACGTACCAGAGTTTTAGTCAGTCTATGATATTAAACTACATGTTGTCACCGGCAGGCAGATTCTTTATCCGGCAAGTTAGTTACACTCCTGTGGACAATTTTGCTTCAAGTTTGGAAGCCAAGAAAGATTCTATGGTCAGGGCACGATACTGTCTGTCTTATTAATGATCAAGACGATTTGAAAGTGGAGTTTGTATATGCCGATCTGGCCTTATGGCTTATAAACGTGCTAAAGTCTTAGCAGTCAATATTGAAAACGATGGACAACCGAAGAAAGAAAGAAGTAAACGTCATGACTTTGAAAGCATAAAGGAAAGGGTTATTCATAGGCCGTCTCATGATATATTTGCTAGTCATCTGCAGAACTGAAGTTATATTTCACTGCAGGTCTAATTTGAGATTTAGAGATGTCGAAACAGATTCGTGTACCTTTGAGTAATTTAATAAGGATCCCGGGTCTCAGCGGACCTTGAACATTCGGAAATCTAAGACAGTTGTTAGAATACGTTAGAGATAACGCTGGAAGCTGGAAGGTTTTGGCTTGTTTGGTAAAAGGATATGAGGAACATAGATTCAGAAAGGTTCTAACTCCTGCGCACGGGAATATGAAAGAAGTATTTCGTTTAGTAAAGTGATTATTCTGTATAGACGAAGAGCAAGATCATCTTAGTCTTGAGAAAATCCACGAGAATGTTTGATCAATTTTGGCACAAAAACACGGATTTAGTAAACAAAGAAAAAATAAAATAAGGAATAAAACCCTGGGCTAATGGACTGGTGTGTGTTCGGATAACTCCTGTTATATATCATCATCGTTATAAATTATGTCTACAAACACATAAAATTGAAACTTCTTACTTATTTCGAATTAGTATATGGGCTTGGAAAGACACACACACACACATATATATATATATGTGTGTGTGTGTGTGTGTGTGTGTGTTGTATAAAGGAAACGGAAAGAAAAATACATAGTAATGGATGAAAAAATGTATGACTAAATATCAGTTTATGTCCGCCGACGCGTTTCGATAAGATTATCTAAGATATGAAATTACGACAATTTCCGGTAGAACGTACTTTAGGTCATCTTCAGTGGGGGGGGGGATTAGGAATTTAAAACAACGGTTTGAACGAATACAGAATAATATTATTCGAAAAATACAACATATCTGTCTTGATTCCCTTTCTTATATATATATATTCATATACATAAAGCTTATTTGATCACATTTCATATATTTTGGTCAGCTTATGAAATTTTCAGCCGATCCCCGTACACACACACACACACACACACACACACACACACACACACACACACACACACACACATATATATATATATATATATATATATATATATATATATATATTATTAAAAATAGGACGCTTTTTACACATCCACCAATCTCTCTCTTACTCTTTTCTTCTCTTAGGCATACACATAGACACACATTACCCCCATATATATACATATTAGCTACTGCACCAATGTGTAGGGGAGGGAGCTACTCCTTTTCATTGATTGTTCCACTTTATCCTTGATCTGTACCTTATAATGTTGTTAAAGAAGATAGCATCAAGTATCATTTTTTGAGCCTTTGGTATGATTCAACATAGAATTGAACCCTGGTCTCCCGGGCTATTTGCGAAAACTCATCAAAGGATCAAATATGTAAAACTCGTAGTCATGAGTTTTATATCTTACTTTTTTGCTTGCATTAAATTCTGATATTAATCTGCATTCTCATGCTTATTGTTGAACAGTAGAAACTGTTGAGAATTAAAGACTAAAAACGTTTTTGGCGTTAGATTTTCGGCCCGGGGACTCGTTTTACACAAACACACCTCACGTGTCTTTTACCCTTGGTAGCGTCACAGCTGCCGCTGCCGCTAGTGTTGCTTCAGCAGCAACAGCAGAAGCATCGCTATCATCGTTGTGGTTGTTCGACGTCGATGAACCTGCTCATTGGCCTAGTGGTTTGAGTGCTCACCAATAGCCCAATAGACCGGGGGTTCAATCCGAGGTCGAGTCATACCAAAGACAAAAAAGGATACTTGATGCCGCCTTGCTTAATACTCGGCATTATAAGGTACGTATCAAGGGTAAAGTGATGCAATCCAGGGAAAGGAGTAGCACCGTCCCCTACACTTCGGTGCAGTAGCTATTGAAAAGGGAACCTTCGAATCGCCCTCGCGTATGGTCGACTGATAGATATATATGTGTGTGTGTGTGTGTTAGCTTTATATTAAATCTGAAACAACGACGAGAAGGCATTATATCTTAATAAAAAATCTCAAACATGGTGCAGTGGTTAGCGTATTAGTTTGATTATCAATTTCAAGTGTGTTCAATCCATTGTTAAGAATTTCAACTCAATCGAATCAATAGATTTTCAAATAAATACCAAATTAAAAAAAGAAAACAATCTGAAAAATGATGACAACCTTGGAAAGTATTTTGAAGTGACATTGAAATTGATTTTGATTTCAATTGATTTTGGATACAATCTTGGATTTCTTTTACTTCCGATGCTAAGAGTCAATTTAGCAGGATATGTAGGGTCAGGTTACTAAAATGAAATGCCATTGACCTATGCCTGTTTTTAAAATGCTGAACAAGATTCCGATCTCTCGTTGTCACAGCGTACACAGTATGGCGATTCAGATAATAGAGAGAAATTTGAACAGGTTTTAAAAAAAATCTAAAGCAAATCCCGATTTCTTCAGTCAGGGAAAAAAACCGAGACAAACACTATTTGCAAATTTAGTTGTATTCAAACAAATTATGTTATTTACCTTCATGTCCACATATAAAAGATTATGAACAAATAAGAATATACATACATACATACATATGTATGTAAGGAGGCATTTGTTATGTAATGGCTGCTGTTGTAGGAAATGGACACGGTGACACGAGTTCAAATCCCGGACGAGATCATTTGCATTTAAGATAGCGCTAATGCCCTTGAGAAAAGTATGAATCTAAACTTTGCAAAGTTATGCATCCAGTTATTCTCCCTCCAGCTAAAGGTAAAATAGTAGGGCAGATTGGACTCCTTAGTCTCAGTATAGAAACCAGTCAAGGTAAAGGAAAACTCAGGTAAAAACCGCATAAAAACTGATCTTGCGTCCTATCCGAGTGGTTGGTAAAAAATGAAAATAAGAAATATAAATGCAAAAACATCATGATAATTACTGTGGTAATATACTTGTAACAGTACTTTATTATGACCCTGGCTCCATGACTACTACGTGCGTTTCCGGGTAATATGTTTATCAATCCCCTTTGTATCCACCTTGTGTTTGAAAGGTTCATAGATGGAGGAAGACACAATCTATCTGGAACTTCTGATAGCCGGGGTGTTTCGTTGGAACAAGTTAACTGGGTGTTGGCAACTTAAAGTCAAGAAAATCTCTCCGCTGACAATTAAAGATTTTTTATTGAAACACAATGGTGTAACAATTATATATACATATATATATGTATATACATACATATATATATATATATATATATATATATATATATATATATATATAAGGAATTGTTGTTTTTGTTGTGTTTGAGAAGCAGACAATTGAGGTATCTGGATGGTGCACTTTTTGCACCTTATTCGATTTTTCGCAGAGTGAGGCTTATGCTAGAGAGGTTTTAGTTATTGGAGAGATTTCTTTCCTTATACTCTTGTCTATGGTATGGACAGCGGATATCTTTTCTCATCTAACCCTAAAAGCATCCATTTTTATAAAGGATTTCTCGAGAACAAACATTCCCGATTTGCTACCCAATCAAAGATCATTTTGTATACTTTTACTACTTTTTGACTGGTCAGTCAATCAAATGTGCTGATCTAAGTATGCAGCAAGAGTATCCCTTCCACACACCATTTTTTGATTGGTCATCTAATCAAACCGCCATATAGGGGCTTGGTTAATTATGGATCCCGTAATTTCTTTTCACTTCAAACCAAAACAAAAATATGGGAACTGAACTGAACAACAGGGGGGGGCAAGAGATATCATCATTAAAATTGGGTCAACGCCTCGACAAACCCTGAAGCCTGTTTACTTTTTGTTTTGAAAATCTGAAAGTTCTGTAGCTACTGACCTTTGGAATTGACTTTTCTGTTTCTTTCAAAGTAAATAAGTTTTTTTTGATGGAGGAAGACACATAAAAGAAAAAAAACAACATTTTCCTGAATAAAAAATATATCATACTCTCCGTAAGTTTTTAGCACCAGTGAATATCTCATATTGTCATATCACAATGGAACATTTAGAAATAGATCAAATTTCCGCATTAAATAACCCATAAGGAATTGATATGCCGTTAAATCCAAACTTGAATCTTATAAATATGTTGTTCCTTTTAGCTACCTATTTTGCTGGTCATGCGAAAAACATGGATTCGATCTCATCTATTATATTATTCATCAAGTCAGAAACATAATACCCGGTATCAAGGTCTATATAATTAAAAATAGCATATTCTGTTAAAAGTTCACATCTCGTAACCTCAAATATCTCGCACTGAAACATAAAGCAGACACATGTCGATATTGTTATTATGTTAGTTGTCTAAATTTCTGAGACGAAGCTTGTTGATTTTTATCATTTTGGTTTTTCGGACTATTGTCTTCATTGTTATTTCCACAACGTTTCGGCCGATATGTCCTCCGGCCTTCTTCAGGTGTTTGTCGAACTCGGGAACCTTCACGGAACTTCAAACTACGTCCTTTATTGAAACCTGTACTAATTCCGTTTGCCATAACCGGGTACATATGTTATTATACCCGCCTGTAGTGAGGATTGAACCTGCAACCTTCAGATGATTGTCTTCTTAGAAGCTCAGGGAACCAACGCCTATAACCGTTATGCCACCACCACAATTATTCTGGATATGACGCTAAATAATCTGATTGCAAGGCTCCATTCTTGGAGCTTTGGAGTTTCCCTTCATTGCCCTTACTTCCAGGTCCATTTTGAACAAGAGTGGTAGCATCTGATAGGGTCCTATCTATGAGTCAAATAAAACAGACATTTAAAGTGAGTGAAAACAAATGACTTATCCATTATTGAATTGTCAGGAATACACTTTTTTTAATCATTTAACTGTGTGTAAACAAATAGCTGGATTTTATTTGAATTGCCAGTGATGCGTAACAATACTTGAAGCCATTTAATTGTGTGCAAATAAGGAGAATTGTCGAATAGAATAATTAGTTTTAAATAGAAATACTTCACAGTCTGCAAACAAATGATTTAATATTGAATAGAATTATTAGAGTTTGATAGCAATAATTAAAACCATTTATCTGTAGAGAAACAATAGCAATACTAGTGTGCAAACAAGTTAGGTGTAATTCGTTTATAAATCAAACTACCGACAAACTATTCACTTACAAATCCTATGTCAATCCATTTAAAAGTATGTAAATAAATGACTGATGTTGAATTGTGAATGTTATATAGCAATAATTAAAAGCATTTAACTGTGTGCAAAAATTAAGTCTGTTTAAACACAGTTGGTGGGTATGGATGTGGTTCCAAGAACATTAGTACGGATTGAAACACAGAAAGTCACGTCTATGATTTGAAGACGTGTCACTGAGTTCATTTTGTTTCCAACTTACACGTCACGAGTTGTACTGGATTGCAAGGTACCGATAACAAGAATCGATTCCTGACCTGCCACAGCAACACGTTGATAGGAAGTTGGACTCCAGAGTTTTCCTTCTCCTAGATTAGTTTGTCTACTTATAGATTAGATCGCTCAGTCAGCTTGTTTTTACCTCTCGCTGAAGGGAGATGAGTTTGATTCATATATTATCAAGTGGCATAAGCCTGAAGTAAAATTCAAACTGGATTTGAACTCACATCGTCTTGTCAATATCCATGTGACGATAATTCTTACTCCACACACTCTTCTCGATGTAGTCGGACTAAACTCTCATGGTAATCCACGTTGAAGCTGATGAGACTGAGACAATTCTATATTTTATAAATGACTGATTGAAAGAAAAACTGAGGTGTCAGTCAATAATTCGCTATTGACCTTTCCATTGGTGGCAAATGAGATAACAATTAACGCTGTGATATCTAATTATATCGATTTTTATTTTATTTTATTTTAAATTTCTTTCGTTTATAAAACCGTATCATTTTTTTTTCTTTTTATTCTAAAGTGCTTAATATGAAGAACTGTGTGGCGGTGGATAAAGTCAAGAACTAAATGGCCAGACAAAAGGAGGAATGGACAGGGGGGGAAGCATTATCATTATTTGCTTGTTTATAAGAGTGTCAGGATCGATTGAAGAATCAGCGTTGAATTTCAGGGCAGTGTTAAGGTGGCGAAAAACGGGAACAAAGGAAAAAAAGATATGCAAGAAAAGAGAAGGAGAAAAAAGGTGAATATCTTGAGAAGAGAGAGAGAGAGAGAGAGAGAGAGAGTAAGAGAGAGAGAGAGATCTAAAAGGGAAACTGATAAAAGAAAGAAAGAAAGAAAGAAAGAAAGGGGAAAAGAAGTAAAAAATAAAGATAAGAAAAGAAATGGAAGAAAAGGAAGGTGAGAATGTATTGAAACGAGAAAGAGACAATTTGAGATTTAAACGGAAAAAAGAGAAAGAAAGAATGAAAGAAAGAAAGAAAGAAAGAAAGAAAGAAAGAAAGAAAGAAAGAAGGCAGGTTAGAAATAGAGGAAAAAGGAGAAAAAAGGAAAAAGATATAAAAAAATAGGAATAATAAATTAGAAAAAGAAAGAAAAGAGGAACTGAAAGAAAATCAATCGAAAAATCAATGAAAATAAAACGAAAGATATAAATGAAGAAGAAGAAGAAGAAGAAGAAGAAGAAGAAGAAGAAGAAGAAGAAGAAGAAGAAGAAATAGAGAAAGAGAGATTAGGAAAAGGAATATAAAACGAAAGATACAATTGATAAAGAAGCTAAAAAGAAAGAAAGACAGAGAAAAGAAAAAGAAAAAAGAAAAATGAAAATAAAATGGAATATATAATCAAGGAAGAAGTAGTGAAAGAAAGAAAAGAGGAATCGAGAGAAGGAAAAGAAAGGAAGAAAAGATTATAAAATGAAAGAAATAGCTGATGAAAAAGGAGAAAAAGAACGATATAAATAGCAAAGAATAAAAGAAAGAGAACTAGAACGATAAAGAAAAGAGGATCAACATGAAAGTAACAAAAAAAGAAAACGAAAAAAAGGACGAGGAAAAAGTTTAGTAAAGAGGAGAATAAAATGGAGAAAAACGAAAAAGAAAGGAAAAGAACGAGAATGGAAAAAAGAAAGAAAAAGTAAAAGAAAAAGATTTTGCGAAGAAAAAGAAAAGAGAAGGAAAAAGAGGTAAAGAGATAAAATAATAGAAAATAAAGAGAAAGAGGAAAGTGAAGAAGAAAATAAAAACGGAACATAAAAAAGAAACGAAAAAAGAGTAAGGATAAAGAAAAGACAAAAAGCATAATTGAGGAAATGAAGAAACAAATTAAAAAGAAAGAAAGAAAACAAGTTTAAAAATAAAGACAAAACGAAGAAAGAGGAAAAACAAGAAAGAGGAAAAGAGAAAAGAAAAAGTAAGAAAAAAGACAATGGGTAGACGAAAGAAAGAAAGAAAGAAAGAAAGAAAGAAAGAGCAAAAAATGCGTAAAGATTAGAAAACAGTGATTAAAAACATAAGAATCAGAATAGAAAGAAAAAGAAAGAAGAAAGAAAAAAGTAAAAAGAAAAAGAAGAAAGATGATTGATAATCGAATAAATAGAAAAGAAAGAAAGAAAAAAGTTAGAGACAGAGAAAAAGGAAGAAAAGTAAAAGGAAAAGAAGAAAGAAAAAAGAAATAAAGATAATAGAAATAAAAATATATCGAGGACAAGGAAAGAAAAGACAAAGAAAAAAGAAAACGAAGAAAGAAGAGAAATAGAAAAGAGGGAAGTGAGGTAAAAGAAGTGTATAAATAGAAACGAAAAAAAACAAAAAAACAAAAAAAAAACAAAAAACAAAATCGTCCCCCTCCCCCCACCAAAAAAAAAAGAGAAAGAGAACCAAAAGAAAACATAAAGAGAAGAAAAACTGAAGAATTTGTGAAAAAGCGAAAATGGAAACGAAAAAGAATGGAAGAAAAGAAAAAAAGTAGTTAAAAAAATAAAACAATAAAAGACAAATAAGAAATAAGAAAGAGAAGAAAAGGAAATTCATAGAAGTTTGAAAGCGAGTAAATCCATTGGAAGAATAGACGATGCTTCTTGGCTACTTCCCGCCCGATGTCTAATAGAGAGGAAAATGGAGAATTTACTTCACTTGATCTTAACACTGATTTTCTGATTACACCTTGCCAGGAAGAACGTAAGGAGACCACAAAAAATCCATTATTATTCTCCGATTTCAGGCCAAGACGGATCTTTGGAAACAGTAGCAGACGATAATACATTACTATTAACGTCACTATACAGAAAGAAAAAAAGGAACTTCTTGTATTATATTGCAATAAATTAACTTAGCAAAGTTTGACACAAGGCTACACTTTAAAACACTTCCCACATTATATATATATATATATATATATATATATATATATATATATATATATATATACGATGTGTAGAGTGTTAAAAAAGCTCTAAAGTACAACATTCAAATTGCGGACAATTTCATTTTAAAATATATATATATATATATATATATATAAGAGGAGTAGGTCTACAAATGAATTTTAATGTGGTCCATTAGGATTTTTATTTCACAGAATTATGGTCCACGCGTGTTTCGGACTTTGCAGTCCTCTTAAGATAACTAATCTCTGGGATTGCCTCTGCTTCTAACTTACAATGAAGATTCAAAGCCAGAAGCAGAGGCGACCCTAGACGTTAGTCCCGTTATATATATATATATATATATATATATATATAATTGTGATGGTGTGAAAAAACCTCAGATTGTACAATTTGCAAATTCTACAAACTGATAAAAAAATGAAAAAAAAAAATGAAAATAAAGAAAAGACGAAAAACACATGTGCTGCTTGAAAATAATCAAGAGGCACGTATGTCTAGTCAAAAAGAACAAACACTGACAGCATTAACTCGGATAAAGCGTAATAAAGTGCTCAATACATGAGATAGAGTTAATATTATGAAAATAATTTCTACATGGCCAGGAGCGAGTCTATCAAGGTTTCACCAAACGGCTCTTCAGGAATGCTCCGGCCTCATATGTTTATCATAAAATTAGTTAAATATGTCTACCTACTTTTCACTCACTCCTTATATATATATATATATAATTATAATGAAAAAATTTAAAAAATATCTACCTACTTTTGTTTCACCCTTTATATATATATATATATATATATATATATATAAAATGTGCTCTATCATAAATTTATTTCCACAGTCTTTTTGCAAGACTGTATCTTCAGATGGAATACAAGATTTTATTGTAGTTTTCGCCGTTAGACCTAGGAGTATATTTTACATTGCCTTTGACATTTAATCAATTACATATATATATATATATATATATACCCCTGGACAAAATGTAAGACCACCGTCAAAAATGAAGAAAAAGATATTGTTTACAATTTCTAAATTATGAAAATCAAAAAAATGAAAGATAAGGCATAAAAAACTTAAAATATGAAAAAAATTCGATTCATTTTTGTGTATATCAGCAATTACGTTTAATTTTAAAATTTTGTTTTGACATAAATATAAGACCAATGAGTAGAACGATAGAATAAAAACGCAAATTTTTTATCTGATATTTTGTGGATCCGCCGTTAGCTTTGATAACCTCAAAAATTTAGTTAGGCATACCATCAACTAGTTTCTTAAGTTAAACCGCAGGTATTTAACCCCATGCATCTAAGATCGCGTTTTTGAATTCAGAAATTGCAGAGTACTGTCGACCTCCTTCATAAACTTTTGCAACAATCTCCACAAATTTTCTATAGGATTGAGGTCTGGAGAACACGCTGAGTGGTCAAGAAGTCTTTTTTTTAGTTCAAGCAAGTACTTCTTTGTTATTGATGCATTGTGGATAGCAGCATTATCTTGCAGAAAAATCCATTCTTCTCCACATAGACGATGCCCTTCTTATGCAAGAGATAAATCATTTATCATCTTCACATAATCTTCTGCTTTTTGTCGACCATTGACAAATTGTTGCTTAAGTTTTCCAGAAGATGAAAAGGCCCCATCCCCAGATCATAAGAGATCCTCCTCTACTATTCATTGTTGAGTAATTCTTTTCTGGAAAATATTTTGTTTGCCAGTACCTCTGAAAGCCATCTGGACCGTCTAAATTGAATTTATTTTTATCCGGGCAAACAACTTTTCGCAGTTCTTTAACTCTCATAGTTTGATATTGACGAGCATATTCCAGTTGTTTCTCTTTGTGCTTCACAGTTTACCTTGGATGATGAATTATTTTCTTATGCTTAATTTTTTCATTGTTTAAATGCCTTCTATTTGTTTTAGTACTGCAAGGAGCATCCACTAGAGGTTTCAGTACTTTTGATGTTGACTAAGTTTACTTTTTTACTTCGCGAACAATTCTTCTCTTGAATTGTGGAGATAATTTTTCTTACCAACCACTCGGTTTTCTTATTCCATACTTATTTGGACTTTCAAAGTAAATGCAGATAACGGTTATACTGCGTCCTAAGGCTTTCAAAATTTCTCTCTAAGATTTTCCGACTCTTTTCAGAGCTACAATCTCGCCTTTCTCAAATTCAGATAATGTAGTTCCTTTAACCATTTATGTTTTTAGTATTTTAAGAATTACAGTTTTAATAGCTTTTATATTACGTATAAAATTAGATGATAATCAAACAGGAAAAACTAACAACTCAGCGTTTAACGTTGACGATTGCCAGATGCACTAATATTCAAGACGTCTGAATTTGCTACATTCAAATGGACAACTATGTAAACTTTTTTCGAGTTTCTAGACTATTAAGTTGTTTGCATCGTAAGTCAGGTAATTTAATCAAGTGCCAAATGAATGTTTACTTTCATGGCAGCATATAGCAGTCAATTCCGATCTCTTATTAATCAAATTATTAGAACGCTAATATTTCTTCTATCAAATATACGTTATGACGATCGTCAACGTGAAACATTTAGTCGCGAGTTTTCATCTTCTTTTATCATAATCTATCTATCTATCTATTTGTGACCATACACTCACAGACATGAGTCTCGCTTATATACACTGACCTCACTCACACATTTCCTCCACTCGTTCACTCACTGCACTCTTATAACCCCTTATCAAGGCCCTTGCATATTTACTGCACGTTCGCATCCGCCCATTTACCGTGCTCGTGCGACCTCTGCATTCGCACACTCGTAAAATCACAGCATTCGCCACTTAATGAACCCATTTCACTCACTGCACTTACTGCACTCGAACAACCACTTTTTCCCACAATCATCGATCCTGTCGAATTACTATACAAACACTCTTACGAGACTAGTACACTGGCTGCTTATATACAAGCACTACACTAATACACAAAGTAATTGCACTCGTATATCCTCTGGAAACGCAAACTTACAACGCTCGTACAATCATTACTCAATACATTCGTATCGTGGCGTAATGGTTATCGTCAAAGAAAACAGACACAGCGATCCGTATTCAAATTCTGAACGAGGCTGTTCGCATTTTCACATAGGACTACTATCCTTAAAGAAAAGGTATGAATCCAACTCTTCTTTTTCTAGCTATGGGTAAATACTTGGAAAGAATTTAATCTTTAACTTTGGTATGGCTACCAGTTTAAGAGAAAGATAACTTTGAATTGAAACCTGTTAAAGTCCGCATAAAAAAATTGACCTTATGCTGCATCCTGCTCGTGCGGAGGGGATGGGTAAATACCAACATCCATGTTATCATAGCACTCTTACGATCACGGCAAACCTCTACACTCACAATTTCACCCAAAACTTTTCTTCTTACAATAATCATTAATCTTATAAATGTCAGTGTAAGTTTTCCCATTTTCATTATTTAAAATTTGGGCTTTTGAAAATAAAATACCTAAATTTGACTGCGAATTTTTTTAAATGAGGAAAAGACAAAAACAAGTCCTAGCTGAATTTTGAAAACTCAAAATGATACTCTATGCCCGGGAATGAAAACTTACCCGCTAAAATACCGTCTTCAGGGCCTGAAATTGACTTATGTATAAATTGCTTAAATTTCCTTACCATTACTGAGGTCAGTATGATGTTCCAACATGGCTGGGTTGGTATTTTATCTCATGTCAACCCATGGAGGTTTATTTAATACCAAATCTTGTTTCGTATATATACATATACATATATGTGTGTGTGCATGCGTATGTGTGTACGTGTATATGTGTATATATGTATATATAGACGAATATAGGTCTAAGAAAAAAAGATTTTTACATCTTTAACAATAACTCCTTCCAATTCAACAACATTAATTCTATCCAGACACTAGGAACAGCTCTGCAAACAAAAATGGCGCCAACATACGCTACCCTAACCCAAGCATATTTAGAAGAAAACTTATATGAAATAATAGGTAAAAAAATAAAGCAGTGACATAAAAGTAGTCTTTACCAAATCATGGAAAAGATATTTAGATGATTGTTTCATATTCTGGAAAAACCCATGGGGGACATCAACTACAAAACCTACACCCCAAAATAAAATTTACTATGGAACACAGCTTCAAAGAATTATATTTAGGCATCCTTATAAAAAACGTAAATGGCAAAATCATCTCAGATATCTACCACAAACCAACAGACACGCAGCAATACCTCCACTTCAAAAGCCATCACCCCCAAAACTGTATAAAATCCATCCCTTACACACTAGCACGTAGAATACACAATAATCACCGATAAAAACCTAAAAAAAACACGCCTTAAAGAACTATACACAACTCTACACCAGAAAAGATATCCAACAACACTAATAAATAAAGGGTTGGAATTAGCAGAAAAAATACCCCAAAGAGAATAAAGGGACCTAAAAAACATAACGAAAAACCCCTAGCATATATCACAACCAACAGCAAAAATAATCCAGAACTATTCACAGAAATAATGAAAAATCTAGAAGAAATTGAAAACAAAGACAAAATCAAAGAAATACTAGACATGGCAAAAATAATTAAAAGCCAGAGACAACCCAAAAATCTGAAAAGAATACTCACCTCTTCTATATTCGGAAAAAAAAAACACGACACAAGGAGTTACCAAATGCAAAAATAAACGATACAAAATATATGATATAATTATAGAAGGTAAATCCTATACCTTTAAATACCCAGAAACCAAATTCAAAATCAATAAAAACTTAAGCTGCAACTCAAAAAACGTAGTATACATATTTGAATGTAACGAATGCAAATAAATATACATTGGGTCAACACAGGCACTGAATACAAGGACATCACTACACAAGAGTAATATCAAAATAGAAGAAAATAGAAAATTAAATGTTTCGAAACATCTATACCAATGTAGCTGAGGGAAAATTTGATATGCCAATTCATCAAAACTACGACTACACGCTACATCAAATAAAGGAAATAAATTTTATAGATTAATTCAAAACTAAGTTAAATAAAACTTGAACCGTACACCCACTCATAGGGAAATAAACACACACACACACACACACACACACACACACATATATACATTTTGTGTATATACATATATATATATACGCAAAATCTTTATATATATATATATACAAACACATGAATAATTAAAAACGATTCAAAATACAAACACTAGTAAATTGAAATCTCATTTAATACCCATTAACTTGACGTTATGCCAAACATGTTTTCAGAAAGAAGGAAAAAAGCTGAAAACGCACACACACACACACACACACACACACACACACATACGCAGACATGTGTATACATATACAAAAAAAGGAGAAAGAACTACCAGTAAATCTAAAACCACAAAACTCCTTAAGATACACACTTACACACACACATACAAAAACTGTTATTGAAACCCGAAACCACTCCAACGTCAACACACACACACACACACTCACAACTATAAACATATCAAATATCAATGACGGGTGAAGTAAACCAAAGTAAACACACTCCAGGAAAGAGGGACAACGACTCCAATAAAAACCAGCCTGACCAACCAAAGGTCATTTATACTGGAAACAAGAGTGAATTCAAGCTTCATGGAGTACGCCATTAACGAGGCCTTGCGCTACATATGTTCTCTGACGAAAGCAACGAGCTGGAAACATACATATATATAACACGTATGTAAGAACAAAATAAATAAATTTAAAAAATACAAATCTCTTCGTGGACATTCCTATTTTAAAATATATCCTTATTCTTTCTTTGGACCTACAATAACAATCTTTATATATATATATATATATATATATAGAGAGAGAGAGAGGAGAGAGAGAGAGGTGCAGATTTTTACTTATAGATCAGCATACCGCTTAAACTGAAAATGAGAAAAGTCAAGTAGAACTGGATTCATATATATATATATATATATATATAAGTGTGTGTGTGTGTTTACTTGATTTCAAAACTGTCCCATCTATACGTGTCTGTATGAATTCTTTGTTGTTTAATCATCTTGTAGCAGACATATCATTATGACTGCGCAGTGACTTAGACTCTCATTAGGTGCTCAACATTTTTAGCCATGTGTCAAATCTAATCGATACTAAGAAGTTTCAGTGTTATATACTATATTATTTGGTAGATTTATTCGATGCATTATCAAATAATGCTCTAAATCATTTTATTTCTATTTTTTATGCCACTCCCTTTTTTATGTCCTTGTACCAATCTACTCTTACTCAAATAAACGTAGTATGTATTTTGAAATATTGTAATTTAATATCCAAAATTTAAAAAGCTTCCTTGAAAGATAAGTTTTGTTGTTTTTTTTTTAAGTAAAGATGGAGTAGTATTAATTTATGTATTTATTTTCTTCTGAAATGAAAATATCTGTGTCGAAAAAGGCAGATCAAATTTGATCCTTTTAAAAGAAAATCTTTATTGTTCGGGTCGATTACAGTGTTTGAGCTGCTGTGTCATGAACTGTGTCAAAGCGTATCCACACTGGAAACCGGAACCTCGACTTTGGCTTGTGGGGGCCATTTCCTTGACGATCACTTTTCCCAATAGTTGATTTATTCGGCTGGCTAGATGAAACAAAATCGTTGAACAATAAAAAAAAATGCTTTGTTTAATCCTTTGGACACAAAGAGCGAAAAAGATAAAGAATTGAATAAATTGTTGAATTTCGAGCGATTCTTTAAGGCTTTTGTTTTTGCGTTTTGATTAGGAGTTCTTTGTTCACTTTTTTGTTGATCTATCGACTTTGTCTCTGTTTTATTTGTATATACAAAGACCAAAAAAAAAAAAGAAAAAAAAAGAAAGAAATCAACAACAAATGAGTCACATATTTTTAAGACAGAGTTTTTCTTCTTTATTTCATTTGTTTTCTTTTATTCGTACATAGTTTCAACTTTTCTTGGTCTGAAACGATTTCAGTGTTCCAGTTTCTCAGAGTAACGGTTTAATAGCTGAAAAGGAAACAACTTTAAAAAAAAGAAATCATTCGCTCATACACACACACACACACACACACACACACACACACACACACACATATATATATATATATATATACATATAGTTTCTAAGTTTAAAGGCATACCAATCTTCGTGGGTTATTTAATATCAAATGCATCGATGAAGTCAACCAGTTATGGTATTATTCAACCCCTACTTAGGTGGATAAAGGGGTTCGTACCTTTCCAAGGGTTTTAGTTGGAAAATGATAACACGACAGGAATTCACACTTGTCACCTATGATTTCGCAGGAGAGCTCTTTAAACATTACCCCACGCCGACTGACTCTACTATGCATATATAAATAGAGTGCTCAATATCATTGCTAGATCATATATACCAGGAAGCGTAAAGATAAAGTCAACGACGGTTGGTAACTGTTATTTTCTCACTTATAATCCAATGATTGCTTTAGTGAAACTGACAGTTAACAAGCGCCGATGACACTATTTCAACGCTAACCTAAGTTGTACATATATATATATATATATATATAGTTTCACTAAATTAAACAAAGAAACCACACACACACACACACACATATATATATGTTATATAATTAAGGAATGGTTTTCATAATAATCATTTTTCGTTAATTATATTTTATCATTCAGTTTGGTAAGGCTTTGAACAATTAGAGTCTTTCAAGTCCAGATGCATAGTCAATTGGTGCACTTTTACGCTCGCACGCAAAGTATATTACAATCCCCATTTGTCATAATAAACCCCTAGACAAGGAATGGGGCTGGAGTGTGGATAACGTCATGCCCGGAAGAGATGGTCCTGAGAATTTGAGGATTTTGAAAAAGAGTCAGTTGAGATCGGACTATTGAGGAGTGAGTTGGGTTCTTGACCTTTGAAAGTTGTAGTTGGATTTTTCGGATCTCTACCGACAGAGAACTTAGACATCACAAGATGCGCTGCGCGTTGGGGATGGTCATCTCAGTATGGTCAACATAGTATGGTTAGCAAAGAATTTTAACAATTTTGTCTCTCTCCTCGTGTCGCCATGGACAGAAGTCAGAAGTTAATAAACCGTTCGTATCTGAAACAATAGAGTCCGCCTGTGTTTTGTATTTGTATATGTATTGTATTACAGGGGTGGTTGATCTCATCACGGTATGCAACACACACACACACACACACACACACACACACACACACACACACACACACACACACATATATATATATATATATATATATGTTACATGGCCACAATTAACGCCATGTGAGAAATAGACATATAATGTTCATAACGATAGAACATATAAAGAACATAGGAATCTCGAAATTCGAAAACACGTAACGACTTCTTGTTCAGGTACGAAGCCTTTTTATTAACTTTGAGTTAAAGGTTTCGACATAATGAGGAGAGACACAATCTTCTATGCTGTCTTATTCATTTGGCCCCCATCTCGAGCAGTCCCCTTAGGGCGCAAGTTGCGTCTGCGAGCTCCAAAAGTCGATCCTCCTCGTTGGGCGTCTAGTATTCAACTCTCTAACTTTATTTCAATTCTCCACAAACCTCTGCGCGCTTCCGGTGCGTGACGTCACTCACACTCCGTCACCTGTTTCGTCTCGGAGTATTGTGACATCTGAGTGACATCTCCATCCGCCCGCGCGCGCCCGCGTTAACACCTGCCTCAATGTTGCACCTAACTAACCCATGTGCTGTGCCGAAAGGTTCTCAGCCTAACTAAACTCAAAGGCATGAACCGAAATCCCTTGGCCATTACGTTACATATATATATATATATAGGTGTCTCAATATACATGGGGCCCATTTGACTGCTTATAACTCAACTACAAATGATTTTGAATTCTTTTTCTGTTTCAGATTTGAAAATAGTTTACTATAACAAATATTAATCCTTGATCACTTTGCCTTGGACAAGAGAGAAGGAATATTTTGCATCACTACTCATTTCGTGACAAAATCATTTGAAACTGTCCCAAAATAGATGCAACTCATTAATATGTTAATGGTTTCTTATTGAGACAAGAAATTCAAAGAATATCGTATGTCCTGATAGCCGATATAATTACAATTAAAAAAAGAAAACATTGATTTGATGTTTCTAGCTCAAAGAATACATTTTTATCGGATGTCTTCCAAATGGACGCCATTGCACTTGTCTCATTAATAAATCATTATCACATTAATGGGTTGAATCTATTTTGAGACACCGTATATATATATATATATATACATGTATATATATATATATATATATATATATGTATATATACATGTATGAATAATTTTAATTGGGAAGTGTGAATTCAATAAAAGTTTCTACGAAAAGGTTTCAGCTTTCAGCTTGATCTGACATTCTTTCGATGTCACAATAAAAAACAAAACAAAACAAAACAAAAAAAAAAAAAACAACTAATTACTCAGATGCTCTGGGTTCATCTTAGTACTTTGGCCTGAAACTTTTGTTGGAAATTAGTGATGTTTTTAACCTTTTTTTTTCTAAATTTAGTGACACCTGTGACTTTTATTTAAAATTAATGTCTTTTGTTACCTGTTGTTTAAGAATCCATGACGCCCGTTACACTATTTCTGACGTTCTTTGAGCCACGTTTTTATCCGTTCTTTTACGAACAAGTTGGTTTATTATAACACAGGCAGATACATTTCACAAGAAGATGATATTGTCAAATCCAAATGACTTCGATTGATGTTTTCATAAGTGAAGCTATCCTGACGGGGAAAAAAACGAAAATAAAAACAAAATGAAATTAACCAAAGAAAATAGAGTTAATTGTAATTCTAAACCGAAGAACTCGAGAAATGATATGATACTTTCATTTAGTGCAACGGCCTTCAGTTAAATAAATATTTTAATTAAAGCTTAAAAATACTTGAACTGATACAAATTATTTCTTTGCTATCAATTTAATTATAGCAGTTCTAGTTCAGTGCCAAGTAATTATTACACCAATCAATATGTTTAAACTCATTTAACAAAGCAATGAAAGCAAACAGAAAGGTATGGGTTTCTCTCAGTTTATCTGTGTCACTAATTCTGTATATTGACATCTAATTCTGTTCACATCTATCTATCTATCTATCTATCTATCTATCTCAGTCTATTTCTACCTATCTATCTATCTATGATATCGCTGTGTTCTTATTAGCTTGTTTTTTTTTAAATTTTTTTTTTTTTACATTAGTTCAAAGCCAAAAGAATTGGGCATCTAGAGAGAATCGGATAAAATTGTAATAATCTTATCGCCTAGTTTACTCAGATTAGACTATACGAGGCAATTCTATCTATCTATCTATCTATCTGTAAGCTGCATTGATAAAACAATTTATGAAACAATTTACAAAGGTGAAAGCTGAACTTGTAAAACATTAATTGAAATGAACTTATGGATTACAAAAAATGAATGTTGTCTAAAAGACCAAGGTGACTAGTTCTAACCATTTGATTCATTATCTCCCATCTTAATTTTTTGGCAATTACATTTCGATTAATAGGTTATCATGCCTTCCTTATGTTGCCCGAATTTTTCAGGTTAAGTGTTGTCTTTATTCGACAAATTATTCAGAATATTATCCGCCATATTTATTACTTCAATTCATTAAAAAAAAACGACTATGGTCGGATGTTACGTACACTAAAAAGAAGTATGCTAAGGACTCTAGGCCAATGATTCAATTAAAAAAAATAATTTTTTATTCAAATTTTCATCAAAATAAATCTGCTAAACCAAAAGTTTTATAACTCAGACAATATGTGTGACTGACTACATTGTGTGGATTTTATTATATATTTTTCCTTTTTCTTATAACGCTGGTAGATTTCATAAGCCTATTTCTGATTATAAAACAAAAGAATAACGGTTGATTAATTCATTTTGTCAAATGTTTATCTATCATACCTTTTTTCGATTGAAAGAAATTATATTGAAGCATTTTAATGAGAATACTCCAGTTCTGAATGTCGATGACTTCTTCATTGCCATTACACCCAGGTTCACTTTGTACTGGAGACGTAGTACCTATTTGGGTCCTATTTGTGAGTCAAATAAAACTGCTTAAAAATTATTAGTATTAGATAGTATACTTGGTACTATATAACTAAAAACTAGTTGTATTGAGAAAAGTTATTCGAAACTATAATTGTTTACTAATTATTATTATTACTCTTTTGAGAGTTTTTTTTTTTTTATGTTTCATAGTTTTTCAATTTCCTGGTAAAGTTTACGTACTTATAGTTCTTTTTGCTTTCTTTCAATTTTACTCTGCGGTCAGCCGGGACAGCAAAGTCAACTATTCGGCCAGCTATATTTTTTGTTGACTATTGTTAGGTCTATTCGTTTGGCCGAGATTAGGGGATCCGTTTGTATTTCAATATCCCAGCACGGATTCTGGGTTGTGTATAGAGCATTTGTTCGCATGGTCAAATTTCATTATTATTATTATTATTATTATTTGAAATCATATATATTAGAGCAAATTATTTGTATTAGATAGGAATACTTGATATCACAAAAATTTACACAGAAAATCAAAATATGAACGTACAACAAACACAGTTCCCTAACCTCTCGGCATAAAATAACCTTGACAGGTATATATGCTGTTAAAATCAATCTCTCGATAAAACCTATAACAATACAGTTTAGCAGGGTCTATAATATACAGACTGTTGCAGAGAAGTAAGATTCCCCATCACACATAAAAAGGGGGGTCCTATATACGACATTAAATCTAAGAGTGAAACTCTAATTCGGGAGCTCTGGGAGTGTTAGGTCAGCCCTTAGTTGTAATTACATCCAAGTGAAAAATTACCCGAATTGGTAGAAGATAGAATCAAATCTGTTTGAAATATTGCTTAAGATTTTGAACCAGATTAATACATTGGCTGCTGATTAAATACAGTGGCTCTTATTGTAACTACGGCGGAAATGCTAACCTGTCTAAAATGATTGTGAAGCTATATCTTGTTGGGATTTTACCCGTTGAAAATAAGACAAAATCTACATCTGCAGTGTAAGGAAAAATAAGGCTTACTGTAGCACGAATCGTGAAAAGATAAAAGGAACAAAACAACAATTCGGTTGAAAAAAGGGTTTATATTGAGAAAAACATAAAGAAAAGGAAGAAAAGAAGAATAATTGCAAAAAGAGGTGTTTTCAGTAGACTTAGCTATAGCATTCGTCTTGGTAACAGTTCTTTCAGTTCAATGTAGTTTTGGTGGCTGTTCCTGGCTGGTTCAAAGGTTTGAAGAAAGAGAATTCTGGGTCCCCATGTACGTAGAGTATTCTCGCGTGTAGTGCCTGTCTCGTCAGCTGTCAAGATTACGTGTTACATCGTTGACGTCATGGAGCGAAAAGGGATGTTAGTTTGAAAAACGCGCGCACGTGTGGTGGTACGGCAGAGGTGCTGATAGCAGCCTGTGATTGGTTGTTTTTCAGCCAATCACGGATCACGTAAAAAGTGACTCCGTAAATAATTTCCAATAATCTTTATACAGAATATTGTGATTAATGATCCTGCGGATTACTTGCTTTTTAAAAAGCATATAGCTATTGGTTTTAGTCGAAACTACCGAGGCCACGCATCAAATCCTCAAAAGGAAAAGAAACAAAGGATGTCCATAAGTAATTTGCATGACGATCTATATTAATGACTGTTGTCACATCTCTTTCGGACCAATATTGAGGCAGGGTATGTAATACTTATCTTTCAACCACCGCAAGGAGACACAAATATATCCAAATGAACGCTCGGACTAGGTTTACTCGATTTTGTTAGTTCTAATTAGAAGTTTCTCTAACTTTTTACACGATGCACAACTTGTGACCAAATTCAATTTCAAATTACCCTTAAATGATGATCAAGTCGAACCGACAGCCCGAATTTCCCTGACTCTCTCTCTGTCTGTCTCTCTCTCTCTCTCTCTCTCTGTCTCTCTCTCCTTATCATCGATCGTTCCCGGCAGGTCTTTCAAAGTACATCTGTGTCCGCACAGAAATGAAAAAAAAAAACCTAACGAAAGATTACCATGACGCCCAAATATTTTAGTAGAATATTAATTTAAAAGAATCTAATTTACCATTGTTTAATACAATTTAGTAGAGAAAAGAATCAATAAACTGTAGATACAAACACACTTTTAATTCTCGTGTTATTTATTAATGGGGATGATGGGTTTGGTGATCACTGAAGAGATCACGAATATTAGATTACAGGTTTGAGTTTGAGCCGTAAATCACTACGCTCTATGTTCAAAGTGCTTCTCTGTTTGCTTGGTAAATAATGTACATATTGAAACCCAGATTCTACCACATACGAAGTAAGAAAAGCATGTAAAATGAACTCAACAGCAGCACAAACGATTTGATATTTTACAACATTTCGAAATCTGGCAACTATTCTACACGATCCAACGATTTATAAATGCAAGCTAGTATACTCACCCCTAGGGGCCCCTGTAAATTTATTCACCATGCTAGAGTTTTACTTACCCGTCAGGGATTTATATTGACCACTTCGAGAAGATAATTTCAAACAGTCTGCTGGAAATTACTAACGCTGCTCAAAACAGATAACGGAAACATCCGGCAAGAAAAAGACTTTTCTTCTTTGATCACCTAATGCGCTAAAGATATTAAAAAATAAGATTCTTGTCTTTTGGCCTATAACATTTCTTTAATAATCCTGAAAAATCGTTTTTTTTTTCTATTTCATTACATATCTTTTAAAGCTTCCTGACCCCCGAAATGTTTAGTTTCTACTTAATACTATTATGCATGTGGGTACAAATATATCTATATGAGTATGTCTACGTGTAGATGTAGCATTTCTTTAACTATGCACATAGTCATACGTACTCATACAGATATATTTGTACCGATATATATATGGATATAGAGGCGTGTTTAACGGTACTGTTGCCACCGTTAGAAAAGGGATCAGTTCGGTGATAGGATACTAGGACAGACTGGGTTCATTAGCCTTGTTTTTTTAACCAGTCTAGAAGAAAGAAAACCCTGAATTCAAAGTAGTTTTACTACGCTTAAAATTGACCTTGTGTCATGTTTGCAGAAGATCGTTTGGTTGAATAGATATATGCATATATATTTTTCATACTGTCGGATTTAGATCCATGTTTTCTTTCATAATGTCCTTTCGGAAAAAAACAAATACCAAATACATTTAACATGAACGACTTCAAAACGATCTGTATATACGAAAACTTTCATATCTTTGCATATTTCTTTAAAAGACGGGAGGATTTTTTCTCGTCTCTTGAAAAAAATCCAACATTTTCAAATATCTTTCCACGTGCCAAACACGTGCTTAATACTTTTAAATTAAGGACGTTATGTGCACGTTTTGTATCTTTTCGTTGTATACATTTTATTTGCTCCCGTTATTTCGCCAAGCATCCATCGTTGTGTGCACAATTTTCCTGATGTCAAAGTCCTGATGATGGTTATTGAAACCGAAACGTTTAATGTCGACTTTACAACGCAATATATTCACCTATTTGGATTATCATGTTTTTCTGCTTTCTTCATACTGTCGGATTTAGATCCATATTTACTTTCATACATTTTTGTATAAAAGAATATGTCCATTTAGAAATGATAGAACTTGTATGTCTACATACAATAGTGATCATTTTTATTAAAGTGTCTTTAGCATATAATAACGCAACTTGTGTTGACATATCGCAGCACCAACCAACCAACTATTACGGTTTTGAAGAGTAAAGACACAATTTCGTACCCGCACCATTTAAGATAATTTTGTATTGTCAGGCAAACAACAATCTATCAAATATTTCATCGACATTTTCTAAGGGTTGTGTTATTATTATCATTATTATTTTTTAGTGGTTGTTGACTAAAGATTTTATAGTCGTGCAACGCTTGTTTTGTTTCGAAGAAAATGGAAAATCCCTTGTAACAATGCTGGCATTTCTGTTATTCACATTCTTTAGAATTCTCGGAAGAAATCTCAGACAGATTTATTCATTCTAATAAAAAAAATGTTTCAGAGTCTCTCTTCCAAAAGGAGGCATTTGATTTTCACCAGACGCCGGTTTAAACTTCCTGATTCTGATTTCCGTTTTGCTGTTCCCTTTTAAGGCAGCTTGAAATAATCTTTTTTAAGACTTGTTGAGCTCTTAATTCGCGAAAACTGACAAGAGAAAGTCGATAAACTTATTATTCAAAAGCCACGCAAGAGTTAGGGCGAAAATAGTTATTAACTGCAGAAATCTTAGATCAAGGCTTCTTAAACTTTTATTTCTAACATACATATCCGTTTGTTCTGGTAGTTTCAGCAGAATAGAAAAGCCACGATACAGTATCGGACATTAATAAGTACATTTGTTGTGGTTAGCATACTGGATAGCGACATCGTAGTTAGCGAGTTCGAACACAAGTCGCAGTATTTCGTTAACTCTCGGACTGATATCAGCAGTGGGTTAGAATACGCTGACTGTATCAACAGCAGAAAACTAAGACCCCCCACGCACAAAAGGAATGTCCTAGGTATGGCACTAAACTGTATGTGATATTGAAGCTCTATTTTGGGAGATCTGGTGGGGGCGGTGGGGGCTATTGCTTCGTTGCCATTTCTCTAGGGTTCACTTTCACCCAAATTGGTAGTACCTTTTGTGATCGCATCTGTGAGTCAAATAGATCTGTGTCAAAATTATTCTTATTAGATTAGATAGTATATAAAAAAATCTTTTTAAAAAAAACTACATAAAAAAATGTAAGAGGAGTCCTCGTGGTATAGTGGCTGACGTGCTGGACTGCGACATCGTAGTTAACAAGTTCGAACTCAAGTTGCTCCATTTGGTTCATTCTTGAACCGATACATTTGGAAAAAAGTATGAAACATTTATCCCTTCGTGCATTGGGTTAAATTATTCCACTACAGTTCTAGGATGGGTCTGGCATTAAATAACCCATGAATATTTATGTGCCATTAAACAAAAGTAAACTTCAATACAAAAACGTCAAGATGTTAGCATTTCTAGTGGAACATTATACAATGAAAATGGTATTATTTAGAATAACTGAGTCCCCTAGAAATAATTATACCTCAGCTAATTTAAAAAAGAAAAGGTTATTTTGTTCTAAACCAAACACATCTGGATTTTATAATTTCTTGTGGAATATTATACGGACAAAATGGATATTATTGTCTTATAATATCCGTTTTAATTGTCTTATATTCTAATCTCTGCGGAATTGGAACTCTATAAACAAAAATAATTACATGCAGTATGCGGCCAGTGTCTTCGTGGTATAATTGTTAAAGCGATGGATTGCAGAATTGTAGTAAGCGAGTTAGTACTCCAATCGCGTTATCACGTTCACTTTCGGGCTAATACTCTTAGGAAAGGTATGAACCCCCTTATCATCTCAGGAATGGGTTAAATAGTATTCTTACTGTTCTTCTAGGAGAATGGCATTAAATAACCTTTAAAGGTTAATATGTCATTAAACAAAGAAACCAAACCAAAAAATATGAACAGTCCAAAATTATTTATGCATTTTTTTTCGTTTCGATTACTTTGCAATTTGGTTTTTGTGAACAGGATTTCAATGTTGTAAATTTTTCAAATAAATAATACCTAATATTCACTTTCATTGTATGATGTCCTGTTAAAAATAATATTGTAATATAAATATTGGCAATGAACGAACACTGTACTGTAATATGAACATGTTTATAACACGGTGAAATATATTCATGCAATTTTTTTTTAGTACCGAAGTGTTGCACTTTTATTCATAGTCACATAGTAGTGTTGTAGTGTTTGGAAGTTTTTTTCTAAACTGAAGATACCAAGGTTCAATTATTTCTTCTGGAACATTACACAATAAAAACGGATGTTATTAGGTATTTTTTTTATTCCAACAGTATATATTCGAAAGACGAGTTGACAGTGAAAGCGTTGATAATTGGTCCGTGGTCATAGATCACCTTTCCAAAACGGGAATTGAAAATGATATGCAAATTGAAAAGGTAATTCTTGATTGGTTGAAAGACTGTCACGTAATAATAGGATTGATTTAGAGAATTTAGTAAGTTGGATTTGAGACAAGGAATAGATGTATTGAAGGAAAGCTCGAGGAAGCCTGCCTAAAAGGATCTTTGGAATGTTTTGCATCCCTACAATGGTGAGATAATTCCTTCTTTCTTTCTGATGACCGTCATAAAACCACGTAGGGAGGCCCGTTTGATTAACATCAAATAGCACAGCAGTTCATGCGATAATTGTTGCCACTTATTCTCCTCGAGAACCTTGAATGCCTTGAATCACTGTGAGACACTGTCGATTCTATACAATTGCAAGAGGACGATCCGTAATGTCTTTCAATAAATTATACGCTTTATTCAGTCTTCGAGTAGGCCTATGGAGGATCTGTTTTCCGTTAAGTTTGGCTACAAAAATCCATTCTCAAAAGGAAAAAACCCTGACTGTTTGTCCTCCCACTCTGCACCCTTTAAAATATATCATCACACCTATCATGCACAACTTCCCCACAAATTTTAATTCACATTTCCATGACATTTGCTCCTCTTTTCCTTCTGCATCTTGGGACGGAGTGACCTTCAATAAATTATCAGCCAACACTGCTGTCTGCACTTTGTGACCCGATACATTAGTGTATGATTGATTGAATGATTGATTTCATCGGGATGCCAATACGTCAAAGTATGTTTTATACCTAGAAGTTAAGGAATCGACTTCATTGAATGTTCATATAACTACCTCTTGTTCACACCACTACAACTCTTCCTTGTGGATTTTTTGTCAGAGAGAACCTGAAATTAATGGCAAGAAATAGCACTCAACATTCCCTAGATCTTCAAAACTCGAGGCTTATTATCAAGCACTGATTGATGTCAAATCCAGTAAACCCCTTTGTGGTGTTTTATACCAATGCAGAAGATACATTTAGCGTATTCTAAGCCTTGTTGTCATCCGTAGGACATCACAGTGTTGTGACTGTACTTCTAGAATAGATAATAGATACAAATAGATACAAACTATACTAAGCTTTGAAAATGACGACAAGTGGCTATGGATTTCGAAATTTACTAAATACCCGTTAGCCTGGCACAAGAACACCATCGTCTTGCAGTCACTGAGGCTAAGCCAGTCAGGAGATCATTTACGGCACATAGAATCTAGATTACAGCTAAGATAATTGATTGAAGAAATATTGGATTTTACCTTGAGCGTTGGGTGTTCTCATAAAGCAATATCGTGGTGTGGAAGTTGAAAAAGCGCTCTGTATTTCGTTTGGAATAAAGTTAAAAAGAAAATAAACGTAAATTTAGAACAGAGAGAAAAAGTATGAATGGAACGAGAGAAGATAAGGTGTTCACTGAGCGAATAATGGAAGAGGCAAGTATCTTGTATTACAGGCAGATGCAATAATAATTGAAAAGATAAAGAAACATGGCGACTCGCTTACGCAGATAGACGCTGGTGTTCTCTTGTCGCCTTTTTCAAAGACTTACAGGCATGGCAGAAGTTTAATAAGACTGCCAGAAATGCCATCAAAGAAGAATCGATGAAAATTTTGCACTAAATACTCCTCTTTCCGAAGAAGTTTCTTCCAGCACAAAAAGCCTGTCACAGATCTGATTTTCTCTAAAAAAAATCGCTTCTCTTCATTTTCCATATAAACTTTTAAGTTTTCAGTTTTTGCATTGTTTCTTTTCCCGGTTTCCTCTTTTTCAGCCTTTCTTGTCGTCAACTAAAGCTTCACTATTTGTTACCTGTTATTAAATTTCTTATTTGTTTTAATTTTCTTTCTTTTTTTTAAAGCATAACGTTTACTTTCTTTTCGTCACTGTTGTAATTCTTCCACTGGTAAATTGCCAATAAAAATGAATAAATGAATAAATAGAAATATTGAAAAATTTGACCTCATCTTCGAAAATACTGAAACCCATTACAGCCCAGTCGGCTGTGGCTGTAGAATAAAGACACTGACTACATTTCTACAAAGGGGTGAGACCCCCACCACCACCAGCGAGTATTCTGGAGCTGGTACTAAGTTATCTGATGTAGAGGCTCCAATTATGAAGCTTTAAGGGAAGTGGAATACCTTTTCATTGCTATTACTCCCAGGTCCAGTCTGTTCCGAAATGGTAGTACCTGATAGGGTCCCATATATCGATCAAGTGGAAGTATTTGAACATTGAAATTGAATTGTTAATGTTTTATAACAAAACTTGAAGCATTAAACAATGTGAAAATATAACTTTCTGTTAGATGGCAATACTTGAATCCATCTAACTTTGTGCAAACAAATTATGAATGCTAAATAGAATTATTCGTGTTAGATAGCAATAATTAAAACCATTTAACCGTGTGTAAAAATTGAATAATTGATATTACTTCGCAATACATGAACCCACCCAACTGTATACAAACGAATAATTAATATCAAACAGAATTAGTGTTAGATGCAAGTGCTTCAAACCATTTAACTGTATACAAACAAATGAGCTCTGGTTTATTTAAAATGTTACCAAAAACCAATCATATATATTCAATATATATGTATAAACGGGATTCGGCATCAAATAACCTAGAAGGGCTTATATGCCATAAAACCAACGAATGAGACCCATTATAACTTAGTTTCGTTATTTCCGTTGACATGTGTCTTTTTACCGGCACGCGACAAAGCTTTCTTGCAATCTTCTGAATGAGATAAATTCAATAGCTTCTGAAATTTCGAGGCCATCTTGAGCGACAGGCAGCACTTACAAGCCATCATCATTCCTTGTGGATATTGTCAGAATGGAATGCTGTGGATATTTAGAATACCTTTCGAGAAGAACAATTTACAGAAATGAATTCTATATTCTTAAAATGTGCAAGGAAAACTGGACTGTCAAAATAAACGTGTTTTTTTTTCGGATTCATTCGTCTGAAGAAAAAGTATTTCGGTTTATTAAGGAAAGAAAAGGTTAAAATAAAAACAAGCGGGAAGGAAAGGAGAATGCTAGAAAAATATATGAAAGAAAAGTAATATTCATGAACGGCAAGATGCAAGTTACACCAGATAATTGAGAACAAAGTATTATATAAAGAAAAACAAAGATACATGATAGAAAAAGAACCAGATTTTCAAGACAATTTGTACAAGGGTGTGTGTCTGTGATCATATTTACCCAACCCCTCCGCTTGGACAGGATATGACACAAGGTCAATTTTTTAAGCGGAGTTTAACAGGTTTGAATTCAGAGTTTTCCTTCTCCTAGACTAGTTGTCTTACCAAGGCTGAAGAACCTAGTCTGCCCTACTATTTACCCATAGCTGGAGGGAGAATAATTGGATTCATACCTTTCCCAAGGGTATTAGTGCTATGTGAAATGCAATCAGTCCAGGATTTGAACTCGTCTCGCCGTGTCCAATTCCTGCGATGATAACAATTACATGTGTCTCTGATGGAGTGGCTAAAGCACTGGACTGGTTACATCGTAATTAGTGAGTTCTAGTTCCCGTCCGACTACTACGTTCACTTTCCGACAAATGTTCCAAGTTAACGTATGAACCCTCTTATCCCACCACCAATGGGTTATATTGTAACAATCCTGTCCTTCTACGAAGATGACTTTAGCATTTGATAACCCACAAAGGTTGATATGCCATTAAACGCCTTTTCTCTTTTGTGTTGATGATCAAGACTACGGTAGTGACTTCAACCCCAACCCTGCCACTAGGACCTAAAATATACCGAGTGCATCCTCAAGTAGACGGGTAAGACCACGCCTATCCCCTTCAAACTTGTGTTCCTGGTTATGAAATTATATAGAATTCGAGGGTTCCTCAATAAAAACAGGAGGATAACCTTTGACGTTATGGCAAACATGCTGTACAGTGATATCGTAGTAAGCGAATTTGAAATGCAGTCCCATTACGTATTTCGTTCACTTTCGTATCCTGTTGCTATAACGAATAATCATTTACAGACAATGTTTTGGCAATTTTGCCGAGGTTTCAGTATTTCAAAATGTAGAACAAAAGCAAACAAACAGCCACAAAAGAATTGGCCTACTAAGTTATTGCTACTGAGATAAAAACGTGTATTTTAGTCTAAATAAAAAAACAGATTTGCCAGTGAATGACCAGCAGTTAAAACTGCTGTGAAAAATTCGCTAAAAGTAAAAATTGCTATTCGAATGGGGACTCAGAAATCTAAAAATCTGAAGAAGCACTGAGACTACCAAGACCACAGCACTTTTGAGATCGGCTTGTGAACTTAAAAGTTATGTTAATCTGAGTAAATAAACATTTAATGTAAGTGTGAAAATCTCGTAAGAAGTATATTAGTGCGAATACTACTGTGGTACGATGGGCGGCATTCGTTTAAGTGGGTGTAGGTGTGTGCCAGTCAGAGGATCCCTTTATCTGTTTTGGCGCGAAAACAACACAAAGGGCATGCGCACGAGATTACCCACGAGACCAGAAGAGGACAAGAGAAGGCAAGGCCCCAGGGCAGAATAGGACAGTCGACAGATCAGGGGAGTCGACAGAAAAAAACAGTCGATAGAAGAGGGCAGTCAAGAGAAGAGAGCAGGAGCTAGGGCCTGTGGACTCAGCGTTCCTGGTGACTTTGTAGGAATTTCGCTCGAATACACGTTCACGATAGCTCACAGAAGCACAGAATGCTAGGAAAGTATCAAAAACTTCTCCCTTCTTGCGTTTGCCGCTAACCCAAGCTCGTGATTAATCTTCTTTTCTTCAACCCTCTCGGTTGCGTATGTTGTGTTTTATGTGTCCATAAAGAAACGTAAAATACCCCTGACCAGAGATTAGAGAAACCACAAGACGATCTGATGGCCATGAGTGGTTTAGGAAGTTAATATAATGGGGACCAGCTAGCGGTGTATTGTCACACTACCATCAATAATAAGAAAGGGAAACCTTTAGAGAGAAACTGAATTTCTTCTAAAAGCAGCACAAAGCAACACTTTAAGGACAAATTACGTAAAAGTTAAAATATATCAGACGCAACAAAATAGAAAATGTAGGTTATTGCGTGATAGATACGAAACAAACAATCACATTGTAAACAAATGCAGTAAATTAGCGTAAAAAGAGTGTAAGATAAGACACGACTGGGTGGGCAAGGTTACCTACTGGGAATTGTATCAAAATGTACGAACAAATGGTACATACATAATCCAGAATCTGACCTGGAGAATGAGACGCACAAAATTTTCTGGGATTTTGAGATAAAACCGGATTACCGAATCTCGGCCAAATAACCAGGCCTAATGATAGTCAACAAAAAAAGAGACCCTGCCGTATAGTGGATTTGGCCGTCCCGGTAGACCACTTAGTGAAAATAAAAGAAAGCGAAAAGATAGATAAGTACCTAGACCTTGTAAGAGAACTGAAAAAACCATGGAACATGAAAATGACGGTGATACCTATTGTGTTTAGTGCACATAGGACAATTCTCAAAGAATTTGTAAAGGGGTTGGAATCCTTGGAAATAAGAGGACAAGTAGAGACTATCTTTCGTATATTGAACTGTTAGACAAACAACGAAGAACTCATAGATATATGAAAAATATAATTTATATTTTTATTCTACGACGGCGACATTTGTGTGATGTAGGAATACAGTCAGAGAGAGTTTACACATATCTTTCTTCTGTGGCGGAGACCCTTTTTGTGAAGTAGTACGACGGCCGGAGAGCACACACAGGGGAACTGACAGGTTTGCTTGAGTGACCAGTGGATCTCTGCCTTCAGTCCAAAATTACAAACCTTATATTGTTGTCTTTCAAGTCCCACGTATTTTCTATTTATGGCTGGTTATCGTTACTTACATACTTTTGTTTTTTTCCTGGTAATTTGTTGATCTTATCTGCGACAGGAAATATCTGTCATTCTATTCACAGGCAATAAATTACATTCTCGCCATTATCCTTTATTTTTCTCTTTCCTGTGAAACCAATTTGTTGATGTTATCTTGAGACCGCGTAGAATCTGCTAAGATCATCCACGGGAGTTCAATCCCAGGTCGAGTCATACCAAAAACTTAAAAAATGGTACTTGATGCCACTTTGTTTAACACTAAGCATTATAAGATACCTATCAAGGGTAAAGTGGAGCAATCTAGGGAAAGGAGTAGCACCCTCCCCTACACCTCAGTTTAGTAGATAATAAAAAGAGAGCCTTCAGGTTGCCCTCGACTACGTTCGCCAACTAACAAAGCCGAAATTCAATTCATTTCTTTGTGGTTGATTTCAATCAACTATTACAATCATAACAAGAGTTGACCTGGGAGTAATGACGATGATGTGGTACTCAAAATTACAAAAAGATCCAGAATTGGTTCCTCATTACCGGATACAGTTTAGTGCAATGCTAAGGAAATCACTTGGAGGGAGCTTTTCTCTCTGCAGTCGGGACACATAATGAGTTTTTATTTCGTCATTGTTAATTGACGATTATTCTTTTGAAAATTACAGTGATACCAATTATAATCATAATTAGTATCTCTACTTTTCAAACAATTATAATTGTTTCTCTTCGAATGGTTCCCAAAGGCTTGGTAAGGGGACTGGAACTATTGTAAATTGGAGTACGTGCTGAGACCATTCTAACTATAGTGTTATTAAGTTCGTCTTTCTAAGAAGAGTCCTGGAGATTTTAGGAAAGTTTCTCTTACTCAGATTCTAGTGAAAAACCATCAACTAACGCTGGTGTGAAAAACTCGCAAGGAACGTAATAATAATAATAATTATTCGTAAATGGTTGGACAGTTCTATTTGGCTCATAGATGGGACCCTAACAGATAACACCTCTCCGGGTCAGAATGGACCTGTAATTAATGGCGATGGAGAGGTACTCCACATAACCCAAAGTTGTAGTACCGAAGCCTGACCATCAGATGCAGTTTACTGTCAAAATCACGAACACTCATTCGGAGAGGAGTCTTGCATCTGTACAGAGGTGCAGTCAGCGTATTCTACAGCCTCAGGCCATGGGTGTTGGGTCTAATGTTTGGAGATGCGCCAAACAAAGCTAAACTTTTCATTTCGTATCCGGCTTTAAAAATTAAGCTTAAACTAGGATTTTGGCACTACATTATTTAATTTCTACCATGAAGAACCGTCCTGATGAAGCACCATGTGAAACCTTGACGTAACGAAACCCTGATCCATTATGCATCGGACAAGGAAAAGTTAATTCCTCAATGGCTAAATGGAAACGCTTTCAAGGAGACTTTCTCATCTTATGGGATTTATAATACTAGATAAGATAAAAAGGGCCAGGATTATTCTTACTGGTAAAACCATATTGATCCAGGTCGAAATAAACCTCAGAATAAGCTGCAGAGATGTATGAATTTATGTATATATGAAATAAACCCATACGCCCGGTTGGCCTTTGATCGTCTGTCTAGTGAGGACCTCGTTATTTCTTACACCTGGTTCAAAGGGCATTCCATAAGTCGAACAAAAAAACAAAAAAACCCGAAAAAAACAAAACAAAACAAAACAAAACAAAACAAACAAATAAAAGGAGGAAGGAAGAAAGACAGAACAACGGATTCAAGACAACCCAACATAAGAAGGCAAGCTCTGTGACATTTTTCTGGTAATCTGTGTGCATCACAAATGACTTGTGAAACTCCGAACAGCTACCAAAATGCTGATTCATCTCACCGCTTGGCGTCCCGTCTCTGGCTTCTGTCGTCTTCACTGATTGAGACATTTCTCTTGCTTGTGTCTCCCTCCTTAACTGCGAGACTCTCTTACTATTAAGTCTTCGACTACGCGTCTTTGACTTAACCGACCAACATCCTTGGCCCTTTTCCCCCCTTACTTCCGATTTCAGATTTTCCCGATGGTTCACGCAGCATTTTTTCGTCTATATCTTGGCGCCAAGACCTCCCATGTGTAACTTACACAAAGAGATCCCTCAGACAATTTGACAATGTCCAAAGATGCTGAAGATAAAATCCTTTCTTTTGTCACTCATCCACGAACGCACAGAGAGACTCACAAACGTACACACACACACACACACACACACACACATATATATATATATATATATACACATGAATGCACATTATTGTTCAACAAATGAAAAGTTTTGAGCAGTACGGTTCTGATGACAATCTTTCTGTGTGAAATTACTCGAAAATCAAAACTGGAGAAGGAACTCTAGCCTCAAATCACTTCCGACTTGAAGGCATCGTTTGACGGGCAAATTCTTAAAGAACTTACAGTTTGCGCATTCATGAGATATTTGGCTATGTTTATCATATTTACCAACCCCTCCGCTCGGGCAGGGTATGACACAAGGTCAATTTTTAAGCGGAGTTTAACAGGTTTGAATTCAGAGTTTTCCTTCTCCTAGACTAGTTGCCTCACCAAGACTGAAGAACCTAGTCTGCCCTACTATTTACCCATAGCTGGAGGGAGAATAATTGGATTCATACCTTTCTCAAGGGTATTAGTGCTATGTGAAATACAATCAGTCTCGTCCAGGATTTGAACTCGTGTCGCCGTGTCCATTTCCTACGACGATAACCATTACACCACGCGCACCTCCTAATTTGCTTATGTTTATAACTGGGCTGTAATTATGTCGACTTAGAGATTGGTATAAGTTTGGTATAAGGTTATCATAAAACAATGACTTACTGATATCTCATTGCCTTATCTTAAATATCCTGCGTATTTTCACAAGTTGAATGAGTTATCAATCAGAATGTTAGAGATGTAATTTTTGTACTAAAGACAGCTATCATCTGACGAGATGGGGCAGTCATCATTTATGTACATACATGTGTGTGTGTGTGTGTGTGGCTGTGCGTGCGTGCGTACACGTTTGTAAATGCTGAAACCTTACTTTTTGGACATCTTAATATATGACGTTCTTCACGATGCATTCATAACTCTGCAAAATAATTAAAAGTTTTATTTTCAAGTTAATTAGAGCTGATTTGAAATCAGAGGTTTCCTTCTTGACTGGTTGCCCTACTAAAGCTCAACTACCTCCAATTAGAAAAGGTAGAAGTGACGGAGTTCTGCCTTATCTAAAGGTATTGGCACGAGAAGAAATAGTATAAGTAAAAAAGTAAATGCACAAAATATTGGTATTAGATTGGAATACTTGATAACTTGATTTGTATTAAGAATAGTCACTTGAAACGATAATTATTCACAAAATATTGTTATGGGGTTACAATATAAGACCATAACATTTTTTAAAATTCTTGAAACCATATACAGCCCAGTTGGCTGGAGCTGTAGAATACGCCTATTGTATCTCTGCTGAGGCATAAGACGGATCCCTAAACAAATGTCCTGCAAATGGCACTAAACTGATGGCAATGCTACTCTTTTGGAGATTTGAGGAATTTGGAGCACTCTTTCATTACTCACAGATCTAGTCTGACCCTGTAAGGGTTACATCTTTGGGTCAAAATAAATATTTAATCCTTTGATATGCTTGTACAATACTTATGCCAATATCTTGGTCAACACTGCTACAGCCCAGTTATAAACATAGCAAAATACTCGTGAATACGCAATCTGTATGTTCTCATGGAATTTGCCAGTCAAACGATGCCTTCAATTCAGCGGTGGTTTGATGCTGGATTTCTTTGAGTTTGGAGTTAACCGTGCGCAAACAAATGTTTAATATCAGATTGAATTATTAGTATTACATACCAATATTTGAAACCATTTAAGTGTGTGTAGATCAATGAATAATTTTGAACAGAATTATTAGCAATACTTTTGACCAATTAGCTGTGTGCAAACAAATGATTTGTATTAATCTAGATAGGAGTACCGGATAAATACAATTATAAATGTTAAAATGCAATGCTTGAAATTATTTAACTTTGTGCAAACAAATGAGGCCTAGCTCATGTAAAAATTGTTACCAGCAAACTATTCGGTTGCAAATTTTATATATTTTATTTATATGTATAAAGAGAATTTGACATTAAATAACTTGCAAGAGTTCATACGCCATAAAACCAAACCAACCAACCATGGAACCATATAACTGTTTGCAAATTATTCGTATTTGTAATACTTGAAGCCATATAACTGTGTTTAAATTATATTATTTGTCTTAATATCTGAGATGAAGCCTAATAATTTTTATCATTTTGTATATTCGGAATATTGTCTTTATCTTTATTGTTACTTTAACAACCCTTTTATTTAATCCACGAGGGTAGATTGTTTTAAATCCGTTAATCATAACCGGATAAATGTGTTAAGCCATAGCAAGTGTTCATTGTTATTTACCGATAGTCAAGATTGAACATGAAACCTCCAGCTGATTTCACTTAGAATTCGTTCACCAAACGTCTATATCAATAACGCCTTGTGTCTACCCCCGTGGATTAAATAAAGGGTTCGTTTCGAAGTTCCTTGTAAGCCCCCAAGTTCAACAAGCAACACCTGAAGAATGCTGAAGGATGCATCCACCGAAACTTTTGAATATAACAATGAAGATGAAGAAAATTGCGCAAATACACAAAATGATTAAAGTTATTAGTATTAGATATAAATACAAGAAATCGTACGACAAGAATTTTTTAATCAATACTTGAATACTTGAAGTATCAATACTTGAAGTCATCATTTTTTTTACTGGTGATAATAATCAAAACAAAAAGAAAGTCTGACTTCGACATTAAAAGCCCAAAATACCTGATATACCCCGATTCCTCCCAAACCCCCAAACAATCAATCACTCTCTAAATGTATATATTTTCTCAACCCCTTCACCAAGTATATCACAAGAGATTTTTAAGCGAGGTATTGCTGGTTTGAATTCAAAGTTTTATTTTCTAGACTGCTTGCATTACAAAGGCTAAAGAACCCAATGTGAGATTTGTTATACCATCTATGATGAAAGAAGCCTGGATTATTCTTGCCGGGGAAATCTTATCAATTGTATTGCATAATATCTTGCTGAGAAAGCTGCACGATCACGTGGTAACAAGAGAAAAATAACAGCGCAGTATAAAAATCAGTCAGTTTTTGTTTCCATATGAATTTAGTAATTTTACCAACGACTCGTGGTGCTCATTCAATTAATTTGTTCAATTTTGCTTAAGAAGTTAATAGGAAGCTCTGTTTATAGTTGCATATTTTCAAGGAAATGAATACTGATAAGTCCTTTCTTGTCCCCAAAGTCTCTCAGCGTGATCTTCTTTCCTGGATTCAGAACTTTTTCTTTCCTAGATCGTCAGTGTCTTTCCACTCCATGGACTGTCTTTTTGATTCAGTTTCACAGTGGCAAATCCGTGTTTATCCGATTTGTAAACTTTTTTTGACTATAACACGCTTCTCTGTATACATCACGCATTCCTCAATAGATTTATTACGGTTTGCCTTTCTCAGTCGCCATAAAATTGATGTCAGAGCTCTGTTCAAGACCTGAGCACTCGGTTTTGTTTTCTGCCATTTTGATTTGCCTCAAAAAATAATTTATGAGTGATTGAAATGATTCCAAACAACGTAGAATTGACATTTACTAGAAAGAAATTCTTAAAAAAAAATAATTTAAAAAATAATCATAAAGTTAATTACCCTGAAGAGAAAATCCGGCAAGCACTGCGCATGACATACTGAACCACCGGACAGCTGTTTTGACCTTAATAGATCTCATCAGTCGGATTTTTTGGTCTTGGTAATTCAATTTATAATATAATTCTTCGATTTAAAGATTTAAAAAAATGTATTTCTAAAAAAAAGTTCGATTTTTTAGAAGTCACTTTGTTCAGAAAAAAGATTCCCTTATTTATTGAATAAACCTCGTATTTAAAGGGATTTCACAAACGACGCTATTCAAAGCCAAAGTAATAAAAGGCTGAAGAAGTAATTGCTTGACCTAAAGATTTATTCAAATATAATTCAACTATGGTCCAATAAAGGAGGAGCTTCTTTTTACTCTACACAGGAGGGGGTCCTAGTGGTCAATTGGCCAACGTGTATAAACTGACACTGAGTCAGTTTCCAAGCGGAGTAAAACTGGTTTGAAATTCAGAGTCCCTCCTCTCCGAAACTGTCTAATCAAGGTTTAAAAACCCAATCTGCCCTACAATCAACCCATGCCGGGGAATAATAGGTAGGTTCATATCAAGGGCATTAACGCAAACTAAAACGCAATCAGTCTCATTCGGAATTTCAATTCGAGGAACCGATTCCATTTTTCACCAGCCATAACCGTTACGCTAATAGCACTGATAGTGTTTGTAATCAGATGACAAGATCACTCACTTATGTGCGTATATACTACTTAGTTATGGCGGTTTGAAACCTCTTTACAATCAATAAAGTCAACTATAAAAGCATAAAATACTTCACAATTAAGCAATAAGTAAGACAGGGTGCTGAAAAGTTCTGAGCTCAACCAAGACATAGAACCATGAAACACACACGTTATGTAGGTCCAGTATATATATATTTATTATTGAAAAATTTAGTATGGATTTACCTAACTTCTCCGCAACAGGCAGGATCTCACACAAGGTCAGTTTTGAAGCAGAATATATGTGTAAACGAATGAATAGTGTTGAATAGAATAATTAGTGGAGAGTTCTTAAAAATCATATATATTTAATATATCGGTATAAACAAGATTTGATATTAAATAACCTGCAATGTTTGATATGGCATAAAACCAAATTAAGACAAACGAAAAAAATTGCACACACACACACACACGCGCGCATATATATATATATATATATATATGAACAAGATTTTGCATTAAATAACCCACAAGGGTTGATATGCCATAAAGCACAACCTAATCACACTAGTAACGATCCAATACTAATCAGTTTATAGTAAATTCTGAGAAGCAGAACAGAATTTAATGTTTCGACTCACGTTCAAAGTTAATATTGATCAGCTGATTTTGAATCATGCTCGCCAACCTGAAAACTAGAAATAAAACTATCAGTTTCATTTCTTCCTAGACGGATCGGTTCAACGAAGATTCTTTTTAAAAAAATCTATAAACCTGTTTAATACTGGATAAAGGCTAACGTAGCCGAAATGTTCGCAATAATAACATTCACGCAAAAAAAAAAAAAAAAAAAATCAGGCGAAGAAAGAATTTTATTAATTCATTTTGTTCGTATTTCATAAATTGATTAATAGGCATCGTGTTGAACATTAATATCTGAAGCAGCTCCATTTATTCCATTTCATTACTGAGTATCATTATATAAATCGCATTTTTCAATTTTATTCATTCCATAATCGATGCATCGATAACAGCCGTTCTGCTTTGCGCTCGAAGTGCTTTGCACAATACATGTGTTTCTTATGTGTCCTGATTTAAAACAGTTGCTTCTTAAAAGCATAGGTGATCGGGAATAATTACAAAGTCTCGCCAAGCCTGGCACAAGAGATAAACAAAAAGAACGTTCAGCTATACTGATTTATTTGTTTGAATGGCATATAAACCTGTCTAGGGTTATTTAACGCGAATATGTTAAGGAATTACGTTCATTGTACGTTCATATATACATATTTATTTTTCTTGGTTTCTTTGTTAAATAACATATCAACTTTCATTGGTTTAGTAATGTTAAAGCTATCCTTGAAGAAAAACAATAGTTGTACGATTTGACCTGGATATCTGGAGGGAATAAGGAGGTTCAAGGGTTTTAGTCCGAAAATGAAATTAATAGCGCGACTAGAGTTCAAATTCGTCTACTACGATGTTGCAGTCCTTAACATGTGACAAACAGCAAGGGGACAACCTCGTGGGGACACCCTTATCTTTTTCCTTTGTCTGTTCTTAAAAGTTTTTTTTTGCACAAGGTCCTATCTAATATGAACAATTTTTAAGCAAATCTATTTGATCCATTGAGGCGACCCTAATAGGTACAACCACTCTGGATCAGAGAGGACCTGAGAGTAATAGCAATGAAGGGGTACTCCACACTCATACCCCGGACACTTCTTTTGGTAGGCTCTTACTCATATGTGGAGGGGGGATACAGTTAGCGTATTCTAATCCCCGTTGATCGGGCGGTCATTTATGCTGGTATTTTTTCCGGTGAAAGATTTACACAAGATAGAACAATATAATTATACTGTTCTATCTTCTGTAAATCTTTCTAGGTTGAATAAACTAAAAAAGTGTAATGTAGTAGACGACCCTATCATCACCAGTGAACCTGGTACCCAACTGTGAGCCAAACACGAAGGGGTCTGTCATGGTAACTCTTGCAGTGACTGCGAGAAACGGTAACTCGTGAGACTTAGGGTTTTTTTTAACTGGGCCAGTCAATTAGTAAATGGCAGAAGAGAAGTAACGATTTAAATTTCGGAACGTTGATCCTCCCTAAATTAGGGGTAGATTACAATAGATCTTATTTCTTCGACTAGAGAATACTACTTCATATCTTTCTCTTTTTGAGACCTGTCCAGAGGGAACCTGCTGCATCGAATCAGGAAGTGAGTGTTGTTGTTGTCTTTTTTTTTTACCCAGTGTCAGCCTTTTTTTCTTTCCGAAGCATCTCGTCCTTATCTCGTCTCGGCCAAATTTTTTCGAGGGCCCCACAGAACAACAAAATAAATAATGGAGGGGGAATGATTTAATTCTCAAAGATATTTGTGTTTTAAACGCACAGGGTTTAAAACAGTTGATTGGTTGTGTTTAATGGCATATCAATTCTTGATGGTTATTGAATGCCAAATCCTGTTTATACATTTACGTATATTAAATGTATATAATTTGTAAATAAAGAGTTTGTAGGTAACATATTTTTGAATGGTTATAAATATTGCTATCTAACACTAAGAGTTTTATTTGAACACAGTTGAATGCTAGCTAGTATTGACATCTAACACTAATAGATTTATTTGCACACAGTGAAATTGTTTCAAGTATTGCTATTTGACAAAAAAAATTCTATACAGCATTCTCTATTCGTTTGCACAGAGATAATTCCAAGTATTGCTATGTAACACTTATAATTCAATTCAATATCACTCTTTTGTTTGCACACAGTTAAATCGTTTCAAATATAGTAAATCATTAAATATTTCTATTTGAGCCATAGGTATGACCACTAAAAAATTAGAGTGGACCTGGGAGTAATGACAGTAACTCCCCAGATCTACAGAAATGAAACCTCACCATCAGATGGTGTTTTTGACACATCGTGGCCGCTCGTTGTGTATATATGTGGTGGGGAATTATCCCACTGCAGAGATGCAGATGACATATTCTACAGTTCTAACTGTTTAAGCTGCTTTAAAAGGGGGAGGGTAGCTTTTTTTAAGCGCTGTGAAGCTTTAAGATTTATGCCTTTTTTCTGTATTTCTTGTTATTTAATTACAAAGAAGTATTTTTTTTAATTCATTGCTATAATTTAATGCTTCATTGATTTTTTTTAAAAATTAATTTTTTAATTCTCTTTTCGACGGAATCAATGTAAACCTGTCTACATTATATTCAAATATATAACTGTATTTCGTCCATCTGAAGAACATTGTTTAATATGGCTGAAATAAATTTATAATGGAACTACAATATTGAATTTTTTCGTTTAATTTTATTTAAAGTGTTTCTCTTTGCAATGTGCTGGCTATAATTCTGAATATCGGTGGAGCACCTAGTCATTGCCATTATTTCCAAGAACACCCGGTCTTCGTGTGTTAGTACCTTCGTGTGTTAGTTTTCCATATATGGAAAATGACTAATATCAAATTGGAATATCAGGCGACGTATAACTGCAAATTATCTGTATTAAGAATAGTTACATGAAATTATAATTGTTTATGAACGCTGATTCTTAGTTATTTGAATCCATGTGACTGTGTGAAAACAAATGAATATTATTAAATAGAAATAATCCTATTTACTAATCCCTCCGCTCGGGCAGGATATGACACAAGGTCAATTTTTAAGTGGAGTTTAACAGGTTCGAATTCAGAGTTTTCCTTCTAGACTAGTTGCCTCACCAAGGCTGAAGACCCTAGTCTGTCCTACTATTTACCCATAGCTGGAGGGAGAATAATTGGATTCATACCTTTCCCAAGGGTATTAGAGCTATGTGAAATGCAATCAGTCTCGTCCAGGATTTGAACTCGTCTCGCCGTGTCCATTTCCTATGATGATAACCATTACTCCACGCGCACCTCCCTTAAATAGAAATAATTGCCAGAAACCTTATAATCATTAGTATCATGTACAAATACTTGAAACCATACAATTATTTGTATTACATAATGAATACTCTGTATACATTTGCAAAGGTTTGAATACTAATGTGAACATCCGGGTTTAGGCGCATCGTTACCGGAAAGCAGGACCCTTTTTAAGGATTCAAAAAAAGTTCTCTGAAATGGTATTTGAAGTTAAGAAAAAAGATTGATTGTTTTGTTTTGACGGCATATCCACCCGCTTTTAATTATATATTGCCAAAAATTTGGGAATTGCTTTCATTGTACGTTTATATTTATAATTTTTGTGTTGTTGTTTCCTTAGGATTTTTTTTTTTCGTTGCACACGGTCATATCGAATACGAATAATTTTTAAACTTATCTGTTTGACCCATAGATAGGAAACGAACAGGGACTATTTTTTCGGATAGAATAGACCTGGGAGTAATGGTAATTAAAGAGTATACCATACTCCTCAGAGCTCCTAAACTGGAGCTTTACCATCAAATATAATTCTGTGTCATACCAAGGACAGTATTTTTTGATGGGTAGGGGCCCTTACCGATCTGCAGGGAATAGAGTCAGCATATTCTAAGTCAAGACTTAAAAAAAAAGGCACCAGAAAAGGTATTTGAAGTTTGAAGAATGAATGATTTCAAAGGAATGATCTCAAAGAACTGATCGATTTTTTCTTTCTTTTTTTTTTTTTTTCTATTTAATCATTCCAGAAAATAAGGTAGGGTCTCATTGCGATAATAATTGGAAAAAATAGAAAATAAAATAAAGAAAAACAAATAAAAGATAGAAAAAGTGATAAAGAATTTAAAAAAAAAATGTGCGTGTTGGGGCTGGTAGAAACCCTTTCTTTTAAGCGTAGATAAGAATTGGACAATAAAAGACTTGAATGTAAAGGAGTGAGAGATAAGAAAACAACAAGCTAACAAACAATCAAATAATAATAATAATAATAATAATAATAATAACCGTCTACGCCGTTTGTATCTTCTGTTTGCCTATTCTCATTGCACCGGTGATGTCATAGCTGTGTGAGAATTGCGCTGTAGATAGGCGCTAATCATTCAGCCCTATGTGAACGGAGCGAAATAAGGAGAACCAGAAAACCACTGGCGGGCGTCGATTCCGTATAACAGAAAACTCAGCATTAACCGCTTGAGTAAGCCCCACAACCAAGCACTTCTCGCCTCAACGATAATGACGCTGTAAACATCGTCAGGGCTCTCCCGCTACCTCTTTTTTTTTTTTACCTTTTATCCTCTTCCCTTTTTCTGAGATTATGCCTTCTTTTGCTTTTCCGTTCGTTCAAGGGTAGATTTTTTGTTTGTTTCGTTTTACTTTTCTTTATTGCTTCCTTTCTTTTTTCATCACATTGGATTTTTTGTTTGTTTGTTTTTTCGTTTTTTTTCCTTTTTTTTTTCTTCTCTGTTCTTCAGTCAAAAATCAAGTGACCTTTAGGGACGTTCATTGATTGGCTGATTTTTGAGAAATTGGAATCGGGAGAGAGTGTCTATAAATGGACTTTTCTCTTGCCAAGATATTGTCTTCTCATAAAACAATATAGAGAACAGGGTCTCTTAATTTAGTACATAATCGTACCCACTCTCTCCACTTCTGTCTGTCTGTTTGTCTGTCCCTTGGTATTGAATAGACTTTGCTCACCTGATCCTCCTGTTCCAGCGCAACATTTAAACATTCCCTTTTCTTTTCTTAGAAAAGTCACAATCTATCTATCTATCTATCTCCTCTTGTTACTATCTATCTGTTCATATATATTTTTATAAGTTCTATCTTCTTGCTACATAGCTTGCCATCTCAATCTGTTCATATCTATCTTGATTTTTTAATATAAATTTAATTTTCTCTTTCCATTTTTACTGACTATATATATTGTCACATTCAAAGTCTCTCTCTTTCTCTCTCTCTCTCTCTCTCTATATATATATATATATAGTCACAGGAATTATATATATATATATATATATATATATAATTCCTGTGACTATATATATAGGTTAATACACACACACACACACACACACACACACACACACACATATATATATATATATATATATATATATATATATATATATATATATCTACCAACTCCTCCGCACGGACTGGATGTGATGCAGGGTCAATTTTTAAGTGGAATTTAACAGGTTTGGATTCAGAATTTTCCTTCTCCTAGACTGTAATCAGTATCCTTAAAATTTCATGGATATCTTTAAATAAAAAAAACCGTGTGCATGTCTGTTTAAAAATGCCTTGAGAACCTGCGTAATATCAACAAGTATTTTATGTATTTAAAGAATAGATATTCATCGAATGACTCCCACCAAGCAGGATTTGATATAAAGTATTTTTGTCATTATAATCATTATTTTACTCCTCACGAATTTTTCACACAAGCCTTATCTGATGGTCTGTCCCTGGAGTATGAGTGACAGCAAGTCTACTCAGGTACCCTGGACTCTTCTGAGTATTCAAACCGATTTCAACAATGCAGTAGTCAGGATGGTCTCAATTCTTTCATTAACTTCCAGTTGTAGACCATTTTCCTTTCCAAGCAGTTGTAGACCATTTCAAGCTCACTAATTACGATTACTATCACCGTTACCCTCATGTTCAAAAGTTATTTTTAGTTCTCAAGCAAGGTGTAAGTATTTGTTTATCTTTTCACTTTCTTTGATTTTTACTTTTTGGTGCGCCAGACCACAAAAAATCTATTAGACGAATAGTTTTTTGTCTTCTGGCTGGGATAAATGATCCGTTTGTATCTGAAAATCACAGAGGATTTTTGCGTCACATTTTCTTGGATGAATTCTGGTATTATTTTACTCATTTCAGATGTTTTCATACCAACTTTAGCTGATATAGATTCCCTGAGGAGTTTAAGTGAGAGCAAGTCTCCTTAAGTCTCCAGGACTATTTTCGGTATTCTTATCGATCTTAATGCTGTAGTCTAGATGGTCTCTACTGGTCCTCTTAATTCCAAGTCTTTGATTCCTTTTATCAATCATTTAGGGATCGTTCCAAATGCTCGAACCACTACTGGTATCACTGCTACCTTCATGTTCAATAGTTTCTTTTAGTTATCTACCAGGGTCTTGGTACTTATCACTCTTTTCGCTTGCATTATTATTATTATTATTATTATTATTATTATTATTATTATTATTATTATATGAGTGGGTTAGTTATTGAAGCTAACTAAGATTAGTTGTTCAAGGCAAACAGAAGACAACATTTCTTTTGGTTTTAATGCTCAACTGGGAATGTATTTTCTCATGTCGTAATACATATGATCATCTTAATTTTTCTTACGAATCATTAAGGTATTGGATCTTGAAAGAGAAGAAGAGAACAACCAAAATCGCCCGATCGTGAATGACAATACTTTTATACAGTAAACATCCACTTATGTTTGTTGCTGTGAAATTAGAAAGGTTAAGTAAAATGTCAAATTCCTTTAACGTCTGCGTTGCACATCACATGCAAACTGTGCTAAGATTCATGAAACCGGCGACCCGAGTTCAAATCCTGAACGAGGCTATTTGGGTTTCACTTCGAGCTAACGCCATTGAGAAAGGCAATGTTCGATTTCTTCTTCTAGCAATAGGTAAATAGTTGGACCGACTGGTTTTTTGCATTTGTTAGTCAACCAGTGTAGGAAAACGAAAACTATATATTCTAACTAGCTTTAATCCGCTAAAAATTGACCTTTTGCCACGTTTTGGTTTTTGGGGTTTATAGAAAACTAATACAATCGCACTTAAGATGAAGTTAAGCTGAAAGCATCGGTTACCGTTTTATCAACAAAATTAAACTGCAATATGTTCAATACTTAGATGGGTAACAGCAGATATTGTTAGCAATTTGGGGCCTATTAGCCATATCCAGGCAAAACTAATTAAATAGCAACTATCAGAGTTACACCTGTGCTTCTGTAAGGAGGAGTCTCTGATACGAAGTGGATAAAATGCTGGATAGCAGCATCATAACAAGCGAGTTCCAACTCCGGTCATTTTACTCCTCACGAATTTTTCACATCAGCCTTATCTGATTGTCTGTCCATGGAGTATGAGTGACAGCAAGTCTACTCAAGTACCCAGAACTCTTCTGAGTATTCAAACTGATTTCAACAATGCAGTAGTCAGGATGGTCTCAATTCTTTCACTAACTTCCAGTTGTAGACCATTTTCCTTTCCAAGCAGTTGTAGACCATTTCAAGCTCACGATTTACGATTACTACCACCGTTACCCTCATGTTCAAAAGTTATTTTTAGTTCTCATGTTTACCTTCGGAAGAAAGGGAAAAAAGTATCAATCTCATTATCCTTTCCAGCTATAGGTTAAATTGAGGTAGATATATGATTTTTGTTACAAAGATATCAAAAGAAGATATACATCTGTGTCTTAAACACTGTGGAAATGCCACGTGAATTGTGTGGGAGACATAGTGAAAAGAAGGGTGGCCTTAGTGATTTCGAGAGCTTCCACAAAATTTCATTACGACTGAAGATTTTCAACCTCCGAGTGAGAAGAATCGCTAGACGTCACGTCGCCCTGGGATCTGACCTTGTGCCAGACGACCCAGGTTTAAGAAGTAGAGATTGGTCTGTAATTGTGCGAGGCTCGGTAAATTCGAAAGCGGGTATGATCCCAGAAGAAAGAAGAAAGGAGTGTCTTGCGAAGGCCCTGTAAATGAAAATCATATAGAAGCTGAGATGAATAAATGCCTCGGGATAATGCAGAGAAGTGCGAGGAAAAGACGAAAAGGGTCATTATCCCAGAAGAAGAAAAAAAGTAGTACCTCTTGCAGGCCGTGTAATTGAAAAACATATGGATGAGATGGTTTGATGTTTTGAATTGACCTGTACAAGTCTCCCGAAAGAAGACAGAAGTAAAAGCGGAGATGATTAAATGTTTTGACTTTGCCTTGTACCAGTCTCGAGATAGCAAAACGGAAAAGAAGCAGTTCATTAATATTCCGTATCCTCTTCTCTCTCTCTCAATATATATATATATATATATATATATATATATATATATATCTTAGCTGTTACTGGCACTCTTCTTCACGCCACCATTTCGTAATAAGAGAAAAAGAAGTAGATAATACTTTTATACTTAAGTATTGTGGTCTCTTTTTCTCTCGGTAAACAACAATAGCACTACTACTGTTCTTCTTCAGAGATGGCTTTGACATTAAATAACCCACGAAGGTTCAGGCAAGCAAAGAAAACAAAACTGTATTGTTTTTAAACCAACTGAAATTCATGCAGGGTAACTAAAAATTACTGTCACGTGATATCCCGCGAAGACGATAGAGGTAAGATTAATACTATCCTCCCGTTGGAATGAACAGTGGAAACCCGTCAAAAAAGTGACCGTTAAGAGAGAATGTGGGTCACAGAGGGGATATCAACAGGTGTTGGTACTTAGTAACCTCAAGTCGCCGGACACCGGAAGGGGAGGGAGAGAGAAGCCAAATGATTGGCTGGGACCCCAAAACGGAAGTGGGGCTCCCTCCCCGTCAGCGAAAATAGATAGTAAGAAAGTTGTTTGGCAGGGTTCGTAGCGGGCAGACGAACCATAGCCAGTATTCCGGGTTGAAGACAAAAGAATATCTGAGACACGAGGGACCCCAGGTTCTTCAAGCCAGTGTAAAAAATAGAATAAAGTCTATTAGCCCGTGAAAGAAGAAAGATTCTCTTGTGGAACTCCGTCGAAAAATAAGATAAGTAACTTTGGGGCTAATTCTCCGTTATACCCAAATTTTATATACCACTCTCTCTCTCTCTCTCTCTCTCTCTCTCTCTCTCTATTTGAAGAAAAACAAAAGTCAAGAAAAGACATTTATATTCGTGGACTGTTCATTTATTACATATTTGACACTTTGAAAGTGTATCTCTTTGTATAGTAAAGGATTCATGTATTTTTATGTTACCACGTGGCCTATGTTGTTCTTTGCAGTTCTGTTACGAATTTCCTTTTCAGCTTCTATTCGCCTTATGTTATCTTGCTTAAAATTATCCTGTAAATTCCTCTAAAATATCACACGGGAAACCGGAGTTGCTGACTACTACAATATAATATTATTACGACTAAAACCTATAGGTCCATATTCTTCCATTATCTAGGGGAAGGAAGGAAAACGGCCTGGTGGGTGTGTGGATAGTGTGAAATTTGGAACCCCTTGCCAGCGGCGGTCAGTCTGGCCCTAAATTAGTCCCTCACATAATATGCCAGTTCTTATATGCCCGAGAGAAAAACTCTGAACGAGGACTTATTATATATAGGGGATCAAGTGCCAACCTGCCCCGTCTTCACACGTGCGAAAATAAAGTCCCGTTTTGGGATTTTAGTCAATTTGCCGTCACATTACCAGCTCAGTTCAAATCATAGATGAAGCTGTAAGCGTTTGACTTCGTACTAATGACATTGAGAAACATAAGAATCCATCTCATCAACCACTCGATGTCTCTGACTTTCCACCAAGTCAAAATTGATATGAACTTATTTTTATAGTTGGGATTCCAGTACAAATTGAGATTCATGAATGGCCGTTACAAAACTACTAGGCATTTGTCGACATTTCTTTTCGGACAAGGCACGGGCAACGAGAAATAAACTCAGCTCTCCCATTTTTAGATGTGCTGCCTGGGAGAAGTGCTATATTATTTATGGCAAAAGCATGAATCCATTTATTCTCTCCATGCAAACTATGAGGAAATAGTATTTTGGTTTGGTTTGGTTTGGTTTCATGGCACATCAACCATTTTAGGTCATTAATGCCAAATCCATTTTTATTCATATAAACAGTTCTATTTCAAACAATTCGGTTTAGCATAAGAACACAGTTTAGTTCCATTTGATCCATCGATAGGAACCTATTAAGTGCTACTACTTCGGGCCAGAGAGGATCAGAGAGCGATGGCAATGAAGAGCACGACACATTTCCCAAAGCTCTAGCATTACTGGAACCTCAACATCAGATTGTTTAGTGTTATATCCAGGACACTCCTTGGCGGGGGGTTCTTACCCCTCTGCAAAGAGGGTCGGTGTATTTTACAGCCTCAGCCGACTGGGCAAGGAAATTGTAGTGCTGACTGTGATATTTTAGCTTTAATTATTCAGCCAGTCTATTGCCCAGTCGGTCCCCTCCCAGGTGAAATATATCTATTTGAAAATTATTCATATTAGATAAGAATGCTTGATATGATATAACCGCGAGCAAAAGACTTATGAAACTACACAAAAATGTAAATACAATCTACGCAATTCTCTAATCTCTTGGCATGAAATAATCCTAGACATGTTGATCTGTCGTTAATATCAATCCGTCAATCAGTCAATCTATGAGACAATTTTATAAAGCTCAGTCGGATGGGGCAGTAGAATACACCGACTGCATCTCTTTTGAAGGGTAAGACGCCTCAATGTATGTCCTGGGTATGACATTAAACCATCGAATGGTGAAGCTCTTGTCCTGGGACTTTGGGGAATGTGGAATATTCCTTCATTACCATTGCTCCCATGTCCTGAAATAATCCAATCTATGGGGCCAAATGATTGTTTGACCATTCAAACTACGTACAAGCAAATGACTGGTGTTAAGTTGTTTGTGTTATATAGTAATACTTGAAACCATTTAACTTTGTGCAAACAAATGATTATTAGGAAATAGAATGATTCGTATTAGATAGAAATACTTGAAACCATTAAAATCTCTACAAAAAAATCTGAGGGCTCATGTAAAAATGTTATCAAAATGTGTTTACAAATCATATATCTCATATATATGTGTGAAGAGTATTTGGTATTGAATAACCTATAATAGTTGATATGCCATAAAACCCAACCAAAGCAAATCTTATATATATCTCATATATGTATGAAGAGTATTTGGTATTAAATAACCTACAATAGTTGATATTCCATAAAACCCAACCAAAGCAAATCTTATATATCTCATATATATATATATATGAAGACTATTTGGTATTAAATAACCTACAATAGTTGATATTCCATAAAACCCAACCAAAGCAAATCTTATATATCTCATATATATGTATGTATGAAGAGTATTTGGTATTAAATAACCTACAATCGTTGATATGCCATAAAACCCAACCAAAGCAAATCTTATATATCTCATATATATATATATATGAAGACTATTTGGTATTAAATAACCTACAATAGTTGATATGCCATGAAACCCAACCAAAGCAAATCTTAAATATCTCCTATATATGTATGAAGAGTATTTGGTATTGAATAACCTACAATAGTTGATATGCCATGAAACCCAACCAAAGCAAACAGTTATAATGAAAGAATAACATTCAATAAATGTTCTGTGTTCACGACGTAAATTTTGGAATAAAAGTCTGAAAATACTTGTGACAAATTCTAATTTATGCCGGATCGCTACAAACGAAGTACTTTCAATAAGTTAGTCAATAAAATTCTGTTTAATATATTGACATTCACGATGCACAGTTTTGTCTAGAAACACTTTGAATTAATTTTTAAGTCTTTCAATATCACCAGATGTTGCACTTGGCTTGTAATCACGAGTTCATTTTGAGAATTAAAACTGGAACATTATTCAAGAATACAATTTTGTTTAACTCAATATGACAGAACATGAATTTAATAATTTTGTGTAGTTCTGAGCGAGTGTATGTGTGTTGTAGGGTTTGGTTTTATGTCGTATCAACGCTTTTAGGTTATTTAAAGCCAAATCCTCTTTATAAATATATATTAAATATATATGATTTGTAAACGCATTTTTGATAACGATTTTAAACTAGCCTAAGCTCATTTTTACATACAGTTAAATGGTTCCAAGTATTGTTATATATCCCTAAGGATTCAATTAAACATCAGTTACTTAAGTATTAATTTTTTTATTTATTGCAGACTTTTTGTCCTCATCTTGGTAGTTTTTGTGTTGTTTCTTCTTCACTACGTTTCGGCCAAATTTCACCTCTGGCCTTCTTCAGGTGATTTAACCGCGACCTCGGATAGGAATGCTGAGTCTTGTATACGTATTCACAGTAATTACTGCCTTCCATTGTTGTTGTCTATCGCACAACGTTTTTGACCAAGTAAACCTCTGGCCGGTTTGGGTAGGTATTGAAACCGATATCTTCTGACAATGCTCACCTGGAACCGAAGAGACTCAACGCCTCCATCCACTGCGCCACGGGCCAGCGAAACGTAGTGAAGAAGAAACAACACAAAAACTACCAAGACGAGGACAAAAAGTCCACAATAAATAAAAAAAATTAATACTCAGATTAAGAAGCCTCTTCTCAAAATGATTCCAATTAAAGACTATCAGTTACTTGTTTAAACACAGTTAAATGATCAAAAAGTTATACTTCAAACAAATCTGCACGTCAGTCTATTTTTGTTCTCCATTAACAGGTCCCTTCCTATATCTGTTCTCTCAGCCCATCTCTGAATCCGTGGTCCCATTTATCCGTCCTCGTGCTGTATACCCTTTGAGTATGTCTCTTATCCCGTCTAGTAGCAGACTCACTCTACTTTTCAATATCCCGGGGTGAACATTGCTTTTTCAGGACCCCTGGCAACCCAGTGGTTGGACATAGACATACTGACAGACAATAGGTCTCCTCGAGACACTAAAAGGTGTGATGATAAAGATTTCTAAATCGTTGATCCACTTTGATCTGACTTATGCACTTTATACTAGCAGTGATTAGTGATTCCCACGCAAATATGTATCTGTACCTATATGGACACACACACATATGTACACTCATATGTATATACATACTCATGGTCAACTAGCAACCATGCATATATATACACACTCATGATAACTCGTGTGTCCAAACATATTCATACATAGAGCTAAGTCTGTATACAACCATCAATAGTGTCATATTAGCATGAATTGAAATCCAAGCAGGATTAGAACTCAGTTCACCGATTCCATAATGATAAGCGATCTAAGTACGTGACATGCGACCCAAACGTTCAAAGAATTTGACATTTTACTAAACATTTCGAATTCCACAGCAGTAAACATAAGTGGATATCTACTGCAAAAGAACTCGTCCTGGATTTGAACTCTCCACGAAGAAAAACCGATACATAACAGGGGGTGTCCTCGTTGTGTAATTGTTAAAGCGATGGACTGCGGAATCGTAGTACGCGAGTTCGTACTCCAGTCGCGCTATTACGTTTACTTTCGGGCAAATACCCTTGGGAAAGGTATGAACCCCCTTATCCTCCCAGCTATGGGTTAAATAGTACCACTACTGTTATTCTAGGAGAATGGCTTTGTCATTAAATAACCTACAAAGGTTGATATGCCATTAAACAAAGAAACAAAGATACATAACACGCGATTGCGAATAATACTGATTAATGAGTTCTATCCTCACAAGGTGTCTCGTCTTACACGACGTTATACTGTTGAAAAGTTTCCTGTCGTATGTACAAATAAGTTAAAAGAAATCTTTTCATCAAACGAATGAATTTTCAAATGGAAGAATGAAAGGCATTTGTGGTTTGTATTTCTTTTAGGTTAAAAGCAATTTTATACTTATACTAGGCAATATATTTCTTTGGAGTAGGAAGGCATCAAAGGCAATTAGTGTTTGGTATTCTGTAATCACTCATTGCCATTAGTCTACAAGTTGTTCAGAGTACTTCACTCGTCAAAGGCCGGAGTTGTTGACAAATAAACTCATACCTACTTGCTTAAGTTAAGACTGGGATCACAGATAACACGACAAATACACAAAATTGAGAAAACCACTTCCATCAATAGAATATCTATTCAAAAATCTTTGTTGATTAAAACTTTTAAGTAGTGAAGAATGTTTTGGTTGTATATAATATCAACGATTGCAGTTTATTTAATGGCAAATTCTATTTATGGCTTGGTTTGGTTGTTTGAGTTTTATGGCATATCATCCTTTGTAGGTTATTTAACGTCAAATCCATTTTTATACAAAAATCAGTTCTATTTCAAACAATTCAGTTTAGCATGAGTACACAATTTAATTGTCAAAAACATTTGTATTCCCACCTATTCAATTAATTCAAACAGTTCTAATTCCGCTAATTTAGTTTAGTATAAATTCAGGTTTTGTTTACACACAGTTAAATGTCAAAACTGTTCTAGATTAAACAATTCAATTTTGTGAAAGTACAGTTTCAATGTCAAAAATAGTTCCATTTCAAACAATTTAGTTTAGCATGAGCACGCAGTTTAAATGTAGGTTCACAGTTTAATTGTCAAAAACATTTCTATTTCAAGCTATTCAGTTTAGTCAAACGGTTCTAATTCAAACAATTCAGTTTAGCATAAGTATGCAGTTTAGTTCAATTTAACCCATTGATAGGACCGTTATCAATGCTACCACCCCGGATCAGAGTGGACCTGGGAGCGATGGCAATAAAAGTGTACTCTGCATTCCCCAAAGCTCTATCATTACTGGAACCTCACCATCTGATCGTTTAGTGTCATATCCAGGACCCTCGTTGGTGGGGTTTTTACCCCTCTGCAGAGAAGCAGTTGGTGTATTCTACAGGCTCAGCTGACTGAGCCACCTATTTATACATTTAATATATGATTTGTAAACGCATAGTTAGTAAATATCATTTTAAACGACTCAGTGTTCAGTTTTTTGCATAGTTAAATGGTTATACATATGATTTGTAAGTCAATAGTTTGTTGGTAATCTTATTTCCAAATGAGTAACAGCTAATTTGATTGCACACACGTATTACTACTTTTGCACACAGTTAAATGGTTTCAAATATACTAACACGAATAGTTCTGTTTACTATTAATAAGTTATTTGTGCTCTCTTAAATGGTTTCAAATTTCGTTATCTAACATAAATAGTTTTATTTACTCGTAGTAATATTGTCTCAGGCATAACTGTGTAACATTAACAATTTCGGTACACAGTTAAAGAGTTTCAGGTATTCCTAATCAACACTAATAATTATATTCAACATTCCTGATTCATTAGTCCAGTTAAATGGTTCCAAGTATTGCTATATATCACTTTGAATTCAGTTAAACAGTCATTTATTTACACACAGTGTAAATGATCAAAGAGTACTATTTCTAACAATTCGATTTAACGTAATTCATTTGTTTACACGTGTTGGATATCGACCGAAAGATTTTTGGTATGTCGCATAATTTGCATAGGTGGCATAACAGGATATGCACCTGCTTCCTAAAGTAAACAAAACGCAAGTATTTCTTCAGCGGAAGTGTCACGTAATTTGTGTGGTTGGCATGCTAGACAGACGACGTGTCCATGTGCAACGCATTGGTGAAACATGTGATCACGAATATTGCGTGGGCGTCCGGAAAGTTATATAAATAAGAGGAAAATTAGACCCAGAAGAACGAAGCAGACACGCAGGAGGTTTCACAGGAAACCTGCACTGTCACCCCTCAGTATGCGTGCGTGTGTGCATTTCAGCCATCTCCGATTCTCTATTTCACTACCTATACTTACATTTCGGGTAATAAAAAAAAGCAACCGATTATATTTTTATGCATAAGCATTATTCCCTTTCTTTTCTTTATACAATATATTCAATTTGGTGCTTACCGACCAGATGCGTCATCGACGTATTTGACAAAGAACCTGTCGGTGCAATCAAGCAAGAAGATGTGACCGTAGTTTAACAGCATTGGCGACTTCAACCGACAGAAAAGAAAAAAAATATTGGTCGGTGACTTCGCTTTTACCTTACTTGATTTTTGCACTTTTTAGTACCCATATATATAAAAAAAGATCGTAATATGGAAGCCAGTTTTTCAACCGACCTTAAACTGTCAATTACACCAAGTTGATATTGCAGTTAAATTCTTTTAAGATTTTGTACTCTACTTCTCAGATAATGAATGCAACTTTTCTATTTCTTTATCAATAAGAGATGTTGCCCTTTTGTGTAAGTTGGTGAGTTACTTAGTGAAAAAAAATTGTAAATCAGTGGGTCCTGATATGTGACCCAGCAGAATGAAGACGGATTAAAATTTGTGTAATTCACAATTTTAATAATGCACAAAAGCTGTGGTAACATTTATATATTTTTTAATTAATCTGTAAATTGTGATCCATGTCTTGTACTTAGGAGAAGCAGCGGCTGGTGCTTTGGATTATTTCTAAACTATAGAAAAATTTTGTTTGGCCCTGTCTCTTAAAGAATCGTGTCTCTGGTGATTTTTTTCTTCCTTCGTTCATTTATTTTTCTTAATTCTTCTTGTATTACATTGGTCGACATACGAAGCATATGATGTCAGATTCCTGAGTTTGAATATTGTAAGTTCTAAATTAAACAGTAGTGTTTGTTATGAACCTGAGAAGAAAAACGTTTGGTATTAGTCGAATGTTTTTTGCCCGATATCATTTTAAAAACTGAGTCATCGGGTATCACCATGTGTAATACGGCCTGAAGGAAACGAACCCTTTTTTTTTAATTATTGAAGTATTGTATCAACTTGTAGTGACTGAGATAACGGAAAAATATTAAAAATTGTACAAATATATGCATGTTGTCACAAGAAAAAAGGAATTGTCTCTTTTAAGAAGTTATATTGGTGAGAGAGCTGGAATGAGCAGTAAGGACCTCGTTATGCTTTTGTTTTACTTTGTTGCTGTTTCTTTTGTTTTGTTTTTGTTTTCTATTGTTGTGCATTGGGCCAAAAGTTGTAAGGAGTTATTGACAGCGTCGGAGGAAGATGCTAAGAAAATGTTCACAAGCGAACATTTTGAAAATTCGGAGAGTGAGTAATGTTGGATATCGACCGGAAGATTCCTTTGACATAACGCATAAATAGCGTGGGTAGCATGACAGGATACGCACCAGTTTCCTAAAGTAAACAAAACGTAAGTATTTCCTCGGCGAAGTGTCACGTAAGTTGCGTGAGTGGCATGCTGTGAAGCGTATCCATGTGCAACACGTTGGGGAAACATGTGACCCCCGTGCATTACGTGGGCGTCTGGAAAATTATATAAAGTAAAGAATATTTTGACCTTAGGAGAGTCAAGAATAGTCTAAGTATGATTGGTAGAGGAGCTATTTGTCATTACACTGGTCAGGGCGCTGGCTTTGCACCAGACTGTTGAGGATTGAGAGGTAGAGAAACGCCTGAGCTGTACGAGACTCACCCAAAGTCAAGAAGCGAGTAAAAACTAAAATGATTCAGAGCCTTAATATGTAGGGAACTCATGAAAGTAGTGATGAAAGGACAAACTAAGATGATTCGATGTCTTTAGATGGCCTCATGCCAGACTCCTGGAAGTTGAGAAATGAGGAGAAACTAAGATGATACAATGCCTCGAGGTAGCCCTGTACCAGTCTCGTAAAAGCCGAACGAAGAAGAAACATTTCACTGAAGATTCCTATCTCACCGCTGTGTGTATGTTTTGTATTGTGGTAAGGAAACGATACACAGTAAAACAGAGTTAATTATTTTTTAACTCAAGAGGTACAGTCCGACTAGTATTATAAGTCTCTCGCGATAGGTGTTACATCCGAAGTTGGTCTTCTACTGACCGAGTTCTTTTAGAACTCTTCTGTCTCTGCTCCTGTTTCTGTCTCCCTAGCTTAAGAGACATGGTGTCTTTTATACTTCTTTGGTACCGGAAGTAACGTGGTACGAGCCACTATACAACAGTATGCAAACTCCGCCATCTCTGACTCTCTCTTACTCTACCCATGCATTTCGGAAAACAAAAGAAAAAGAAGCAAATTCTATTTTATATGTATCAGCGTTATCATCTTTCTTTGCCGTATACAACACATACAGCTTAGATGTCAAACAGTTTTGTTTGACCCCTAGATAGGACCCTAATAATCACTACTACTCCGGGTCAGAGAGAACCTGGGAATGGTAGTAAAACTCCAGGGCTGAAGCCTTACTATCAGATGATTTAATGTCATACCCCAAAAGCTCGTGGGAGGATTGGTATTACCCCTTTGCAGAGATGCAGTCGGTAAATTCTACAGCTCCAGTCGACTGGGCTGTGTCACATATGTTAATTCTTCTTATAACGGAACTTGAAAAAAAAAATTGTAAGTTGAGGTTATTGTAGTTTCTTGTATAATTCAAGGCGTAGATTATAAAAGCTATAATGAAAATGGCTAAATTTGAAGATTTTCAGGAGAAATGAGGCTTCAAAACACCCCAGAATTAGTGCTATTATAGCTACAATAGCAAAAAATGCCATTTATTTTGTATTTTTGTTATATTATTTTGCTAAATTGATGTATTTTGGGGAAAAAAATTCTTGAAAATATGAAGAGTGTGACACTGAAATTATTTATGGATTAAACATTTTTATTGTTCAGGTTGATACTCCCTGATTAACAATACTGCTACATTAATACTCCCTGATTAGCAATACTCTATTATTACTCCTCGATTTGCAATACTACTATCCAATACAATACAATAGTGTTCGCCAATCATCCGAGAGACCTGGGTTCAATCCCATGTTGCGTCATACTGCAGACTTTAAAACGGTACTTGATACCTTCTTGCTTAACACTCAACAATATAAGGTACGTATCAAGGGTAAAGTTGAGCAGTCCAGGGAAAGGAGTAGAACCCTCCCCTACACCTCGGTGTAGTAGCTATTGAAAAAGGAGCCTTCTAGTCACCCTCAACTACGGTCGCCAACTTACTTACTTACTATACAATGATTGATTGATTTACTCATTTTAACGACACGTCAACCCATCAGGGACAACTTGATGCCTACTGGTTAGAAAATCGTATTTATTGTACGATTATACTGACATATTTTTCAGCTATTTCTAAAGAATTTTTTTACATGATTTTGACGAGTGTTTTTAACCTTATACTGATAATTAGCATACAGTTGTATGGATTCAAGCATTCATATCTACTATTGTTCACCTCTACATATTCTGCTTTGTTTCCCTTGTTTGTAGGGGAGTGCCTGTTGTGTAGTGGCAAATGTGCTGGGCTATGACTTCGTAGCAAGCGAGTTCGAACTGCAACCGCGCTATAACGTTCACTTTTGACTAATACTCTTGGCAAATGTATGAACCCCTTATCTCCCCCAACTATGAGTTAAATAACACTTCTATTGTTTTTCTACAAGGATAGCTTTGGCATTAGATAACCCGAGAAGTGTGATATGCCATTAAACAACGAAACCAAAATTAAACTTCACCCGGCTTTAGAGATCTGGTGAGTGTGGTGTAAACCTACATTGTCATTAGTCTTAGACCCACCTTGACCGTGAGTGGTAGTACCTATTATATTTTAATTTAAAGGTCAAACAGGCCTGTTTAAAAATTATTCATATTCGATTGGATTACACGATATCAAGTTATTGTAAATTATTTGTATTATGCAGAGTTATTTAAAGCCATAATAGTTAACAAAGGATAATTATTAGTTACTTGAAACAATGTAACTATGTGCAAACAAATGATTCCTTTTAAATCAAAATGATTCATGTAATTTTTATCATTAAGGGTTTTCGGACTATTGTCTTCATCTTTATTTCCACAACGTGTCGGCCGATATGTCCTCCGGTCTTCTTCAGGTGTTTTTCGAACTCGGGAACCTTCAGGGAACTTCGAAATACGTCCTTTATTGAAAGCAAGGGGGTTGCCTATTCTGATTCCGGGTCCAAGTGTTAAGTACTACTGTCTTGTTACTTGCCTGTTGTGAGGATTGAACCTGCACCCTCCAGATGATTATCTCCTTAGAAGTGAGTAATGTTGGATATCGACGTAACGCTTATAACCGTTACGCCATGTGTCCTGATGGACAATTCAGAGTGAATTTTTGGGAATTATAAACTTAATATTCTTACTTGACTAGAATTACTACTATTATACATGATTTTTTACCTGCGCTCATATTCAGATTTTTTTCTGTGGAAATAACAATAAAGATGAAGACAATAGTCCGAAAACCCTAAATGATAAAAATCAACAAGCTTCGTCTCAGAAATTTAGACAACTGATACATGTAATAGTGAATAATCTTTTAGTATTTAGATAGGAATACTTGATCCCGTAAAACGTTGGGCAGCCTTCGGGTGGGCGAGCTGCTACATTGACACCTTTGTCACCTTTGTTTGGCTCTGAACCTTGCTGTACAGTTCAAGCTATAATTAGGCATCCGTGCCTTGACCTAGGTTTGGGTCCATGTCCAACTAGGCTCACCGGCTCACATTGCATTAAGTGGGCTGATGACTAGTATAGATAAGCAGGGCAGGAGCCTTGGCTCGTGCCCGACCTTTCCCTCCCAACCCCCTCTATAATGTGACCTTTGGTTCTTTGACCTTGTCTCAAGTCCTGTCTGGTGGGAGCCAGAGACAAATAACTATTTATTCGTATAAAAGTAGATTTGGCATTAAATAACCCACATTGGTTGATATGGCATAAAACAAAACAAAACAAAACCAAAATCATTGGGATCTATGTCAGGCTTGTATGGACCGAAAAAAGGGCCGCAGATAGATATCATATGACTTTTCATATCCTGTTTCAAATATTAAACTTCTCTATATAGTTTTAATGTATTTATGCATCCTGATTTTATTAATCTTGAATCGTTAAAAAATCCCAGTGTAACACGACGATTACTAAATATTTGAAATAATGATAACTAATAATATCCTTGATAATAAGATTTACTGAAAGTTTGTAACGACATTTTTCAAAAGATTGACCTTACTTTATAATCACTGCGATTAATCAGTAGTATGCAGATTTTAGGATTTTCTATGGGTTTTAAAATCTATTGAAAGATATCACGACTATAAAAGAAATACAAGAGGATAAATAGATAAAACATCTTTAAACGTCACAACTAATAATAATAATAATAATACGACTGGGTGGACAAGATGATCCACTAGGAGATGTGCAAGAAATTTAAATTTCATCATACGAATAAATGGTATATGCACAACCCAGCAGCTGTCTTAGGAGAATGACACACATAAACTCCTATGGTTGGGTAAATAATGGAGGTGCCCGTGGTGTTATGGTTATCGTCGCAGGAAATGGACACGGCGACTCGAATTCAAATCCTAGACGAGACTGATTGCATTTCACATAGCACTAATACCCTTGGGAAAGGTATGAATCCAATTATTCCCCCTCCAGCTATGGGTAAATAATAGGGCAGACTAGGTTCTTCAGCCTTGGTGAAGCAACTAGTCTAGAAGGAAAACCCTGAATTCAAACCTGTTAAACTTCGCTTAAAAATTGACCTTGTGTCATATCCTGTCCGAGCGGATGGGTTGGTAAATATGATAAACTCCTATGGGACTTTAATATACAAACGGATCACCTAATCTCGGCCAGAAAACCAGACCTTATAATAAGCAAGAAAAAAAAAAAGAACTTACAAAATTGTGGACTTTGCAGAATAAAACTGGAAGAATGTGAAAAGAAGGATAAGTACCTCGACCTTGCAAGTAAATTGAAAAAAAATATGGAACATGAAGGTGACAATTGTACCAATCGTGATTGGTGCTTTTGATACAGTAACTAAAGGATTATTTAAGGGAGTGAAGGACTTGGAGGTTGAAGGATGAGTGGATACCATCCAAATTATAGCATTATTGAGAACGGCAAGAATACTGAGAAGAGTCCTGGGGACTTGAGAGACTTGCTGTTACTCAAACTCCACTGAAAAACCATCACCTAAACCTGATGTGAAAAAACTCTCAATCAGTAAATGAATAATCTTTCCTAATCTCTCCTAAGAGCAGAACAAAACAACGCCATAAGGACCAATTATATAAAAGCCAGAATCGATAATCCATACCTTCATAACCTGTTACAAATATTAAACATATCTTTATCGTTTTAATAAGTTCATATTTTATAATTTCATTATCTGAAATTGTCAATTTTATATATCAAAACATTCTAATATAACATTACAATTACTCTATATTTTAAACAATGATATCTAATTATGTCGTGGATATGGATAAAATATGGGTAGAAAGTTTTTATTTTAAAAACATTTTTGAAAAGACTGTCGATATTTAATCAGTACTGCAGTTGAATTGTCTCTTGCAATAATAATAATGGTTATTTTAAGATAAATCCTCTGAGAGGAGTTGACTCGTTATCAAACTTACCTACCACCCTCGGTGGCTTTAATGCGTGTTTTTATTCATTCTTTAAAAATCTGTTTTCAGCTTACTTTTTTACATGAATAGACGAATCGATACAAAAATAATTTAATCGGTTGTATGCGGATTTTAGGATTTGCTATGGTTTTAAAATTTAATTTTTCTTTCTTTTTTTTTTTTTTTTGGTTATAGCTAAGATTTAAAGTACCTATTTTAGTCGAGGTAATAATAAAAGGAACATCTTTTGCCATTTTTTTTTTATAAGAAAGTTTTTCGTTTTACCAGAAAGATGCTGTTGGAAAAAAAGATGGTGATCTGTTGATTTCTTTCATTCTTTCTTTTTTTTTTTTCCTTTGTCTTTAGCATATTTGCCTTCGGTCGAACCGTCTCTCTTTAATCAAAGACGTCTGTTGAATCTCCCACTACTCCTCTACAATTGTCATTGATGACAGGCTTAGTGCGACCATTGATTGACATGAAGCAACTTACAGTGGAATGTACTGCGTAAATACAGGCTGTGACAGAAATACCTCCGACATTTTAAACCGTCACCTTTGTGGTACAAGTAAATTTAGGCGAGAGTTAATGGCAGCTACATCTTGCAAATGTCTTATTTCTTTTTCAAACACGATCAGTTACGTTCATCTCTTGGACTGGTACACTTCATGTGATTGCTGCTAAAACGTTTTTTTTTTTTTTTAAATAAGTAAAACTGTGGTCATTTAGAGTTAAATGATGCTGTTCCGGATAGAAAATCGGTACAGCTATGGGTTGAAAATTTTATTTTGAACTGCGTCATTCTGATGTAGCATGAAAGGAACACGGAAGGCTCCCTATGAAGTAGTTTTAACTATAAAACCACGGCGTGTACAGGTGCATTTATGATTGTAATTGTTAGTATAAAAAAAAATGGCAAGACATTCGCTTGATGGAACTACCATTGCCACTTGCCTAAGTTTACATGCACCACAGAGACGACAGTTTAAAATCTAGGAAGTATTTGTCTTACACTCTGTATCATAAGAAAACTTCTAAAAATAACAACTTTAAAGTCATGTGACAAATAGAAAAGTGAAATAATCACAAAAATTCAAATATACATAGTGCAGGAGTGAAATATGGAATAATTTTTAAAACGTTTTTCTAGTCTGATTAGTTCAATTTTTGAAAAGTAAATGATAAATTCAAATTTTAATGATTAGCTCTATTACTCAATCACATTTTCATTAAAATACAACCCAATATGAGTGAACAAGAAATGAAACGACAAAGAATCTATGATTTGATTAACGCCGAAACCAAGCCACAATTTCCTTTTAGCCTTCATCAAGCCCAGACCTTCACCTCCTCTATGACGCTTTATGGGGCATTTTAAAAAACAAGACAAATGCAACTACCCATCCAAATATTGGTTCGCTATTGAGGAGGAATGGAATAAAATGTCTGAAGAATTTATTTTGAATGCATGCAAATCTTTCCAAGACGTGTTGATATAATAATTAATAAAAATGACGGCCATATTGAGTAAATTTGCTGTTTTTTGTCAATCTTCTTATTTTGTTATCTATTTGTAAAAATTAAAGTTAATCTTGTTTTACAATTGAATTATTTATTATTATACTAGAATATTACTGATTCTGCTTCCGCACCCTGTATGTTAAATGCGATTAAATTAAAATTACATGTATATATGTTATTTTCTTATTTAAAAATTTTTCCTGTGGAATATCCTTCTTAATCAGTCATGCCAGCTCTTGTGATCTTTTACTCGTTGTTCTTCATTGATTGTGTTGTAGGCGAAGTTTTTGTGATGTAGTGGCTAACGTTCCGGACAGCGACAACGTAGTATGCCAGTTCTATCTCCAGTCGTGGTATTACGTTCATTTTCAGACAAATATCATTAGGAAATGAATGAATCCCTTTATTCTCCAAGTTATGGGTTACTATATCTTTACTGCCTACCTGCAAGGATGGCTTTAACATTAATCAACCCATGAAGATTGGTATGCCATTAAGCAAAAGAAACCAAACCTTTGTTGTATGGTAAGAAAAGAAATGAAACGTGCTTTTTACACAATGTTTTAATAATACAAAAACTGAGTCAACAGAAGGAAAACTTCATTCCTTAAATAATCTACAAGAGCCGTGTTCAGAATAGTCCCTCCCTCGTAAAAGACCCTATTTCACAACATCTTTATTATGTGGTTTACTGTCCGTACCTCTACCCCCATTTCTGGCTCTTTCATAACTGTTTCTCATCATATCATTTTGGGTGAAGGTTATGAATAGTGATTCAGTTTCTCTCTTTTGTTTTCCTCGACGTAGCCATGTCCAAGTCTTCTCTTACGTAATTTCTTTCATCGTTATCTCTTAAGAATTGTAATTGGGGACTAAGTGATAGCAAGTCTCTTCAGCTCTTCAAGAGTCTTTTAGGTATTTCAACGGATATCGTCAGAGATGTGGTTCGGACATTCTCAATCCTTTTCCGAATTTCCCGCTCTCTCGGCTAATTTTTTTTGGGTTCTTTGGGATTGGGTCAAGGGTAGCAACTATGACTCTTATTACTATCAACTTTGTGTTTCATAGTTTTCGCGGTTGTCTGGCAAGGTCAAGGTATTCATACATTTTTTTAAAATTCCCTTTAATTTCGCTCTGTGGCTTGATCGAACAACTAAGTTCATTGGCTAACACGTTGTTGCGTTTCTTCTTCTTCTTCTTCTTCTTCTTCTTCTTCTTCTTCTTCTTCTTCTTCTTCTTCTTCTTCTTCTTCTTCTTCTCATTATTTTTATGATCGGATAATATTTTCTTTCGTCTCAATTTTAGTTGCTTTTTATCGAACAACAACAACAACAACAACAACAATAATAATAATAATAATAATAATAATACGTTTCCCTGTTTGTTATTAGAAGATTTTCGGCTTTTTTCCGCGTCTATTTTCTCGTTTCTTCATTTCACGTTTTGTGCAAATGCGTGAGGATTTCTGATTCACTCGCAGGCATTAGGAGCACCACAGTGTGAAATTGTGGAGGTACACAAGGCCTGCATGCAAATCAATCATTTTCACGGCTGTCAAACCTTTTATACATGCACTTTATGAATAAGAAAAAAAAAGAGAGAGAGAGACGCAGTTTTTGTTTTGTTTCGGAAATTTCACCAAAGCTGTTTCTTGCCAGGTGAAAGAAAGATGGCGTCAGTTACTGTAAACCCCTTTTTTCCAATGGACATAGAAAAACAAGATAAAGGAATCCGTTTTTTAAAGAAGAAAAAAAGATTTAAATCGGATTTGTCGAGATTTGATTTGAAGGTACAGAGTTAAACAAAGGAATGCATTTTTGCGGTAGATAAAACTGTAATTTATCAGCAGGCAGCTAGTCTGCAAGGTGCATTAGTTAACGAGCAAGGGGAGCAGTATTGTCCGTGAGTTCGATTCTCAATGAGTAACTCTCACTAGTCTTAGTTGATAACTAGTTCTTGTTGACGACAAACTTTCACTTTAGACTAAATAACTACCTTCACAGAATTAAATTTATGGACTACTATAAACATTTATTGAACAATATTTCTGATCAAACAGAAATTTAATAGATATATAAAGTTTAAGCTATAGCTGGGAGGATAAGGAGGTTCATTACTTTCCCAAATCCTAAGAGCAACATCCAAAAAAAAAAAAAAAATAGAAGCTGTTCGGCCACTTACCTTCAATTTCAGGAACCATCCAAATAAGACGACCGAGACATGTCGGGTACTGCTGGACAGCAACTCACGGCGTTGTCGCAGTCCAGGTTGTTAGCCACTACGCCACTGTGAGTTCCTCGCCCAAGAAAGGTAAGGTTGATTTCATTAGCGACGTTCTATGGACACATGGATTTGGCCTACCAGCAAAAATTTACATTCATCATCTCTGTATGGACACTGGATGCCGTATTGAGGACCAGAGAAAACCGATAACTGATTGGGACGGAGAGAGAGAGAGAGAGAGAGAGAGAGAGAGAGAGAGAGAGAGAGAGAGTCCGTCGTGTCGGTACACTTTGATGATGTTGACGGTGAAGAAGAATGAAAAAATGCAAATCTTTTTAAAGTCAATTATTCTACCTTCCTTAAATTTCCCAAATCACTATAAAATATCATTTGAATGCTAAAAATATTTACTTTCCTATATAAGATAATTCCCCGGAGGAATGTTTGATTGATACATATATCTGAGTTATAGGTTTAGTACAGAAGCAAAGTGCACACCTTCTGACAATAACCTCTATAAGGCATTAATAAAATCGTTTTTTTTTGTTAATTTTTTAGCATTTTTATTACTGTAAAATTCTTTCTATATTTACCTTGTCTTTGCTCGCAGAACAGTACGTAAAGGCGTTTTACGATGGCTCGTTTTAAACGCAGTCTTTGTTAAAATACTTTTAAAAAAAAATCAATTCAGCACTATTATTTTATAGCGTTCATATTCCATATGTCTGATATTTCATAAAACGAAAGAAAACAGGAAAAAGGAGCAACAGTACTTTTGGAATAATCTAAAATCATTGCGTAGGATTTTTTTCCTTTGGGAACTTCGATTTTATTCATTCAAAAGAAATTTGGAATAGCCAGCTATTATATGATGCCCCAATTGTTGAATCGGTTCTTTTATTTTGTTCACGTGATCTTAATTTTTATTTAGAATACAATACCCTCCCTCTCAAAAGTAGGAGTCTCTATGACATAGTAAAAAACGTATTCATTTGTGCCTTCGTGGTGAGTTCAACTGTGTTCCCTTTTAGACTAATATGTTTGGGTGAGATATGATCTCTCTTATTGCTCTCAGCTATAGATCGTAAGAAGACGATTGGGGTTGGAACTCGCATCCTACGATGTCGATGTCCGGTACGTTTCCTAAGTATTTGGAGAGGGAGGCCGAAGAATGAATACATTGAATAACACGTACATTTCATGGCTCTAAGTAATTCATTTTTTTTTTTTTTTTTGGTCAGACCAAGAAATTTTCTGTTCGACTTCGTCAAAATATTGCAAAAAAAAAAAAAAAAGAAAAAAGAAAGGAAGAAAAAAAGACACCGAGCAAAAAATGCCACGTTAGAACGCGATGTTTGTAACCACAATATCACCAAGATACCCCTATTGAATAAAGCAATTTCCAGTCCTTGCTGTAAATAAATAACGAGAAACTATTCACCTCAAGCATAACAGCAGAAGAAATTGATTAAGGAAGAAAACAAAAATCTACTTCACTGTAATCTTAATAGCAATTCTAAACAAAGACGGTAAAGAAAAAGAATGAAAGAAATTAAGGCGAAATCTTTTAGATTTAAATAGCAAGCCAAAGACTTGCAAACCACACTACAATAATACTCAAAAAGGTCGTTTTTTATCTTAAGATAATAGAAATATACCAACAAATAAATGGAGATTAATATCAATAAGACTAGAAACACTAAATACTGAAATATAAGAAGCCCCTAACCTAGTGGAAAGAGAAAATAATGAAAATCGAAACACTACCCACCTCAATGCCATAAAACAAATGTTAACATAAGAAGAGAAAATAAATTTAGAGTTAATGGAGAAAGTCATGACTGAAAAGGTAACGTCATCACCATCCCTCAGGAACCAAAACTGGAATAAGTCAAGGAAAAAAAAACGAAAAGGTAAACAAATTATTTCCAAATATCCCAACTTGCAACATCACTAAATTGAATGAGCTGATTTATGCAGGCGCAAAATTAGACTGTGATAAAATGGGAGTGCCCTTAAGGAACCCAAAAAGAAATAAAAAAGAAACGGGATGGGAAGGACAAGTACAGAGATTACGACATCAAGCAAAGGTACTAAAGAGGGAAGCAAAAAAACCATGGAAAGTGGTTGGGAAAAAAAACAGACAAATCTAACAATGCAACATGAGGAAATAAATCAAAAGATATTGGCGAAAAAAGGGAAACTTAAAAAATACTGAAACAGGGTCAAGCAGTACAATCAAAATAGGTCTTTCCAAAATCGCGAAAGAAAATTCTATCATCAACTAGGAGGAGAATGCACGGGGACATACCAAGAACCGGATGCAAATGAGACAACACTATTCTGGAATAGAATATGACGAAGAAAAGAACATAAAAAGGCCGAATGGAAAAATAACCCGGAAAAAGACTTACAAGGACTCGAAAAAGGCCCTGAGGCGATAATACATATTGAATTGCTCAGAGCAACATTTAAAAAATAACGAATTGGATGACGCCAGGCCATGACGGTATACTTAGATTCTGGTTTTAAAACCCCACGTCTTTCCACGATAAACTGGCTCTTGAAACGAGTAGATGCTTAGAAGAAGCAAAAATACCCGAATGGATGACTAAAGGAAAGACCACTACGATCCGAAAGACCTTCAAAAACAAACCGCTCCCAATAACTACTGACCGATAACGTGTCTACCGATGATGTGGAAAATACTACCAGCAAAAATTAGAGAGGCGATTTATCACTCACAAGGTCGCGAACTGTTTCTTGAAGAAAAGAAACGATGTCACAAGTGACAAAGAGGAACAGGTAGTCTTCTATAAATTGTTGAACACATCCCCAAAGAGCAGACAAAACAAACGGGAAAATGTTGCTGCTGCGTGGATTGATGACGAAAAAGACAACAATAGAGTCCCGCAAAGCTGGATAGAAGACTGTCTTAGAAAGTGAAAAATATCAGCCAAAGTCATAGAGTCCACCACGGAAGCCGTGAAGAGCTGGAGTGCAGAGTTTACCGCAAGAAGAAAAACTTTAGTATAGGTCAAAATCCAAAGAGGTGTCTTCCAAGGAGATGTGCTTTTACCATTTCATCGATGATGCCACTTAATCACGTCCTTAGAAAATGCAGAGGGGGCTACAAATTTACTAACTCGCAAGACAAAATCAACCACCTAATGAACATAGATGAGACCAAACGGTTTGCAAAAAAAAAAAAAAAAAAAAAAGAAGCGAAAAAGAATTAAGAGAATCTTATAAAAACAAAAGAATATACAGTCAGGATAAAGGAATGGAATTTGGCATAGAAAAATGTGCCATGCTAATCATAAGGGAAAAGACAAAAAAAGAAAGGAAAAGAGTAAAGAATCAAAATGCCAGTAGAAAAAGAAAATGACATGAATATAGGAATAGTGGACACCATCAAACAAGCGGAGATGAAAGAAAAAACTAAAAAATAGTACAAACGAGAAAGCTTCTCGGAATCAAGATCTGTAGTAGGAATCTCATCAAAGAGATAAAAACCTGGGTGGTCCCCTTAAAGATATTCGGGACAATTCTTGAAACAGATAAGGGAAGAAGTTTCATAAATAGACCAGAGACCAAGAAAGATAATGACGATGCATAAAGCCTTACGTCCGATAGATTACATAGTCAGACTATATGAGTCAAGAAAAGAAGGAAAAACAGGACTTGAAGAAAGCATCGATGCACTAATATGAGAACTTGAAGACTACAGTAAAAAGAGCATAGAAAGACTAATGACAACAAACAGAAAAAGCACAAACAACATAGAGACAAACGAAACAATAACTTGGAAATAGAAATAGTAAAAAAAAAACAATTGAATGGCTATTTCAAAAGACCAACTAAGGATAATTTCACATGAGAACTGGACATGGATAAGAAAAAAAACAACTTCAAGAGAGAGACTGAATCTCTTCTGGTGGCAGCAAAAACCGATACCATAAGGACTATGTTAAAGTGAAAATAGATAAGACACTAGAGAATATCAAATGTAGTTTATGTTGTGATAGAGACGAAACAATTAATCACATAATAAGCGAATGCAGAAAACTAGCGCTGAAAGAGTATATACACAACTACGTGGGGAGGGTGATCTCACTGGGAATTGCGCAAGAAGTTTAGATTCGACCATACGAACAAATGGTTTATGCACAATCCAGAATTCGTTCAGGAGAATCAGATGCACAAGATTCTCTAGAATTATGAGATATAAACTGATCACATAATCCTGGCCAGACGACCAGACCAAGTAACTGCTAAAAAAAAAAAAAGAAAAAAAAAGAGAGAATCTACTGAATAGTGAAGTTTGCCGTTTTGGCGGACCGAAGAATAAAAATCAAAGAAAACGAAAAGGGAGACAAGTACTTGAACCCTTGCCTGAGAGCTAAAAAAGCTATGAAACATGAAGGTGACGGTGATGCCAGTTATAATTGGAGCGCTTGGAACGATACCCAAATACTTGGTAAAATGGCTGGAAGAGTTTGAAATCGGAGGACGAGCAGGGATCATCTAAACTACAGCAGTGTATGATCGGCCAGAATACTGAGAAGAGTCCTGGGGACCCGAGAAAACTTGTTTTCACTCAGACTCCAGTGAAAGATCCTCAGCTAACACTGCAGAAAAAAAACTCGCAAGGAGTAATATGATAATGATAATAATATTAATAATAATAAACCCTGCACCACCACGTCAATGCTAACACCAGGCAGAAAAAATGTAGAATTTATAAAGAAAATGATGAGTGAAAAGAAGACGACATTACTATCCCTCAGGATACAAGATCTGTAAAAAGTGAATATAGAAACCGAAAAGGTAAATAAATTATTAACAAATATTCCAACAGGCAACTTCACTGAACTAAACGTGCTAATTTATGCAGGAGCGAAACTAGTCTGTGTTAAAATCGGCATTCCCAAAGGAGCCCGAATAAAAACAAAAAAAAAACTTGAATTGGAAACTAGACTAGAAGGACAGGTAAAGAAATTGCAACTTCAAGCGAAAAGTGTTTTAGGAAAGAAAACACACAGTCATATGTTAGAATGAAAATATCAAAATAAAACAGTAGACAAGTCTGACAATGTAACTTGAAAAGATGAATCGAAATATATTGGCGAAAGTAGGGGGATATAAAAGTTACCTTGACCGGTTCAAGCAATCCATACAAAAGAGACCATTCCAAAATAACGAATTCAGTTGACAATGCACGAGGACAAACCATAACAGGAAGCAAAGGAAGCAAAACAATTTTGGAGTAAAATATGGGAACAGAAAAGACATAAAAGAAAGACTGAATGGATATATAATAGGATTATGTAAGTAAGTTGGGGACCGTAGTCGAAGGCGACCAGAAGGCTCCCTTTTCAATAGCTTCTACACCGAGGTATAGGGGAGGGCGCTACTCCTTTCCCGAGATTGCTCCACTTTACCCTTGATACGAACCTTATATTGCTGATTGTTAAGCAAGGAGGTATCAAGTACCATTTTTAAAGTATGACGTGACCTGGGATTGAACCCAGGTCTACCAGACCATTGGCGAACAATCTACCTACTAGACCAATGAACTCGAGGACTATATCAAAAAGAGTCGAGAAAAACTAATTTTGGCTGCCAGTAACAACATTGACAACAAACGAACAAACAGAATAACATGAAAAACTAGGAAACAGAAATCGGAAAAAATTGTATGGATATTTCACATGAGAAAACCTGGACATAGCAACAAACAAGAGAGAAATTGAATGACTTCTAATCCCACTGTAAAACAACGCCACAAGGACATTATATTAAAGCCAAAATACCTATGTAATAGAATAGCAAGTGTAGGTTATGCAGTGATAAAGATAAACGGTTAATCCTACAATAAACAAATACAACAAATTAACGCAAAAAGAAGTACAAGAGTAGGTATGACTGGGCTGGGAAAGTGATCCACTGAGAATTATGCAAGAAATTGAAATTTGACCATACAATCAGATGGTATTGGCATAAATCAGAATCCGTTTTAGAAAATGAGACGCTTAAAATTCTTTGGGATTTTGAGATACAAACTCATTTTTTAATTCGACCAGAAGACCAGAGCAAGCGTTAATCAACAAGAAAAAAATAACTTGCCGTCTCGTGATTTTTTTCATCCCGGTGGATCACTGAAGAAAAATCAAAGAAAGTAAGAAGATAGACAATACTGGATCCTTTCCAGAGAAGTAAAAACTTTGGAGAACATGAGGGTGACGGTGATACCAATTGTAGTTGGTGCACTTGCAACGTCCCCAAAGGCATGGAAAGGGTACTAGAAGAATTGGAAATCAGCGGAAGAACTGATAGCATCCAGACCACAGCATTGTTGAGATCACCCAGAATACCGAGAAGAGTCCTGGAGATATGAGAAGACTTGCTGTCCCTCAGATTCTACTGAAAGGCCACTAACTGTGAACAAGCCGCAAGAGGTGAAATAAAAAGTCGAGAGTGACCCAAAGGCTCCCTTTTTAATAGCTACTACGCCGAGGTGTAGGGGAGGGCGCTACTCCATTCCATGGATTACTCCACTTTACCCTTGATCCATACCTTCTAATGCTGAGTGTTAATCAAGGTGGCATTAGGTACAATTTTTTGAGTATTTTGTATGAATTGACGTGGGATTGAACCCCGGTCTCCCGGACCATTGGTAAACACTCTACTCATTAGGCCAATAGAACGACTGTAATTTGATGTAATTTTATTAATATTCTAATTAATTTCAATGCACCATTTTTAATATTTAATGTATAAATTTAATATAGTTTTTAATCCAAGTATATCATTCAAATAAAATTCATAAGCATAATTATTTAAAAATCATTATTAGTTTTATGGATTTATTGATCATGTTTTATTAATTTATATGTTTTTAAGTGCCCCTGGTGTAAAGGTTATTGTCGCAGGAAATGGACACGGCGACACGAGTTCAAATCCTGGACGAGACTGATTGCATTTCACATAGCACTAATACCCTTGGGAAAGGTATGAATCCAATTATTCTCCCTCCGTTATGGGTAAATAGTAGGACAGACTGGGTTCTTCAGCCTTGGTGAGGCAACTAGTATAGGAGAAGGAATACTCTGAATTCAAACCTGTTAAACTCCGCTTAAAAAATTGACCTTGTGTCATATCCTGCCCGAGCGGAGGGGTTGGAAAATATGATTTATATGTTTTTACTAATGTTGTTATTCATACGGAAAGCTTTTATTAAAGTGTAATGCTATGGTAGTTCCTTCTGAATTCAAAATAAAACAAATAAAATAATGTTATCATTAAAACAGTGTTAAGTAAATAATACAATAAGTGTTATTCATATTTAATTTTCCATTTTATTATTCATAATTATATTGTATTTGAAATGTGAAATGTAATTACGTTAGATTTCATTAATACAGGTAAACTTTAATTTTCTTTGGAGCTTCAAGAGGACACGTCATCCCGTTTTTTAATTCGAAACGCTTAGATTTATAGTATAGTTTAAATATGATATAAATTTTGTCTTTATGATAATATAATAATATAATCTTTTATGCTGATGGCATAAAAAAAAAACCAAAATACCTCTTGGCAGTAAAAATAAAAGGCTCGAAAACAATGTATAAAAACAATACTTTATGAGACACCTCACATCGTTCTTCCTGCGGGTAAAAACCCGCGTCTCTCAATCATGAATCAGATTGGGATCGAAAAATCAGCTCCTGGAAGAAATTCCACGAATCATTTGGGTAGTAATCAGAGCCGAGATAATCTCAACTCTGATTTACCAAGGTCTTTACAACAACCAATGTAAAATAAAAGCACAAGTAAAAAAGTGTTAAAAGATGATTGTAAAGAAGTATTATATGCATTCTTTTACACAAATAACCATTAGGAAGAAGTTCAATTCAAGAACGAACTACATATGGTGAGAAAGGGCTAAATTTACAGATAGACATTAAAATACTAGTAAATTAGCAGATGTTAGAATATATATCGTTAAAATCAACTACTTTACAGAAGCTGGAAAAAGCTAGTATCACAGAACAAATTGTTGCCGATGTCCAACGAAATAAAACAAATTAGAGAATAGTCAACTTCAAATAGAAAACCCAGACTACATAGAAAATAAGAGTGAAATCAACGAAATGAAACAAAATATAATTCGAGACTACTTTAACTTAGCTAATCTTGATATGAAAGACAGAGCATTTTTTAAAAAAAAATATTAATGATGACAAAAATAAGACGACGCATATAAAATTGACAAATTATCATATTTACCAACCTCTCCCCTCGGGCAGGATATGACACAAAGTCAATTTTTTAAGTGGAGTTTAACAGGTTTGAATTCAGAGTTTTTCTTCTCCTAGACTAGTTGCCTCACCAAGGCTGAAGAACCTAGTCTGTCCTACTATTTACCCATAGCTGGAGGGAGAATAATTGGATTCATACCTTTCCCAAGGGTATTAGTGCTATGTGAAATGCAATCAGTCTTGTCCAGATTTGAACTTGTATCGCTGCGTCCATATCCTGTGACGATAACCATTACACCACGGGCACCTCCAACTTAAAATTGACAAATTATTCCTAAGAAGATATCCAACAAAACTTTAAACCAAATCTTACACTTATTATAAAAAATATATATTGAAGACCGTTATCAAGGGCAACTGGAAAGCTCCCTTTTCAATAGCTACTACACCGAGGTGTAGGGGAGGGTGCTACACCATTCCCTGGATTGCTCCACTTTACCCTTGATACGTACTTCAAAATTCTGAGTGTTAAGCAAGGCGTCATCAAGAGCCCTTTTTTGAGTCTTTGCAATGGGATTGAACCCAGGTCTTGCGGACCATTCGCGAACACTGTGCTACTACTACTGTAATAACTCTTATAACTTGAACTAGGTATAGGTGAGGGTGCTACACCATTCCCTGGATTGTTCCACTTTACTCTTGATACGAACTTCAACATTCTGCGTGTTAAGCAAGGCGGCATCAAGAACCATTTTTTGAGTCTTTGCTTTAGGATTGAACCCAGGTCTCCTGGACCATTCGCGAACATTTTACTCAAAAAAACACTTTACCCAATGGCTAATGTGCTACTACTACTGTAATAAGTCTTATAACTAGAAATCATGAGCAAAATAGTCTTAAACAACGTAAATGGAAATTAACGATACAAAAATCGAGGAAAACAATGAAGAAATATCCAAACTTTATGAAATGAGTAAAATGCGCCAAAGTATAATCTAGGAAAGCCTGCAAAACTAAAAGAAAATTTGAGATAATATCAACTGATAAGATCCCGATAATAGAAGAAAAGTTGTAACAAAAATCCAACTAAAAGCCCACCGTTTCCGGTGATATGAAAAGCAAACTTAATTATTTAGACGTAACAAAATATTTCAAGACGACTTCAAAAAATATTATCGAGAAATCGGAAAAGAGATGATAAATGTAAAGGAAATACCTCCAATGGAAGAATTGAAAACATTTCGGTGTAATATATAGAGCCATAAGAAACTATATATTATAAAAGTAAGGTGGATGGAAAATATGAAAAAAATTTAAAAAGTGATGTACTACAATTAGAAGTGATTGTAAATACACTTAAACGGACCCAATGAATGGAAGGCAAATAGAATAGATAAAATAACGAAAAAATTGGCCTCACCCCTTATCTTTTACATATCAATTAGTAACTAAATTTATATAAGAAATCTTATAAGAACCAGATAAAACGCCTGACCGAGTCATAGGAATAACATGCTACTACTTAAAACAAAGGAAGAAACAAATGCAAAAAAAAAAAAAAGAATACCGACCCATCACAAACCTTCCAACAACATAAAATCATAACATCGATTCTAAAAGGGAGAATAGTCACATTCCTAGAATGTAAGTATATCTTAATTTTAAAACAGAAAGGATGCGAAAAAAATCATTTGTCTACAAAGATCATCTCCTCATGAACAATATGATTATAGAAAATTGTTGATCAAAACTGAAAAAAAAACAACTTAGTATAGCTTGGATTGATTACTAAAAAAAGCTCTTGATAGTGTATCCTAAGAGTTAAATTTATAAGTTCAAAATATTTCAAAGATATCCCAAGTTATTATTCATAAAATCCAATAGGGAAAGATAGCATAGTAACCTCATGTTAATAAAAAAAAAAGACATGCTCAAAAATTCTAATCGGAACATTTACAATAGAATCATCCAAGGAAACTCACTTTATCGTTTTATTTTTAATACCTCAGTCCATAAAATAAAAAAAAACAGATTATGAATATCAAACTACAATAAAAAATAAACAATTTATTCAATATAAAGTTATAAAAAATGCTGCCGATTTAGAAAGTCTTAAGGCCAGTCAGCTAGGGCTGTAGAATACACCGACAGCATCTCTATTTAGAGTTAAGACACCTTCACACAGTGTCTAGGATATAATAATAAGCAATCTGATGCTGACTCTCCAGTACTGTTTTGGGGAGTGCGGAGTACCTTTTCATTGCCATTGCTCCCGGGTCCACTGCAGACCGGAGTGGTAGCATTTGATAGGGTCCTTTCTATGGGTCAAATAGAACTGTTTGACATTCAAACTAAGTGCAAACTTATGACATATGCTAAATTGAATTGTTTGAAATAGAGTAGTTTGATAATTCAACTGTGCGTATGTAAACATGAAATGTGTTTACAAATGATATATTTGCGTTATATGTAAAAACAGGATTTAGCATCAAATAAGCAACAATGCTTGATATGTCATAAAACGAAACCAAGCCAAATATTGGAATGTCTTCTAAGGGTTTGGTAAAGATTTAGAGACGACAAAAGTTTAGAAAAAAAAACTGTAGGAATTGGAAATCAAAGGAAGAATGGAGACTATCCAAACTACAGCTATATTAAGATTGGCTTGAATATTGAGAAACGTTCTAGAGACCTCAGAAGACTTGCTGTTACTCAGACACGAGTGAAAGACCACTAACTAACATTGGTGGGAAAAATAATAATAAAAGTGTATGATCTGTTTTTGCGTTCATTTAGTTTTTATATTCTTCAGAGCTTGATCTCTATTAAGTGCTAATTATTTATTACCTTAATTTTTATTTATTTGCAATCAATTATAGTACAAATTCTATAAATAGGATGTCAGTTGATATTAATTATTAACAGATTGATTATTAAAAATTATTAAAAATTTTAAGTATAAATCAATTTTATGATAACTAATAGATTAATTATCAACAGATTAATTATTTATTACTTCCTCTATTTTTATTTATTTGCAACCAATTATAGTACAAATTCTATAAATAGGATGTCAGTTGATATTTAAATTAATCGGGTAAATTTTTCCCCTTTAACCCATCCTATTTTAGCGAAAACTAAAAATCAGATCCTCCTTTTTTTTTGACGATACATGTAAACAGCCAGAAAAAATATCCACAAAGAAGAAATTTTGAAGAAAACCCCAATATTTTAGAATTTATGGGGGCCACTTTGTTATATAAATTTAACATAAAATGATCACCCACTTCCGAACCAGCAAGCATTACGGTCGACCAGAGATAGCGGCAAAGGACGTGTAACCAAATTTTTATTTTTCCTTTTATCTTGTTGGGAAAAAGTAGAATCTGATTTTTAGTTTTCGCTAAAATAGGATGGGTTAAAGGGTAAAAATTTACCATTAATCGACGTAGAAGTCGGTCTTTGAATCGAGTAGAAATGCTTTTTGTCATTTGTTTTGTTGAGTTTTAAATCATAACAACATTTGTCGGTTATTCAATGCTAAATCCTGCTTATACATATATATTAAACACATGATTTGTATAAGAATAGTTTTTAAGAGCCAGAGGTCATTTGTTTGTGCACGGTGAAAGGGATCCCAGTCTTACTATTTAACACTAATAGTTTTATTTGCATATAGTTAAATGATTTCAAGCATTGCTAATTACTACCAATAATTCTATTCAACATTGTTCATTCTCTTACGCACAGTTAGATGGTTACAACTATTGCGATATAAAACGAATAATTCAATTTAACATCATTAATTTGTTTGAACACAGTTGAATGATTTGTCATAGAAAATGAGTAAATATTTCTATTTGACTCATTGACAGAACACTAAAAGATACTACCATTCTGGGCCAGTGCAGATCAAGGAGCAATGGCAATGAAAGGGTACTCCACTTTCCCCAAAGCTCCAGGACGAGAGCCTCATTATCTGATGGTTTGTATCATTTCCAAGATACCCATTGGGTAAATCTCACTCCCCCCCCACTGCAGAGATGACTGGCGTATTCTACAGCCCCAGCCAACTGGGCTAACTTTTTCTTGATACGAATTTGATAAAATCTCAATAGATCTATTACAGTTGGTGTGTCCAGCAAGAGAGATGAGCCAGTTTTTACTTCATACAATCAAACCATTTTTCACTCGTTCTCGCCTGGTTACATGCGCTGACAAATTCGCATAAAATCCTTTTTTTATTTAGGAGATTCTGTTTCACACAATACTCTATAGCAATATTTACTCACCTTTTCAATCTAGTGTTTGCTCGAAACATTGTGGCTGTATTAAAAGGTTAGCTAGTATATCTGGATTACATTGAGATGTTTCAGCTTTTTCTTTTGGTGGTCAGCTTTTGTGTGTTCTGATTTGTTGACAGCCATACAATATAAATCTTCTCGTGTCCTTACTCCCACTTTTGATCCAGTTAGTTTCAACAAGTCTCTTTCGCCTGTTCTCCTCGTCTTTTAACAGCGTCAGTTGCTCAACGTAAACGAGGTATGATTTTCGACACCTATTGTTACATGTATTCACGGCTTATGTCCTAAGCCGAGGGCGTTTTTCCATTCAATGTTGATAGCAGCTTCTCTCACCTGTGGGAACGTTATTTTATTACAGATCTGCCTTTTTTTTTCTCCATACGTCGCCAATAGCAGTGGCTTTTGTATCTCACAGTCAGGTATTTGCTGGCTGGCTTTTGCAGGGCCCCTTTTTTAACAATACATTTTATTCTATTAATTCTTTCTTTTGTGCCTTTACTATAAATCTTTGGCATTTTATTTATTTTTCATTTATTTCGATCTCAACGAAAATTATCGCTGAAAGACTACTCCACTAGTAACTCGGACCATATCTGCAAAGTCAACAATATTTACGAGAAGCGACCTGAAAATAATGTTTCTTATTTGTTTTCACGGACACTACTATAGATACGAGGAGCACAATAGCACCTTTGGATGGAACAAGTTTTCATTTGGCTGTTGTTTTACGGTCGATCAAACCTTGAAGGTTATTTCGTACCAAATCCTATATATATATATATATATACGAGGCTAAATTTAGAAAATAATGCCCTTTTCTTTTGTACAGGAATAATGACTGACGCAGGAACATGTATAATACATCAAAATGAAGCTTTTCCCTTGTGAATCATACTCCTACGTCTCAACATAGTCACTTTAGTCATAATACCAATGTTCCACCATCGACTGAGAGTATGTATCCCTGCCACGTAAAATTCTGTGAACTCTTCTTTGAGCCACTTTATCACTGCAGTTTTCACTTTCTTTTAACTGGCCTAATGTTTGCCTCTTACACACTCTTTCATGGGGCCGAAGAGGTTATAGTCTGAAGGGACTAAATCTGGTGAGTATGGAGGATGTGGTAAAGTTGTACTTTCGAATTAGGCGGCTGTCTCCCTTGTCCTGATGTTTGTGTGTGGTTGAACATTGTCTTGCTAAAGGAGAGTATTATGGATTGGTAAGATTTTGCGTTTTCAGGCAATCATTTCTTCGATTCCATGAAAGAGGGTTTCCGGCAGGCATTATAACAGTGACAAGGAAGTGAAAACTGCGGTGATGAAGCGGCTCAAAGAAAAGTCAATAGAATTTTATGAAGCATTCGAAGGTGGAACATTGCTATTGAGAGAAACTGTGACAATGTTGAGAAGCAGGGATGTAATCCACAGAGAACCAGCTTCATTCTGATGTATTATACATATACCTACGTCAGTAATTATTCCTGTACAATAGAAAAAGGGCATTACTTTTTGATTCACCCTCGTATGTTTCGTAAGCGAATAGTGTGTAGGTAGCTTTATTGTTTTACGAGTGGTTAGAGCTCTTTTATTTGCTCAGTTAAAAAGTTTTAAGTGTTCCTATCTAACGCTTTAATCTTATTTCATATCAATCATTTGTTTGTACACAGTTAAATACATTCAAGTATTGCAATTTAACATTAATAATTTTATCAAGTATTCCTATGCAAAATAAATTATTTGAAAACTGCTGTATAATTTCAAATAAGTAATAATTATAATGATAATATTTCTTAGTAAATGATTGCGCAGTTGTATTTGATCCAGAGTTGTCAATCCAGGTCAGATTAGACTTCTGTGTCATGACAATAAAGGGGTACTCTAGTTTCCTCAAAGCTCCACGACTTGAACCTCATCATCAGATGTAGTTTAATTTCATAACAAGGATGCTCCTTTGTGGAGTGTCTTACCTTTCTGCAGAGTTTCAATCAGCCCTCTACAGCCCCAACCAAAAGGGTTTTTTTGTAAATCAATCCCTTGGATCTCGTATCCACTTAAAAGACAAAAACTTAACTCGTTTGGCAACATTATTTACTGGAATTGACAATGTATTCTTGACTTTCTCTATTTGATTTATACCCCTTTTCGTACAAGGTCCCTAAAAAGAAACGCTTAGTGAGTAATGGCCTCATTTGAAAAGCTGTGTGAAATTCCCAAACCGACCCGTTGGCTGGAACTAACCGGGCCATTGGCCTAATGGTTAAAGAGTTCGCCAATGGTCCAGGAGACCTTGTTTCAATCTTTGGTCAAGTCATACAAAAGACTCAGAAAATGATACTTGATGCCACCTTGCTTAATACTCAGAATTATAAGGTACCGATCAATGGTAAAGTGGAGCAATCCAGGGAATAGAGGAACACCCTTCCCTACATTTCGGTGTAGTAGCTATTGAAAAGGAGCCTTTGGGTCTCCCCCCTCTACGGCCATCAACTTTACTTTACCTTTGAAGGGAATTAAGACTTCCTCTTCAGCGATACTACTTCTTGGCAGTGGGTGGTGACTCGTAATATTTGAGGTCACGATCTTGATGGTTGCGCAGTCAGTTACCCGAAGTGGTCAAGTGACCTGAAACACACTATTTTTGCCCTTACTGATTTAGACGGGTGGTCGGAGGGGCCTGATCTGATCAATCAGTTGGTCATGTCAAGCCATAGGGCTTATATAATTGTCCTGATCATATTCTTCAAATTGCTCTTGTGGCAAAAAATGATTAATACTATATGTAACTGTGTGCTGACAATTCATTTAGAAATGAAGTTAAGTATTAGCTATTCGCTTACAAATCATATATATATATATATATATATATATATATACTTTAAAATGAATAGGCCCGCAAATCAATATTGGTTTCAGATTTTTATCGTCGTATGCAGGAAGCTAATGATTGATTTTAACGCTGTGCTTTTAGTGTGGTGATTATTTTGATTGGGTTGTGGTTCTTTTTAATTCCAGGATTTGTGTCTGCGAATGTCCTGTTGGAGTTAATTGTCCGTGATAACCTTTGGTCCCTGTATTTTTTTGTCTCAGCATGTCTGCTTACAAGAGTGCATTCTGTATGTTTGTGTGTGTGTGTGCGTGAGTGCTCATATCCATGTATGTACTTTAGGGGTTTTTGTTTTTTCCTTTATTTCCTACCTTCCCCTAAATAACTTACGATAGTTGATGTGTCATAAAACCCAACCAACAACTAACTGATTCTCAGTTTCTTCCAGGCAGCGGTCACATCGATACTGCTATATGGATGCACTACATGGACGCTAACAAAACGGCTGGAGAAGAAACTAGATGGCAATTACACAAGAATGCTGCGTGCAATCCTGAACAAGTCCTGGCAGCAACACCCCACAAGACACCAACTGTACGGCCACCTGCCCCCTATCACGAAAACTATTCAAGTTAGGCGAACCAGACATGCAGGACATTGCTGGAGAAGCAGAGATGAACTGATAAGAGATGTACTCTTATGGATCCCCACACATGGCCGCGCAAAAGCAGGACGACCAGCACGAACGTACATTCAGCAGCTATGTGAGGATACAGGTTGTTGTCCTGAAGACCTGCCTAGGGCGATGAACGATAGGGAGGAGTGGCGAGAGAGGGTCAGGGATATCCGTGCTGCCAGCACGATATGATGATGATGATATATATATGTGTGTGTGTGTGTATGTGTGTGTGTGTAAAGTTAAGATTGTTTATTGTTTACAGGCGTACCAACCTTCTCGGGTTATTCAATGCCAAATCCATTCTTTTAGAAGGATAGCTGTGGTACTATTTAATCCATAGATGGGAGGATAAGGGGGTTCATACCTTTCCCAAGAGTATTTGTCCGAAAGTGAACGGATATATATATATATATGTGTGTGTGTGTGTGTGTGTGTGTGTATACCAGTAATATTCAGTCAGCGTCCGAAGACAATGGGTGTGGATTATTATTCAGGTATAGAATTACATTGTGTATATATATATATATGTATATATAAACGGGATTTGGCATTAAGTAACCCGTAAAGGTCCATATACCATAAAACTCTAATCAAGGGTCCCATGTGATTGACATTTTTTTTTTTTTGCACAACAACATCGGCACTGGGACAAAATTAACTAGTCTACGAAACGGAAACATCCAAACAGAATTGTGAACGTCATTGTGAATTGAGCAAAACTGGAGACGACAGGATGATAAAGAAAAAGAAAAAGACACGACAAACATGTCGGATAAATAAAATAACTCAAGGAAGGAAAAAAGTACTTAAAGCCCAATTTATCATATTTTATCAAAATTGAAAATTTTATCGAAAAAATTTACTACAGTTAAACAAAGAAGTAAAAATGGCTGCTATTTATTAATTTATTATTTATTTATTGTAATACTGAATGGATTAGGAGAAATACCTCTGAGAAATTCCTGCAATTGCTTTTAAAATCTTGTGTGTTTAGCATTCAATAGTTAATTGTTTTTTGGTTTTTGTTTTATAAAACTTTAAATTCAGATATATTAGGAGGCCTTACACTTGATTATACCGTCTGAACCCTAAAGAGACACTTAAAGAAAAAGCAAGATGGGAATTACATAAGAATATTTTCAACACTAAAGAAACTGGATACACATTTTAAAACTACTTTTTAATTGAAACCTTCTGTATATGTTCAGTTTGATTAGTTTGTTAAATGGAATAGCAACATTTTATGGATTATTTAATACTAAAATTCGATTCATTTGTAAATGTTTGATTGTAATAACTATAATTTCAAAGTTTTGTTGCATTCTTTTTAAATTGTAATTATTTTATAGGTTTGTAATCATTTGTTTACACACTTATATGATATTAAGTTGGTTGGTTGGTTTGGTTTTATGGCATGTCATCCTTTGGATGTTATTTGACGCAAAATGCTCTTTAAACACATATATATATATCAAATGCATAATTCGTAAACACATTTTGTGGATAACTCAGTTATATGATCAAACAGTTATATTTCTAAGAATTCAATTGCTGTTATAGACAAATCCTGAAATTAGCACCCCACAAAACAGCAGCTGTACGGACACTTTCCACACATCCTATCATCATCATCATATCGCGCTGGTAGCACGTCCTGCTTTTGCGCGGCCATGTGTGGGGATCCATAAGAGTACATCTCTTATGAGTTCATCTCTGCTTTTCCAGCAGTGTCCTGCATGTCTGGTTCGTCTAACTTGAATAGTTTTCGTGATAGGGGGCAGGTGGCCGTACAGTTGGTGTCTTGTGGGGTGCTGCTGCCAGGACTTGTTCAGGATTGCACGCAGCATTCTTGTGTAATTGCCATCCAGTTTTTTCTCCAGCCGTTTTGTTAGCGTCCATGTAGTGCATCCATATAGCAGTATCGATGTGACCGCTGCCTGGAAGAAACTGCGTTTCATTTTATCGGTTAGGTCTGATTTCCATATAATCGATAGCCTATTGATAGCTGTCCATGCTTTCGTTAACCTCGTTTCGATGTCCTTTTCGGTTGATTCGACGCTGCTTCCTAGGTACGTGAATTTGTCTACTAGTTTAAGTGGGGTTCCTTCTAGAGTGGAGATGTCCCCCGTTTGGTTATAGCACATATATTCCGTTTTGTGTGCATTAACATAGAGGCCTATGCTTGCTGCTGCTCGTTCCAAACTATGCAGTAGTATTTCGGCTTGGCTGGGCATTGCTGGTGAAGTAAGAAATAACTCACAAGCGACGCTCTTTGATGGACTCTCTCTCATGGAAACACCAAGTTAGACTGACAAGCAAAAACTTACATGTATCAGCTCAGTGCGGCCACTGGATGCCTACTAGAGGACATACCAGAAGTGATGGCTGATATTGATGAATGAAGAGAGAATGCATAAAGGGACTTCATGCTATCCACACAAGTTGATGCTATATATATATATATATATATATGTGTGTATGTAAGTGTGTGTGTGTGTGTGTGTATTATTCGGTCTATTCTGAATTATTTATCCATAAGATCTGAAGAAGTCCTTATTATTTTTTTGGTGTTTTTGATTTATATCAAAAACACATAACAGGATGGAAATAAAATTATAATCCTAATGTGACCGGGTTTTGCTTTTTTCTTAAAGATATATATATATATATTGTGATTTATCATTAAACATGCAGGTATTATGGCTGGATAACCTTAAATGATTACATATATCGATTAATATGTTCACAGTTTCCCAGATAAGTGTTGTGCTAAGAGTATATAGAGGTTTCTTTGTGGATTAGTCTTTAACGAGCTGAACTGTGACATTTTCGTAAGTGAGTTCGAACTCCTGTCGCACTATTTCGTTCACTTTCGAACTAATACTCCTAGGGAAAGCATGGACACCATTATCCCCCAACTATTGCTTCTATAGTACCACTACTGTCCATGTACAAGGACGGTTTTGGATTTGAATATCACATGAAAGTTGATACGTCTTTAATCACCGAAATCGAAATTAGCTCATTTATTCAAGCAGATTCTATTTGTTTCTCAGTTATAAAGCAATAATAACTAATTCCCAGTTTTAGGTACTGTACAAAAGATGGCCTTGTGCTTTACTCAAAGGCGTTCTCGTATCTTCCTCTCTGATCCCGAACCCGTATTAAAAGATTAAATGGTTAGGTATTTAAATGATTCAAATAAAGGGCCAAAGTTCCACCTGTAAAAAATGCAATGCTAAACATCCACTTAAAAGTTCGCAATTAGAAATTTACTATTGTCTAAAGTTAGTTAAGACTTTAACACGTACTGTATTTGCTAATTAGCAAATTGTTGAATATTATTAACAAGACCTTTACTAAAAAAATGTTTACATTAATCGTAAATGTGTAGAAATTCAGGCCAATCTATGGCCGGCATATCAATCTCTTATGGGTTATGTTATGCCAAATCTTGTTTATGTATATATATCAAATATATGTGAATTGTAAGTGCATAATAGAAAATAAACCAGTCTACATTTTTGATAGGAATGCGGTTTTGTTCTGAAAGTTCAAAATCTGCTTAGAGTCGATTATTCTAAATAGTTTGTTCCTATTATCAACATTATAAAACCTTTGTCAAATATTGGTTAGTTTTGTGCATTCAATAAAGATGTGTTTTATAGTGTACTGATGTCCACACGGACATTTAGAGGGAGGCTCATCTTTTAAAATGAAGTAGTGAGTTAATCTAGTATGTCCAGTGCGTAGCCGGACAAGAGGAGTCTTTTCCCTTCTGGTATTATTAGGATCCAGGTTCCTTTCTTTTAAAAAGGGCTGTTCTTGGAAGAGCTTGTGGGGATTTTTCTCCCATAATTGTTGCGATTTCTTAGTAATTATTTGTTTAATTGTCGGTGTGGGGTCAGTATAAGGTATTTTTTATTTTTTATCCGGCACCATATTGAGAACAGCTTTAGCTAATGAATCCACTTTATCATTTCCCTGGATTCCCGTATGGCTTGGGATCCAGGAGAATATAGCCTTTTTGCTATAGTTCGTGGAACGGAGTTTGTTTAGAAGCTTGACAATGAAGGGATTATCAAGTTTTGTATTTTTAAGATATTGTAGAATAGAGATAGAGTCTGAATGAATAATGAACTTTTCCTTGTTGCTGGTTGAAACTAGTTTAAGTACCAAATTAATAGCACAGATTTCGGCAGAAAATATATAAGCCTCTTTTGGGTGGCGTTTTTTCAAGGTTTTCTTTTCAAGAATAGCTCCTCATCCGGTTCCATTGTTGCTTTTGGAGCCATCCGTGAAAATGTGTAAGTGATTGGGATATCTTTCCTGAATGTTGTTTAGTTTCTCTTCGTAGGTTAGGGGGATGAGTTTTATTTTTAGGGAGCTTGTTTAAATCAAGGATAAAAACAGGTTGTTTTAGTATCCAGTGAAGAGAGCTTAGTCGTATAGTATTATGAATGCTTGTGAGTGAAATGTCTGTGTCTTTCAGTGTGTGTTTCATGCGAAAACCGAATGTTTTTGTGGTCTTCTATTTCCGCTCAAATATGTTTTGCAGTTTGGTATTGAAACTGCAGTCATAAGCTGGATTGGATGGTAGTGATTTCAGTTTACTGTAGTATTGTAGATTTAATTTTGTGAATTTTGTGAAGTCTTAGAGGTGGTTCGTAGACTTCCGGATAAAGACACTCTACTAGGGATGTTCTAAAAGGCGAGTCTCAATTCCTCATGGTGGACTGTCGTAATGATTTGAGGGAGGATTTTCTAGCTGCTTCATTGTTAATTTTTGAGTGAATTAAGATTCTATACAATTTCCGCAAGGTGTGCTGGTATGCACCTCAGGCTTTGTGGACTATTACACGAAGGAATTTTAAGGTTTTGCTACATTTCTCTTTTAAGTATTGGATGTAGGGAATGAAAGAGAGCTTTTTATCAAAAATAACGCCGAGGAATTTGTAATGCTCAACAACTGGAATTTCTGATCCGTCCAAATTTAATATAAGATTGTTGTGCAATTTTCTTAGATGATAAGAATGTACGCACTGAGTATTTGTGTTGGAAATTTTAAAGCCGTTTATCATTGCCCATTTGTTTATTTTGTTGATGTTGACGTTCTACTGTACATATATATTTGGATGTAGAGGTGATGCAGAAGTAATCAACAAACAAATATTTATCAACTCCAGGATTCAGGCAATTGGTGATGCTATTGATTTTTATGTTGAAGAGGATTACTGACAGTATACTCATTTGAGGGACTCCCTCTTCTTGATTTTGGATGTTTGATAGGGTTGAACTAATACGAACTCGGAATTTCCTGTCCGAAAGAAAAGCTTTTATAAACCTTGGAAGTCTGCCTTTCAATCCCATGTTGCGGAGGTCATATATGATACCATACCTCCAAGTAGTCTCGTATGCCTTCTCTTGGTCAAAGAATAATACTACGAGATGTCGTTTTTGTATAATTGCCTCTCGTATAGGGGTTTCTAATCTGACTACATGTATGATCCATTGTTGATCTTCGGTTCCTAAAGCGGCATTGGGATTTGGTAAAAAGATTATTGGATTCTATGAACCAAACTAGCTTTTTATTGACCATTCGTTCCATGGTCTTGCACAGGTAGCTTTTTAAAGCTATTGGGCGATAGTTTGATGCGTAAAGATTATTCTTTCCTGGTTTAGGTATTGGGATGATGGTTGCTAGTTTCCATGATTCTGGGAGTTTGCTATTTTTGCGAATGTCGTTTAATGCAGTAAGTAGGTAATCTAAGGATTTTGGAGGTAATTGTCTTAGAAATTCGTAGTGAATTTCATCTGGGCCGACTGCAGTGTTGTGAGGTTTTTGGATGGCTTTTTTTAGTTCTGATAATGAAAAGAGTTCGTTGTTGCTTTCAGTTTTGTCCGATTTAAAATTGAGCCTTGTTTTTCTTTCTTGTCTTTGTATTAGTGATTTTCTATGTTGGAGTTTGTGGAGGAGGAATTTGCTGTGAAAGTCTCAGCTAGTGTGTCGGCAATATCTTTTATAGTGGTGACTTGAGTATTCTTTCTAATGAGGTGTTTGAATGGAGTAGACTGGTTCTTGCCAGAAATTTTGCGGATCATTTTCCACACTGTGTTTGTTTTGGTGGATGAATTAAGTTTATTTACATAATTTTTCCAGCAGATGTTTTTAGCTTCTTAATGGTTTTCCTCGCATTTTCTCTTGTAACATAATGACCCTCGACCGAGCCGTCAATCAAGAGATGTACCTCTGTAAATAAACGGAAGAACAGCGAAAGCAGGAGGACGTCAAACAAAAATATAACCAGGACACAAACGGCTTGAGTCAGTTGCAGTTGGAGTCAGTTGGGGACAAGATGCCGGAGTGAGAGCCAGCGGCAGACTGAAGGCTTTGTACCCACAGTGACCCACGGTTGAGTAACCCAGCTAAGATGAGAAAGAAGTGGTGCTATGGTCAGAAGAACTGCTGGGTCAATATAGCAGTCTATTCCCGTCTTATATCAACTGGTTCTTATCTTTGAGGAATGTTTCTGGAAGACATACTACTCTGGGGTCATATTTATTTAAGAATTGTAGCGGTTCTTCGTAATTAGCTCTAATTCCTCTGCAGTTCCATTGTTTTACTTTGTTAGACATTTTTATCGTATTTAATCTGAGCAGTTATACAGTTATTTAGTGATTCCTTATTAGTTCTTTGCTCCGGGCTGTTTTATTTTTTTATTTGGAGAGGAGTTCGTAGAAGCGAGAGGTCGTATTGGGGATCTCTTGTCTTTTGATCTAATTTTATTAGGAGATTTTGTTACAGGGTGTTTTATCGGTCATGTGGATGTTGTTATTGGCGTTTCCTCCTCAGTATCGGTTTTCCCCGATCGGGCCTGTGTGTAGGCGGGTGATTCCTCTTTGTTTTCTGCAACATCCGCTGATGTAGTTGATACATTTGCTACGCTGGTGGTATAAAGCGAGGCTTTGATTTTATTGATGAAGATTTCCCAATCGCCTGGCTCCAATTGGATTAAGGTTTTAACAATCGTCTCATACTTGCATGGAGATTTATTACGCTGAACTGCTTGGGAATATGTTGTAGTCTTAGAGCCTACTACTAATTTACGGGGTTTATTGTAAGGAATATTATTCTGGTGTTTTATTGTTAATACTTTCTTCTCTTGCCTCCAACTCTCACAAGATCTTGCGTACACCAGATGATCACCACCACAATTGGCACATTTATATGCGAATTGACCAACATTAATGTGGTGGTCCGGATTTTGTTGACAACATTTCCCGTACGCTACAATTATCCTCATTGTGGCCATGTTTTTGACATTTGTAAAATTGCAATGTATTACTCGACCCTCTCTATTATGTAACCAACTTTTATTTTTTCGTGTATTTTGGGGTGTTGAAATTCATTATATATGTATTCGTCTCTATTGTTTTCCCTTGTTTTTTAATTGATACTTTTTTCACTTCAGTCACAACTTGCTTTTTGAGCTGTCTTTTTATTTCTTGAATGGTGCATGAGGAGAGTTCTTTACTTGTCACAACTCCATTACGTACGTTCAGGAATTTGTGAGGGTATGTTTTGACACTGATATTGTGAAACTTTGTCATTTTCAGAAAAAAATAGCGTGTTTCCTCTTTTCCACCTCGACAAGCAGAGTCTCATTTAAATTTTTTTTTTTTACAGTAATGGGCGTTAAGTTTGTAAATATTAATTTTTCAATCATGAAGGGTGATAAATTTTTCATCTGAACACTGTTAGATTCAATGATTATGAATCTAGGAAAAGGTGCTTTTATTTCATTATCTGAAGAGTCCGATTGGTTTAAATTACGTTTGAATTTTTTGTTTGAGAAAGAAGCCATATCAGCTATGTTTTTCACTCGTCCTATGCTCCACCACCCACAACAGAGTCCAAATTGTGAAGGGCATGAACCACGGGGGAAACCCATCCACCTTGGCTAAGATGGGGATAAAATTCCAGTATACTCATATTAACAGTAAGATTTCGAGCCTCTGCCAAATTCTGGCTTTTATAATTCAATATAATAGTGTCAAAAAGTCCTTTCCTCTTAATAAAATAGACCCTCAGCCCCCCACCTTCTAGCACATATAAGATAAAGGGTTGGGCATTGTACCGCATGAGCAGATTGGATTATACGATCGGGAGAAAATAAACATATGTGCTAGGGGATGACGGGACCATCCGATTAATCGGATCGAGCCCAATCCGACCGCCCGTCAGACCAAGTAAGGGCCAAAGTGGTGTGTTGCAAGTCATTGACCACCCTGTCGCCGGCTCAATGACGGCTCAACCACCTGGAGTCCGTCCTAGCGCCTTACGGGTCGCCACCCACGGCCAACAGGTGGTAGCATTGGGGGTTGTCTTACACCTCTACAGAGGTGCAGTCAGCGCATTCTACAGTCCTAGCCGACAGGGTGGAGAGGATTTTGGTATAACTGTTGTTATCGTCGATATTGTATTCACGTAACCGTAGCTCGACGATGATTTTTTACTTATTTGGTTTGGTTAGTTTCTTTGTTTAATGGCATAACAACCTTTGTAGGTTATACAATGCCAAAGCCAGCACGAATATCCCTGACCCTCTCTCACTACTCCTCCCTATCGTTCATTGCCTCCGGCAACTCTTCTGGGCTACATCCCGTATCCTCACAGAGCTGCTGTATGTACGTTCGAGCTGGTCGTCCTGCTTTTGCTAGGCCATATGTGGGGGGGTCAATAAGAGTACATCACTTATGAGCTCGTCCCTGCTTCTCCAGCTGTGTCCTGCATGTCTGGTTGGTCTAACTTGGATAGTTTTCGTGATGGGAGGCAGGTGGCCGTATAGTTGGTACTTTGTGGGGTGTTGCCTCCAGGACTTGTTCAATATTGCTCGCAGCATTCTTGTGTAATTGCCATCTAGCTTTTTCTCCAGTTAAAAATAAAGTTACCAACAAACTATTCGATTAGAAATTATATATATATATATATATATAATAAAAAATCCAGAATACCAAATTCACTTGCAGCCCTATTCATGTTACAATATTCATTTTCTCTAGTTGTACCAACAAAAAGAAAAAAAATTAGATAGATAGAGAGATATCTTGTCACGCTGTTATTTTGGCTGAAAAATATGACCACCTATTCCTCATGCAAGGTTTAAATAGTAAGATTACTATTTATTTACAAGGATAATTTGGGTATTATATAATTCCCAAAGTTTTATAAGCCATTAAAAATCAAAGAAAAAAGAGATCTATTTGCCCTATAGATTGAATCCTAACGAAATACTACCATTTTTGTTCAGAGTGCTCCTGGAGTAATGGCAATAAAGGGGTACTCAACACTCCTCAGATTTCTAAAACCAGAGCCTCACCATCAAATGTAGTTAGGTATCATAGCAAGGACACAGCAAATCATTAAAGAATATGTCATTTCGTGAGAAAAAGCGCTATACCAAATCTACATGGTACATTCAATAAGTTTCCAGCCTTTTTTTGTACAGGCATTTAAAATTGTCACAAACTCTTGAAAATCCAGTTTGTTATTGCTATACATCTTATGAGATGACTGACCAATTTTTATGATTTTAGGTTCAAATGAACAGCTACAGCAGAAATTGGAATACACCCTCCTAAAGCCTGATTGTCACAGCTGGTGAATTTCAAAAATGCAATCTGGACTTTAGAAGAACGATATGCAATAACATTCTGTTTTAAACTTGGAAAAATACAACGGAAACGTATGGAATGCTTCAGACTGCTTTTCGACCATCTTGCCTGAATCGAGCATGAGTTTTTGAGTGGCATACGAGATTTGAGGAAGACGGGGAGTCTGTGAGGGATAATGAGAGGTGTGGGAGAAGTAAGGAGGTTAATACGCCCGAGTTGATTGACCAGAGGGTTAGGGCTAGGGTTACTATGTTGAGGTTTTAAGGGAGTTCAGAAGAGATTCCTAGGGAAGAAGCCAGCACTCTTCAAATCCGGTCAGTGGCATTTCCAACAGGACAATGCACCAGTCCACAACTCTATCCTTGTCACAGACTATTTGACCAAGATGGGCATCAAGACAGTTCCTCGCCCTCCCTATAGTCCAGACCTTGCTCCCTGTGACTTCTGGTTATTCCCTAAGCTCGGAGGCTGTCGTTATGAGACAATTGAAGAGATGAAAGAGGCTGTGACGAAGGTCATTGACACGCTCACGCAAGAGGACTTCCATGGGGCGTTCCAGAAGTTGTTGGAACGGATCAAGTGTATTGCATCCGGAGGAGATTACTTCGAAGGGGACTAGAGTTTCATGTGTGTACTATCAATAAAAGTGCCGATACGAAAAAAGTCTGGAAACTTATTTAATGATCCTCGAACTTTATTCCTTTAGCTCGTGGGTATCATCGTAGTGTAATGGTTAAACCGCTATTCTGTAGAATTGTAGTAAATGAGTTCGATCTCCACCCACCTTATTGCGTTCACTTTTTGACAAATACCCCTGGGAAAGTTATGAGACCCCTTATCCTTCCATCTATGAGTTAAATCGTACAACTACTGTTGTTCTAGAATGATGTCTTTGGCATTAAATAACCTACAACGTTGGATATACCATTAAACAAAGAAACTGAAACCAAACTTTTTATTGCGAAAATACTTTTACAATGTCAGACTTTGACAAGGTTCTTTTGGTCTATATATCAGTCCTCAACTTATTTTTCTGCTTCATTACACTTATGATTACGTTCGCATCAGTAAACTAAGCGCTCATTGGTTCTTTAGAGAAATGTTTTGCAAAGGAAGTTCAAAATGTCTTCCACTTTTTCTCATCGTCAAACGCATTTATAAACATTTTCAAGGAAGAGATATTACAATGAATGCCAACTGGTGAACACCGAGATCGATATTTTGTATTTCGAACGCAAAGAATATCGATTATTTTATCTTTACATTTTGTACAATTGGGTATCATTTCATTGCCGAGTAGAAATTAATGTTCTTCGCAATATTCCGTCTGGAAATCACGAGTTGCAGGAAAAGCCCGAAGGAAGATGCGCAAACCTTCACCAGTACTCGACCCAAAATCAATTCTGTAATCCATAAGCACAGAATTTGTGAGACTTAAAGACAAAGGTGTTGCGAAAATGATCTCTTTGGGATATCGATTTTCTCGATAAAAGCCAGGTGGGTAGAAATTCTTATAAATCTAATATTCGCCTTGTTTCTCGAACTCACGACCCAAATCACTAACCTTGCGTAATTACTGCCTCAATTAATAAATACGGGATTTTTTTTTTAAATGCATGATATCCTTCAATGTTTAGTGCAGAAATATTACAGAGCTTCGGCGATTTTTTAAAATACATTTTGGTTTATTATGAACCTGATATAAAAACAGATTATAAATATTCGTGTATAAGTCGATCTAACGTATTGATGAACATTTAATTTATCGCCATGAAGTTATTAATCCATAAAATCTTTTTTTGATAGACATTCTTTTCATTACACATGAAATAGATTGACGATTTTTGATAAAAATTTAAGTCTTCAGAATTCGACTTATACATGGATATGTTCAGTGATATATATATATATATATATATATATATATGTTTTTGTGTATGTGTGTGTGTGCATGTATGCATATTAGTTCGAATGATATAACCGGATGATAAAGTCTAAATAACATTCAAGTTCAAACGATTATATATATACATATATATATGCGTGTCTGTATATATATGCGTCTATGTGTATAATATATGTATGTATGCATTTTGTATATATCACTTGAACATTAAGTAGATCATTATATATATATATATATACTCACACACACACACTCACACACACTCACACACGCATATATATATATATATATATATATATAATTTCTCTTTATTTATCAGAAACACGGATAGTTCACCACCGCAGACATCTTTGATTTTTGGAACGATTTCATCGAAAAGGCCTCCGGTGAATACTCAATGTAAAATGCTAAAGAAAGACCTCGACAATTTTGAGTATGGCTGAATACTCAAATATAGAGTCTTTGATAATAGCAAATAAAATGCAATATGCTGAACACATTGTGCATATAACAGACCAAATAATTCCCAAATGCCTGTTCTACGGTGAACTGCTCCATGGAAAGCGTTCTCAACACAAACTAAGGAAACGTTATAAAGATAACATTAAGAATATTCTTAAATCACTGAAAATTGATATTCTCGGCTGGGAAAAGCGAGCTTTGAGAAGATCTTCCTGAAGAAAGACATTTATGACAGGATGTACTTCCATTTAAGCAGGGACCTAAAAATCATGAAAGCTTTAAGCAACAGCTGAGAAAGGGAAGAATGACGGTCTCTCAGGTTCAAGAACTTGCTTGGAGGTATTATATTTGTATCCGTATTCTTCAATCTAAAGTTGGATACGTTAATCACATGAAGTATAATGTCAGAAGAAATCAGGACACTCTTCCTTTGTGGTGAGATGATGCCACTTGCGTCATTTGCCATAAAGTCTTCAAATCTTTGTCCATTATGAAGATACATGGCAGTGCTCAAAAACTTTCTTCAAGTAACATATCAAGTAGTATCTACTGTCTTCACTCTGTTTGTCAGTCATGTATGTCTCAAGGACTGCAAAACTGCAACTGGACTGAAGAATCATGAGATAGCAATCAATATATATTAAAAAATTCAACCTAGATCACGATATATATATATATATATATATATATATATATATATATATATATATATATATTAGATAATAAAGATACATTTTGTCCATATAATTGTATTAAGATCCTTTCAAGTTTCTTGATAAGTATCTTGGTTTCAGGTAGGAATTGGTGGATGAATTTACCAAAACTTTCCCGAGTGCTTTCGGACCTTTCATAGGCCATTATCAGAGATTGCTTGCAGGTATAAAGAGTGTTTTTAAAGGGGTTTTGGAAAAATTTTTAATATGCCATATTTCTTGATAATATTCTATTTCCATTGATAGCATTCTGTTTTTAAATTCATCAGCATCTCAGTTTTATCCAACTCTTGTGTTTACGTTATTTTGTTATATTATAAAAACCTAAAAAAACACTTTCAAAACCCCTTTGTGTCTTTATTATTTAATCAAATATACTTAAATGAAAGACTGCTGCCCAACCACACACACACACACACACACATATATATATATATATATATATATATATATATATATATATATATATATTATATGTATCGTTTGAACTTGAAATACATACAACGTTATCTTGATTTTCAAAGGACTTTATTATCCGCCATACAATTCTATTTAACATTTCTGAAATAAAAATTCGTTATTGGGATTATATTCACTGATTTTGCTCGTAAAATTCACTAAAATTCTTTTCCCATTCACCTTCAGTGTAATAACATGTCAGTTAATAATTTTTTATATTGTCTGTAAATTTTGACAATTTTTAATTACAGTGTCAGTTAATTTTGATCTTATAATCCCAGTCATCAAAGATTGTAAGACTGTCAACAGTATCACGTCAGAGATGTAAGAAACCTCCAACTAGTGTCTTGGATATTACATAAAACCATCGGATGTCATGGAGTTTCGGGGAATATGGAGTATTCCTTCATTGCCATTACTCCCAGGTCAACTCCAACCTGAAGTTATAGTATCTGTTATGATCGTATCTATGACTCAAAATGAATCATTTAATTATGCACACTACTTGAAACCATTTGAAAGTGTGCAGAAAAATGACACGATAAATTGTATTAGTATTACATACCAATATGTGGTACCGTTTAACTGTGTGCAAACGACTGAATAATGTTGAATAGAATTATTAGCACTGAATAGCAATACTCAAAGCCATTTGAAAGTGTGCAAAGAAATCAACTCTGGCGCGTTCAGAATCTTACCAATTAGAATTCCATTTATGCATCAAATAGATCTCTTTGAGATAATAATTTTATCAGTAAACATGAAATTATATATATATATATATATATATATATATATATATATAATTCATGTTTATTGTAACTGGTAGAAATGATTTTCATTTACTTCATATATTGGTAGAAAAAGGCAGTTTTTTAATTGTTATCTCTTGTGGTCTTGCAAGTCTTGCGTGTTTTCTTCAATTTTATATACATTGTATACGACTGGGTGGAAATGGTGATCAACTAGGAATTGTGCAAGGGAATTTTCATTAACATCATATATTGGTAGAACATGGCAGTTTTTTAATTTCTACCTGTTTCGTTCACACAAGAAGAACTCGACTCGGTTCTCAGAAAAATTAAAAATAGGAAAGCTGCAGGGCTAGACGAAATTCCCCCGGAAGTATGGAAGACCAGACAATTCGACGACATACTGCTCCGACACTGCAACGCAGTATACAATCAAAATCCGATAGATAGATGGACGAAGGGATGCATACTCCCCTTCCCTAAAAAGGGGGATCTCGGATTAGCCAAAAACTACCGAGGCATAACACTTACATCCATAGCTGCCAAAATCTACAATGCCCTACTGCGAAACCGAATAGAACCCAAAATCGACAACATACTTAGAAAAAACCAAAATGGCTTCCGAAGAAATAGATCCACGACCTCACAAATATTAACCATCCGCAGAATCCTTGAAGGTGTACGGGCAAAGAACCTACAAGCGACATTAATATTTGTCGACTTTACCAAGGCTTTCGACTCCATTCACAGAGGAAAGATGGAACAAATCCTACTAGCGTACGGCATACCTAAAGAAACCGTAGCGGCAATAACGATTCTCTATAGAAACACTAAAGTAAAAGTACGATCACCAGATGGAGACACAGAATACTTCGACATTGTAGCAGGAGTACTACAAGGGGACACGCTGGCTCCGTACCTCTTTATCATTTGTCTAGACTACGTACTTAGAACATCGATTGACAAAATCAAAGAGAATGGCTTCGAACTGACGAAGAAAAGAAGCAGAAGATACCCCGCAACAACAATTACCGACGCCGACTACGCCGATGACATAGCGATACTGGCAAATACACCCAACCAAGCCGAAACATTACTGCATAGTTTGGAACGAGCAGCAGCAAGCATAGGCCTCCATGTTAATGCACACAAAACGGAATATATGTGCTATAACCAAACGGGGGACATCTCCACTCTAAAAGGAACCCCTCTTAAACTAGTAGACAAATTCACGTACCTAGGAAGCAGCGTCGAATCAACCGAAAAGGACATCGAAACGAGGTTAACGAAAGCATGGACAGCTATCAATAGGCTATCGATTTTTGGAAATCAGACCTAACCGATAAAATGAAACACAGTTTCTTCCAGGCAGCGGTCACATCGATACTGCTATATGGATGCACTACATGGACGCTAACAAAACGGCTGGAGAAGAAGCTAGATGGCAATTACACAAGAATGCTGCGTGCAATCCTGAACAAGTCCTGGCAGCAACACCCCAAAAGACACCAACTGTACGGCCACCTGCCCCCTATCACGAAAACTATTCAAGTTAGACGAACCAGACATGCAGGACACTGCTGGAGAAGCAGAGATGAACTCATAAGAGATATACTCTTATGGATCCCCACACATGGCCGCGCAAAAGCAGGACGACCAGCACGAACGTACATTCAGCAGCTATGTGAGGATACGGGATGTTGTCCTGAAGACCTACCTAGGGCGATGAACGATAGGGAGGAGTGGCGAGAGAGGGTCAGGGATATCCGTGCTACCAGCGCGATATGATGATGATGATATATATATATATATTCGAATACACCCGTGTATGCAACGATCATTGATATAAGCGAACAAACCTATATATATATATATATATATATAATGTACATTTTTTATGGAGATACAGTATAGAATATTATAACGTATGATGTATTAAATTCGCATTATTTCTTTCCAAGAGAGTTATTTCGTTGAGTATGTAAATCGAGATTTAGGAGTGGCGAGAGAGGGTCAGGGATATCCGTGCTGCCAGCACGATATGATGATGATGATGATATATATATATGTGTGTGTGTGTGTGTGTGTGTGTATATATATATAAATAAGATTTAGCATTAAATTGCTCACAAAGCAAATAACCAACCAACCAACCACCCAAAACTGTCAAGGTTTCTTTTCCGAGAACAACACAACAAAACTATATACCTCGTAATTATTCTTATCAGGTTAGTTTTAGAATGAGTAGATTATATGATCCTGATTATAACACATAAACACCATTTTATATGAGTTCCCGTAGAGATAAAAACCTCCAATTGCCTGTGCCAGGCTAGAGCCTGGAAGCAGCACCCTGTAAGACAACAGGTGTAAAGCCACTTACCTATTATTTCACATACCATAAAAGTTAAACGAGCATGACAAGCTGGCCACTGTAAGAACTATCTCATTAGTGACATTCTTCTATAAGTTCCCATAAATAGACATACTAGTGTTGGCTGACTTATGTAGCCTAGTCGGCTGGAGATGTAGAGAAGTATGACTGCACTTAGACGGAGCGGTATGACCCCACCACCAATATGTGTCCTGGATTTGACATTAAACTTAATCTGATGGTAAGACTTCGATCCTGGAGCTTTTGGGAATGTAGAGTACCCCTTCATTGCAATTTACCCCAGGGCCACTCTGATCAGGGGTGACTGAACTTGTTAGAGATTCATCTATGGGTTAAACAAAAATTCGCTCAGTTGGCTGGGGCTTTACAAGTGCTGTAAAATCTGTGCAGTAGGGTAACCCACCAACGAGTGTCCTGGATATGATATTAAACCATCTAGTGGAGAATGTAGAAAGCCTCCGCATTGCCATTACTCCCAGATCCACTCTTACCCTGTGTTATATTATCTGTTATTATCGCATCTCTGGTTACATAGAATTATTCAATTATTCTATAGACTTGAAACCATTTAACTGTGTTTAAACAAATGATTAATGTTACAGTAAATTGTTAGTATTACGTTACCGTACTTGTAATCAATTAGCTACGGGCAAAGGAATAGATAATATTGACTAAAATTATTAGTATTACATTGTAATGTTTGAAGCAATTTAACTATGTGCAAGCAATAGTTAACAACCCTTGAAAATATTTAACTGTGTGCAAAACATAAATAGCAATACTTGAAACAATTTAATTGTATACCAACAAATGAGCTCTAGCTCGTTTAGAATTACCAACCAATTATCCACTTAAAAATCATGTATAATATATATGTATAAACAGTGTTTGGAATGGAATAACAATCAAGAGTTGATATGCCATTATACCAAATAACTTAACCTTACCAAAACCTTATACACACAAGCTCTGAGCATACATTTGATGCCGTCTTATAATGAACGATAGTCGACAGGGATGGATGGCAAGAGAGAGACTGAGAAATCCGTTCACCTTGATGATGATGATGATTTACATTCCACCATAAAAAAGAAATTCAATGGACTGTAAGCTGATAAACTATTGGGACAAGAGACTGGTCTACCCACTCAATCCTTCGAAAAAGGGATTTTTTTAAAAATTCTGAAAACACCAGAATCGAGAGCCCCATCTTGCTGAAATGGTCTATCCCTACCTATTTAAATCAATGATTGATTGATTTTTATGGCATGTCAACTCGTCAGGGGTTATTCTATGCTTATACTTTTGGGAATCATGGAATTGTGTTCACTGTATGTTCGGGGAGTCCCCATGGCGTAATTGCTAAAGTAGTAGACTGAGGCCTCGAAGTAAACAAGTTTGAGCTCCAGTTGTTTTATTACGTTCATTTTCGGACTAATCCGCTTAGAAAAAGTAAAGATCTCCTTATCCTTTAGCTTTGGGATGGATACTGTCATTTCTGTTTTTCTACAAGTACGGATTTGTCGAAGATTGATACGCTAATGAAGACCCCATTGTATGGCCATTCTTATGTATGTTGTAGTTGTTTCTTAAGAAGTGTGTCTTTTTGCGCGCAGTCCAATCGAATATGCATAATCTTAAGCAGTTCAGGGCCATTGGCCTAATGAGTAGATTGTTTGTCAGTGGTCCGGGAGACAGGAATTCAATCCCAGGTCGAGTCATACCAAAGACTTAAAAATGGTACTTGATACCACCTTGTTTATCACTCAGCATTATAAGGTAAGGATCAAGGGTAAAGTGGAGAAATCCAGGGAAAGGAGTAGCGCCCTACCCTACACTTCAGTTGTAGCTATTGAAAAGGGAGCCTTCGGGTCACCCTCAACAAAGGTCACCAACTTTACTTATTTGACCCTTTGATGAGACTCAGGTACGACCACTCCCAGTCAGGGTGTATCTGGGAGTCATGGCAATGTAGGAGTACACGACACTCCTCTGATGTCCAGAACTGAACCCATACTATCTGATGAAGTTTAGTCTCACATCCAAGACGCCGTTTTATTTTCTTGGGGGTACTCTTCGGCAGGGAATACAGTTAGAATATTCTAAGTTTTACTGACAGAGCTAAATTCTAATCAGTTAAATTTAGGAATAGAGCAATCTTTTTACATTTTTAAGTACTTATTTCTGTTAACTTATAGTCATTCAAAAAAGAATACTCCTCTGATACGAGCTTTTCATGACACACAGCAGACAGTAATCTTAGCAAAATCTCTTTCATGTTCTTCAAATTCCAAGTGGCTTTTGATTGGCCCAAATGCGACTGTTATGCTTGATGACTTTATGATGTGAAATGTTTCGTCGGAGAGCATTAGATAGTTCAAGAATAAAGCGAAGGCGGCAACAATTTTTTCATTGAATTGATGGCAGAAAGTCAATCGTGAATGATAATACGCTCTTGACAACTTTTGATGCATGTGGATCTTATACACTTTCCAAGAGAGTTTCGTTCATAGGATCGTATGCACAGTTGATTGTGGAAGTCAAGCTGCTAGTTTAATTGATTTATTCGGACGGTCCAAAAATAATTGTTCTATGGAGGCTACTCTTTCTTCCAATACGCTTAGTATTGCACGAAAAAACATTTTATCAACGAAAGAACCTGTTTCTTTTTTTTTCCTTCGTTCAATTAGAGTTGAAATCTTAGTGTTTTAGGGAACTTTATTGTAATGCGTTGTAAAACTTTCTTTGTTTGGTTTAGTTTTGTTGGGTTTGATTTGAAAGCATATTAACCATTGTAGGTTATTGTTGTGGACCAGTAAAAAGTCCGAAAGAAAGACGCGAACTCGGGATTACGTGAAACAAGTATATTGAACGAAAGCATTGGTAAAAGCACAGGAGGTGCCCGTGGTGTAATGGTTATCGTCGTAGGAAATGGACACGACGACACGAATTTAAATCCTGGAGCAGGCTAATTGCATTTCACATAGCACTAATACCCTTGGAAAAGGTGTGAATCCAATTATTCTCCCTCCAGTTATAGGTAAATAGTAGGGCAGACCAGGTTCTACAGCCTTGGTAAGGCAACTAGTCTAGGAGAAGGAAAACTCTGAATTCAAACCTGTTCAAAAAAAATTTAAAAATTAACCTTGTGTCATACCCTGCTCGAGCGGAGGGGTTGGTAAATATGCATAGGTAAAAGAGTGTTGACTGTCAATCTGACTGCCAAAGTGTTAGACTGAAGATTAACTTAACACCGAGATGAATATTCTCCCGGTATTCATAGTAATAAGAAGGGTTCATTATAGTCCGTAAGGTAGGTACCAGAACAGTTATTTAATGCCAAATCATCTTTATAATTATATATGATTTTTAATCGGGCCAGAACTCACCTGTTTGCATGCAGTTGAAAGGTTGGTTGGTAAGTTGGGTTTATGGGATATCAATCCTTGTTGGTTATTTAATGCCAAATCCTCTTTATACATATGTATTGAATGTATGATTTGTAAATAAATTGTCTTGATAACATTTTCAAACGAGCTTGAGCTCATTTTTTGCAAACAGTTAAATGATTTCAAGTATGTCTTCTTTTTTTTAATCAAATACGAATAATTCTATTCAATATTGTTCATTTGCTTGCAGACAGTGAAGTGGTTACAAGTAGTGCTCTATGATATCAATTATTCAATTCAAGCACAGTAAAAGAGTTTTAAGTATAGCTATGTATCCCTAACACTTCGATTAAACACTAATCTATTTATACACAGTTAGATGGTCAAACAGCTCTATTTCTAACAATTCAATTTAGCATGAATTATTTTTTCACACTCAGTTTTATTTGATCCATAGATAGGACCCTATCAGGTGCTACCACCCTGGGACAGAGTGGTCTACAGCAATTGTAATAATGGGGTACTCCACAATCCCCAAAGTACACGGCCTGGAACCTCGCTATCAAATGGTTTAATCTAATACACTCGTTGCTCAGGGAGTGTCTTACATGTCTTCAGAGATGCAACCGGTGTATTCTATTACCCCAGCAGACTGGGATGCTTTTTTTTAAATTGCCAATTGAAAATCTTTGTTCAGCCAATCAAAGAAAGCAGCTTTTATTTTTGCTTCAAGTGAATATTTGAGTCAGTAAAAACAGTGAAAATAAAGAGGCAGTTTTTAAATCTTTAAGAATGGGAAAATAATTGTTTTTTTAATGACAGCAATAAAATAAGATTCGTCTGGTTCTTAATGTTCTTAACTAATTTGAACGTTTATAGATATAAACGTCGTATAGATATTAAATTGGACAAAGATTTTATGATGATTCCCCCCTCTCTTTTCTCTCTCTCTCTCTCTCTCTCTCTCTCTCTCTCTCTCTCTCTCTCTATCTATCTATCTATCTATCTAGCTTGCTAGCTCATTAATATGGAGGCCGCAGTCCAGTACTTTAGCTAATTATGCCACGGTTACTCTCTTTATAAGAATTTGACAAAGTTGAACTTATTGATGGGCGATATAACATACAATTATTTTACTTCCCGAACTTGAAGGACTAACTATAAAACTATTTAATAAAGCTTCATTAAAGGGGATAATTAATTTAGTAAGACAACTATTTTGTCAGTTTTTTTTTCTGTACGATTATTTACGTCACTGGAGTGGTACGCCTTCAGGTTAATTATTGTTCATTGTCAGAGACACCCATCCCATGAAAACCATTCTCTCCTGAAGAACACATTTTATGTTAAAACCTTTTCTACTTTCCTTAAAAAATATCTTTTAAGATTATAAACCAAACCGTTTGTCTGTATATATCTGGAACGGAAACAAAATCTTCACAGTTTTAAATACGAGTTGAAAGACTGTAAAGGACAGTAAGTTAGATATCTTTTAGGAGTGCAATATTATGGATGTGAGAAGCTTTTAAATGTATTTCCATATCGTGGATTTTTGAGATGTACTTCGTTGTCATGGGGTCTTGATTGCGCAGTACATTTAAAACTTCATCGAATCCAGGACCTCGAAATATAATTAAAAACCATGTAAAATCCATGACGTTCAGATAGGTTTAAAATATAGAATCAATAACATTGGTGAATATTTAAAAACTTCTAGAATCCATGACATCAAACTACACTTTAATTCGTCTAAAATATACGGCATCGAAGTAAATTTGTAAATCACTAGAATCAATAACATCGAAGTGGAATTAAAACTTGATTTTATGACGTCGAAGTACATTCAAAAACTTTAAGAATCAGTAACATCGAAGTATATTTAAAAACTTCTAAAATTCTAGTTATCAAAGTATATTTAAATAGTCCTAGAATCAACGACATCGAAGTACATTTTAAAAACTTCTAGAATCAGTAACATCGAAGTATATTTAAAAACTTCTAAAATTCTTGTTATCAAAGTATATTTAAATACTTCTAGAATCAACGACATCGTAGTACATTTAAAAAACTTCTAGAATCAGTAACATCGAAGTGTATTTAAAAACTTCTAAATTCTTGTTATCAATGTATATTTGAATACTTCTAGAATCAACGACATCGAAGTACATTTAAAAACTTCTAGAATCAGTAACATCGAGGTATATTTAAAGACTTCTAAAATTCTTGACATCAAAGTATATTTAGATACTTCTAGAATCAATGGCATCGAAGTATATTTAAAACTTTGAGAATTCAAGACAAGGAAGCACCTCTTAAATGTTCTTGAATCCCTCGAAGTACATTTTTTTTAATTCTAAAATCCCTGACATCGAAGTTCATTTAAAAACTAATAGAATCAATGATATTGAAGTATATCAAAAAACTTCTAAAATCGATGTAATCGGAGTGCATTTAATAACTTCTAGAAGCAAAAACAATAAGGTACATTAGAAAAACTCCAAAAATCCACGAAATCAATGTACATTTAAAAACTTCTAAAATCAATGCCATCAAAGTGCATTTAAAAAAATTCCGAAATCCCTGATATCAAAGTACTTTTAAAAGCTTCTAAAATCAACGACATCGAAGTACATTAAAAAAAAAACTTCTAAAATCCGTGACATCGAAGTACATTTAAAACCTTGTAAAGTCCATATAATCGAACAATTAAAAGATATCTAAAACTCGTGGATACGCATCGAGTTTATCGGTTTGACCGGCCAAACATTGAGTTTTTACTTGATTTCCCAGTCAATGCAAAGTACGTCTAATCTGTTACTCTCTCTCTCTCTCTCTCCTCCATGGAAAATAGCTGAAAGAGATTTTATTTAGATGTTTATTTTTTGCTGGTTTTTTTTTTTCTCCGTGTTGTTCCTCGCGAGAATTGCGTGCGAAATCTATCAACGTGCTCCGTCAGGTGGGAACCGATCATTTGACTGACACGCCCATCTCAGCAATTACTCACTTATCACATTCCTGCACCCGGACTCGCATCAAGGGTCACACACTCATAGGACAAATAGATATCCCATCGTTGCGAGCCTGACTGGTGCATGAAGTAATTGCATTTCCACTCCCCAGAGTCAGCGATAGGTGTTCGAATTGAAGTGGAAATGCCAGTATTTGCAATGCGAATTTTCGAGGCAAGCAGGTCCATTTACCTTGAAATATTTTTTTTCTTTCTCCTTGGTTTTGTGTGTAAGGCATTTGCGTCCTCCATTAACAAAAAAGCCAATGATAGGTGTTCGTACCTAAGTAAAATTCCAGAACTTAGTATGTAGATATTCAGGTAACCAACCCTAATTTGCTTGAACTATTTTCGCTGCTAAATCTTTCATTCTTTTTGCGCGACGTATGAGTTTTGCTCGCTTAGTTCGTAAGTACATTTAGGTAAGGTGGTTTTGTTTTCCCCAGTAAAATAAGTGGTAGGTATTCTGTCTCAAGTAATAACAGGAGTATAAAGCTGGTTTTCAAAGTAAGTGTGACCTTAAAATTAGAAAAGTTTCGCAAAAGAGTTCTCGTTTTTGAATGGCATATCAAACATTGTAGGACATTTAACGTCCACTCCTACTTATACATATATACTGAATATATGATTTGTTATCATTTTGGTTTAGTTTCTTTGTTTAATGGCATATCAATCTTTGTAGGTTATTTAATGCCAAATCCATCCTTCGAGAAGAACAGCCGAGATGCTATTTAACCCATAGCTAGAAGGATAAAGGGGTTCATACCTTTCCCAAGGGTATTTGTCCGAAATTGAACGTAATACAGTGACTGGAGTTCGAACTTGCTAACTACGATTCCGAAGTCCATCGCTTTAACCATTACACCACAAGGACACCCACGAAACATATTTTGTCACAAACATTTTAAACAAACCTTAGCTCATTTTTTGGCACTGAGTAAAATGGTTTTACACACATTTAAATGATCAAACAGTTTTATTTCTAACAATTCCATTTAGCATCATTCATTTGTTTGCACACTGTTTAAATGTTAAACAATTCTATTTGACCCATTGATCGGATCTTATCAGGTGCTCCCACTTCAGTTCAGAGTAGACTTGAGATAAATGCCACGAAGGGGTGCTCCCAAAGCTCCATTTCTCGCGCTTACGGCCATCAGTGCTCGCGCAGAGCCGAAAGAAGATGGATGTTTGCTGGTCGGTCAACACTGGTGAGAATATTTTTAGAATCCATTGGAGAAAGTCACTTAAGACTTCGTCTCTGCTTCTCCAGTAGTGCCACGAATGTTTTGTTTGTCTTACTTGGATAGTTAGTGAGATTGGAGGCAAGTGTCCGCAAAGCAGAATTTTGCACTGCTTTCAGGATTTGTTCAAGCGGCGCAGAGCATCCTCGTGCATTTACTATTTAGCTTTTTCTTCTTCGCTAAAGTTCATGTTGTTTAGCCATACAATAGTACTAACATGGCTACTGTTGAAAGAATTCTCGTTTTATTTAATTAGAGAGATTAGATTTCCAGAGAATCGATAATTTATTGATAGTAATCTATACCTTTACTATACGTATGTTGACATCGGTTTTAATAGATGAAATATTTTTTGCCGAGTTATGCGAAATGGTCAACTAATTTCAGAGGCTTGTTGTTTAATGTGAAAATGACTCCATCTTGTTTTAATATACAATTCTATTCTATCAGTGTTCACGTGGCGGCCAGTGCTTCTTGCTGTGAGTTCCAGGCAATGCAGTCGGCATTCAACTTGTGTAGGTGTATTTGCGAGAAGCAAATCATCTGTGTAGACTCCATCCGTGTTTGTTTCTACGTCATATTGTCTGCTTCTTCTTGCCTTTTAATGGTGAGGCCATGTTCTTTCATTAAATCTATTCCCATTCGTAATATGTAATCTTGGCAGATTAAAAATATATGTAGCTAACGTTACTCTATGCAGGACACCAGCGACAATGTAAAAGAAGTCAGTGTCATCAGTAAGTGAGTAAACGATTGCTTGCGTGTTTTCGTAGAGCATCATTGTGGCCGTAACAGTTTCTTTGCGGAGACTATATGCTGGTTGCATTTGGCACATATTTCCTCTATATATGGAATCAAATGCCTTGAAAAAATCTAGGAACAATAGTGTTGCCTAGAGAGTTTTTGCACGTACTTCCCTTACGATTTGATGTAGTCAGAATTTGGGGATTTGTCGATCGATTTCTCAGAAAACCGTTCTGATTTTACGTAAGAATTTCCTTAAATTCCAATGAGATAGAAACCGTAGCAGGGAAAACAGTAAGAACTATGCCGCTTTTTTGTAAGATTTCAATTTTGCGTTTCTTGGGCAAGTGGGTGATACAGCTCTTCGTTCTTTGCTCTATTGTGTTTTGTTTATACACGGCATTTTAGAATAGACATACTTTATATATATATATATATATATATATATATATATATATATATATTTATATATATATATATATAATTATTGCTATTTCGTTTTGTAGATATGCACACATTCATACACACATACACAACAACATGCAGATGTAAATATTCAACTTATATTCATATATTTCTTTTTATTCCATACATACGAAAGTCGTTCAAGAAGTTCTAAGCCTCATCCTGAAAGAAGAGCATAGTAAACAATTTTGATATGGCAAGACACAACAACTTCTTAGAAAAGTAGAAATATTTATGTAGATTTCTGTGGTAATTGCTGATGTAAGAGTTTTGTGACAAATTTAAAAATGGACAAAGCATAATTCTGAGTAGTTATCTAGGTTCGTATTTGGTTCCTTTGTTTAATGGCATATCAATCTTAATGGGTTATTTTGTGCAACATTTATTTTTGTTAAAGAACAGTATTTATAGTTCTATTTAACCTATTGCAGATGGGATAGGGGGCTTCATACCTTTCCAAACAGTATGAATCCGAAAGTGAACGTAATAGTGCCACTGGAGTTCGAACCCGCTTACTACAATATCAAAATTCAGAACGTCAGCCACTACGCCACGGGGACTCCCCTGCAGTCATTAAATATCTACTGAGGAAATGTATGACACCCAAGGTACAGGGACTTGCTGAGGCACCTCCTTCCTATGCAGTTTTATGGTACCAAATTAAAACGGAACAGTAACAGCATAAATGACCCTCGGTCAGATCACTTCAATACCTGAACCATTCATGAACTAGTTGATGCCATTCATCGAATGGTTTTGGATGTCAGACGACTTACTGTCCAGTAAATAGCTAAGTGGCTAGGCGCTAGTTCTTGTAGGGTTCACACTGTTTTAATAAAGATGAGAAAGCTGTCTACAAGATGGGTCTCAAAAATGCTGATGCCAGACAAGGTGAAAAAGGTTGACATTTCTAGGACACTTCTGGTTCGCTTCCAGGCTAACCCCAAGAATTTCCATGGTAGACAAATAATTTAAAATGAAACCTGAGTTTACCACTTAGAAACTTAATCAAAGATTCAAAGCAAACAGTTAAAACCCTCTGGTTCTCCACGCTCAAACGAGTTCAAGCAGGTATTGTCTGTTGGCAAGTAGATGGCTTCTTAGTTTGAACTGGTTTGATTTCTTTGTTTTTAAGGCATATCAACTTTTCGTGGGTTATTTAATGCCAAAGCCGTCCTGGTAGAACAGCTTGCATACTATTTAACCCATAGCTGGGGTATAAGGGCGTTCTATATCTTTCCTAAGGGTATTTATTAATTCGAAAATGAACCTGATTGCGCGACTTGAATTCGTTTGTATCGAGACTGCTATACAGCGCTTTTCGGCATTATATCATGGCTCCTTTTTTTTTTGTTTTGTTTCTGAAGACATAATCATGGTAGACTACCTAAAAAAGTAAAAAAAAAAATTAATGGGCACTACCATGTCACAGAATTTAGTCAACTGAAGGAAGCAACCAAGTCGAAACACAATGGGAAGCTAAAGGCCGGGGTTTTCTTGCTTCAGGTGAATTCAGATTTTAAGATAATTCGTCTGTTCAAACTCTTCAGGCTGCAGTAGTTAAAATAGCCAACTATAACTTTGAATCGTTACCCTCTTTAATCATCAGTTTTAGCTCCATCTGATATTTTCCGAAACCCAAATCTGTGTGGTATTTATTTTAAAAACTGATTTGGTGAAATGTGTTGTGAAAATGTTTTTGATGGGCCAGGATTCCACCTTTTTCCGTGATGATATTTTAATGGATCAAGTGCATTGATGTCAAGAAGGTCTATCTCAAATAATAATTATTTGCTTTGGTTTGATTTGGTTTTATGGCATATCAACCGTTGTTTGTTATTTAATGCCAAATCCTCTTTATACATAAATATCAAATATACATGATTTGGTTTAGCTGGGTTTTATGGCATATCAACCATTGTAAGTCATTTAATATCAAATCCTCTTTATACATATATATCAAATATACATGATTTGATTTGGCTGAGTTTTATGGCATATCAATCATTGTAGGTTATTTAATGCCAAATCCTCTTTATATATATCAAATATACATGATTTGGTTTGGCTGGGTTTTAAAGCATATCAACCATTGTAGGTTATTTAATGCCAAATCCTCTTTATACATATATATCAAATATATATGATTTGGTTTGGCTGGGTTTTATGGCATATCAACCATTGTAAATCCTCTTTATACATATATACATTGAATATATATATGATTTGTAAAAACATTTTGTTGATGACATTCTTAAATGAACCAAAGCTCTTTAGTCTGCATACAGTTAAATGGCTACAAGTATTGCTATATAACTGACACAATTTGACATCAGTCGTTTGTTTGCACATATAGTTTGTTCTATTTGACATATAAAGATAGGATGCTATCAGGTGCTACCAGTCCGAGTCAGACTGGACCTGGGAGCAATGGCAATGAAGGAGTACTTGACATTCCCCAAATCTCATAGGCTTGAACCTCACTATCAGTTTGTTTAATGTCATATCTATGACATCCATTAAGGCGCGGATCTTACCTCTCAACAGAGAATCAGTCGGTGTATTCTACAGCCTCAGCCGACTGGGCTAAAATAATGAACAAAAGACTCCAATTCCTTCTGGGTGAGGTTTAGACATTTTGAAAGATTCTCATGGATAGAGAGGCCCTCGTGCATACACACAAGAATAACTATATATATATATATATATATATATATAGTTTTGACCTTAGGTCATCGTCAGGTGAAACATTTTTGCAAAGTAAATGAAAAAAATGTCTCCAAAATAGTTTTTAAAGAGGTAAATAAGCATATATGCTCAAAAAGAAGAGAAGGAAATAAAAATCTGGATGATGCTCTATTAAAATTAAAACCATTATCATATGTTTTTGTGCGTATCTGTGGATATTCATTTTTTTTTTTTTTTGTTTTCGTTATCGTAAATTTGTTCAAAATCTCTCATTGTTGAAGTTTATTCTGTTTACTTATTTCCTATAAGAGTTTTAGTCAAAATTATTAAAACATTCAAATTACAAATTAATATCTCAGGACAATTATTGTTGAAAACTTTTCATTTTATAAATTCATCTCGTAGAAAAAAAAAACAACCAAATATTTGATATATAAATTCTCAAGTTTCTTAAAGCCAAAAACATTTTTTAGAAAAATCTAATTTCGTTAATGATTGGGTTGAGAACTTTTCAGCAAAACTTTTTATTCTTTCACGAACATAACCACTTATTTTTATCGTTTTTTTTGTTTGTTTTTTGCTTTTTTTATTATGGGGGGATCGAATGTTTCATGAATCTTTGATACAATGCAATTCATTTTGTCTCCTGAGAAATTTACTATGCTCCGCGTCGACTCGTTGGCACCCAATCCCATCAACAACTCTTGAACTTTTGTAACAATAGTTTTCCAAATTTATTATTCCCTGATATAGATTACGCCACAATTATTTACGTAAAAATATGTACTTATGTTTGCCAATAGGTTTGGACTAGTAGCCTAAGTCGCGTAGGAGATTTGAGAACACGAGGGCATCGGTTAACTGAAATCCTTTCAAATGACTCGAGTTAATTGAAACAAGAAAGAAAGTTGAAAACTAAATGGGAACCACATAAGAATGCAGAGTGTTGTTTTGAATAAATCCTGGTAGTTGAACCCTACAAGACAGTAGCTGTCCGACCACTTACTTCCTATCACAGGGATTTTAGAAATTTTTGAATATATTTTTGTGTTACTGATTTTAGATTTTTTAAAAATGTACTCCTATCTCAGACGACGAAGTCATGCGGGACACTGCTGGAGAAATAAGGATGAACTCATAAGCAACGTTTTCCTATGGACTACTACATATGGACACACCAATGTAAGTGGACCTGCTAAGACGTATGTAGTCTGTCAAAAAAATACTGAGGGTACAGGGCGAGTTTTGGGCAAAAGATTGATAAGTGGATTAAGTTATCAGCTAATATGATATCATGGGGGTATATAACTGTGATCTTAGCCTTCTGCAACAATTGCATTTTTTTTTTTTGTTTAGCCCCCTCGTTTTCAGGCTATTTAACTTTAGCCACAGATGTTCGGAAAAATTCCGTCACAAGCAATTAAAATATTTCAGCAAGTGTATGGAGATAGCACCATGTTGCATTCACGTATTTTTGAGCTGCACAAAGGGTTTAAAGAGGGGTGTGAGAAGATGACTCTAGGAGCGGAAGGCCTACAACAAGAAGGGCTGAGGTTAACGTCCTCTGTGTATAGAATTAAATACCTTGAAGAAATCTATGAACCTTAATGTTGCTTTGTGATTTTTTTTACGTATTTAGCACGTATAAAGGGTTCGGTTCCGTGGAAACCACATAGTTCTACAACACCTAAAGAGGACCAAAAGGCGCATCGGTTGAAACATTGTGAATATAATAACAAACATGAATACAATAGTCTGAATACTCTAAAAGATGAAAAAAAAAAAAAAAAGATTTATAAATATGCTATATTTCAACTAAAATAGATTATCAAGTAAATCAAAAATCAAGTTGAGCCAGATGTTCGAAATGACTTCTTTTATCCCTTAAATAGAGTTGACATATTTAGACGGACTGGATTTGGGGGTAAAGGCAACGAAGCTGTCACTCCATGCTCCTCGGAAAGGAAGCCTCATCAATGGAGGCAGTTTAGTCTCATACTTTCAAAGTATAACGCTAAACTGTACCATCCAAGATGAAGACACTGGTTTCCATACATGAATATATATATTTGCCCCAACTGCTCCGCCCAAACAGAATGTGACACAGGGTGAATTTTTATGCGCAGTTTTATAGATTTGAATTCAGAATTTTCCTTCGCCTAGACCAGTTGCAATAACAAGGTTAATAAATTCAGTCTGCCCTACTATTTACCTCTATCTGTAGGAAAATTATTGGATTCATATCTTTCACAAGGTTTGTAGCGATACGTGAAATAGACAATCTCACCCAGGATTTGAACTCGTGTCACTGTGTGCATTTCCTCCGGCGGTATCTATAACACCAAGAACGCCTCCTACTTATATCGGTGTATAAAGTCCTATTTTTTGAGTCTTTGGTATGACTCGACCTGGTATTAAACGCCGGTCTACCGGGGAAGTAGCAAACATTCTAACCATTATGCCAATGTCGGGTTAATCTTTGGACAAGACTGTAATCAGCCATTTGACCGCAAAAGTAGTTTCAGAGAAAAGTGTGAGCCGGTAAATAAAGTTCAGTTAAAAACGTCATCAATTTAATTACTTGGTTAGATTCTAATTATTGAACGGAAGAAAAGCGGAAAAAGAGAGAGACAGAGAGAGAGAAAGATAGAGAGAGAGAGAGAAATAGGGAGAGAGAGAGAGAAAGAGAGAGAAAGAGGGGGCATTTTCGGTTTTTAAAGTACTATCATTAAATTTATCCGAAAAAAGTTTAATCTTAAAATTTCATCTACTGTGTCGCCTATAAATAAGTAAACCCTTAGCAATACTTTTATATATATATATATATATATATATATATATATAAACTTTGTTAAAAGTCATGTTATAGAGAAGTTTTTCAAGCACTTAGGTGCCAAACTTAGGGCAATTCTCTAATAAATGATCCCTGATACAAAGAAATTAGCACGAAATCTAGGAAAAAAAACAATAAAAAAACAACAAACAATCCCATAAAATTATTAAAAATAGAAAGTTCTATAGTCTTTAACCAAACTTGTATAAATAACAATTTCCTAACATAATATGAACAATATATATATATATATATATATATGCAGAGAGAGAGAGAGAGAGAGAGAAAGAGAGAGAGTCATACTACGATAGATAGATGCTGCATAAGAGATAGGTAAACTTTGTTATAAACTGGTGGTGTATAATTCGAATCGAGTCATAACCGTAAAACAGTTGGAAAAATAGCGTTAGAATGTTACTCTGTTAAAGTGATGTATTGTGATCTCAGGGGACATTTGAATACATAGCTATGATTGGATTAAGAAGTCATGTAATTAGGCGACACAGGGGAAAATAGCTGAGCGTATTAATCAGGTCACCGAGACCAGTGGAAAAGAGAAGACGTAATTTTCCAACTGCGGTCCATTTCTCTTGACCCGTTCATTTATCTAAATGTAATGAATTAAAAAATGTGTGTACACGAAAGCAGCTGGGTATTTATTCCTCATGATGAAACAGCATTCGATATTTAGAAAAGAAAAGGATATGCACCATCAACGTAAGACAAAGACGTCAGAGAAGATAGTAGTGGCTTATGTTAGTTAGTTAGTTAGTTAGTTAGATAGATAGATAGATAGATGTGCCGGTGGTGTAATGGTTATCGTCGTAGGAAATGGATACAGTGACACGAGTTCAAATCCTGGACGAGACTGATTGCATTTCACATAGCACTAATACCCTTGGGAAAGGTATGAATCCAATTATTCTCCCTCCAGCTATGGGTAAAATTGTAGGGCAGACTAGGTTCTTCAGCCTTGGTAAGGCATCTAGTCTAGGAGAAGGAAAACTCTGAATTCAAACCTGTTAAACTCCGCTTAAAAATGGCCTTGTGTCATATCCTGCCAGAGCGGACGGGTCGGTAAAGATAGATAGATCGATAGATAGATAGATAGGAGCTGTCCTCGTGATGTAATGGTTAAAGTGATGGACTGCGGAATCGTAAGCGAGTTCGAATTTCAGTGGCGCTGTTACGTTCACTTTCGGACAAACACCCCTGGGAAAGTTATGAACCCCCTAATCCTCGCAGCTCTGGGTTAAATAGCACCACTACTGTCCTTTTGAAGGATGGCTTTGCCATTAGATAACCTATAAAGTTTGATATGCCATTAAACAAAGAAACCAAACCGAAATCATTAGAAGTTTGGAAAATCAGGATACAGTCAACAGTGCTTAGGGATTTTCAGTTTCTCGTTAATGGGATCATCAAACCAAAGGCTTTTGACACAGGTTCAGTTTGTAAGTGGAGTACAGCTGGCTTGAATTATCACGTTTGAATATATGCCTTAAGAAAGCTAAAGAACCTACTTTTTATCCATACCTGGCGAAAGTACAAATGGATTCATGCATTTCCTAAGGTCATTAGCTCGAAGTGAATCCATTTCCTAGGACGAATACCGGTACACTAAAAGTGTCTCTAAAATTAACGTATATAATCGTGTAAAGGTCGAGCATTGAAGTCGGTGATTACAAGAGTAATGATTTTGAAGGATTGATATTCAAATAGGATTGAATGTACACGGAGCAATTCTTAGCTTCAGAAATGTTTTCCATAAATTAATGATTTCATTGCTCGACCTACACACGAGATCGTAGACAACGCTTAGTTTTTTTGACAAACCAAGTTTGACTGACGTCAGCTTTATTAAAAGATCAATTTTGCGAGACACTTGATTACATAGGACAATGTGTTTGTTATGTCTAAAAGGAAACGTCCATTTATTGCTTGAGAAGATATTTACAGCTCATTAGTTGAAAATTATCGATCCCGAATACAGACAAACAAAACGACAGCCCGGTCGATGGGACTTGGAATACGCCATCTTTTTCCCTCTGCAAAGGGGGCGTCCGGATTATGGCACGAAGCTGCATGTTGTCAAAAGGCTCTGTTTCTGGAGCTCTGAGTAGAGTGGAGTACCTCTTAATTAATATTACACTCGGGCCGTCTCGAACCCCGAATCGTTGTACTTGTTAGGATTCCAACTATTGGTCAAATAGATCTATAATCATAAGTACTTATATTTTCGAGTTTCCATTGCAGCCATTTATTTTGTAAACCCACTTTTTTCGTTTAGTCTAATAATGATCGATTGTTTTCACAGTTATATGGTTTTAAGTATTCCAATCTAATACTAATAATTTTCAAACATTTATTTAATGCATAGATAGAACCAAATCAAAGTTAAGTAAAAACTAGTACTACAGAAATATTAAAACGCATTCACAGATTGTGTGTCTAAAAAATAATGAGATTGAAATCATCTCCCATCGGCAATTTTTTTGTTGCATTTTTCTGAAGTTAGAAAGTAATGGGTCAAGCTGAACTGTCATAGGGGTAAGTCCGCGTGGTGTAGTGGTTAACAAGCAGGACATCGTAGTAAGCGAGTTTGAACTACAGTTGCAGTATAATGTTTACTTTCGGACTAATGTCTTTGGCAAAGGTATTATATCCCTTATCAAGCTATGGGTTAAATAGTACCAATATTTTTCTTCAACAAGGATGACTTTGGTATTAAATAACATCCGGTGGCTAACATGCCATTAAACAAAGCAACAAAGACCGGGATTAATCTCTAAAACACTCTTGGCCATCCAAAATACCTTTTGCCACCAAAAGACATATTCTAGAGACATGAAGGATTTATCCCATTTCCCAAAATGTAAGAACTGACATGAAATCATTTTATGTTAGGTGAAGGGCTAGAGATCACGCCCAAATCAAGACTCCTGAGTGGAAACTTCAAAAATTCTTTGTCCCTCCGGCACTAATTTTCTAAAATATAAATTGTTTGGTCTCTCTGTCGCATTTCGCATTGACCTGAAGTTTGCCAAAAAATGTTCTTATATTCTTGTTCAGGACCAACAATGTACATCTCTTTAATCAGGTCTATCTACATGAAAAAAAAGTCTCATATCTTTTGAGATCGACCTTCTATTTTGACAAGAGGCTTTCTGACTTTTTTCTTACTTTTTTATCATTTTCTGACTTGCTAATTGATACTTTAAAGTCAACTTTACATCGAATCAAAATTAACAGCAAAAAAAAAAAAAAAAATTTTTTTAATGATTTGGAGGTTTGGATGCTTTCTTTGTTTAGCTTCATACCAACGGCATCTTCGTAGAAGAGTTGTACTGGTTCTACTTCATCCATAGTTGAAGGGGAAAGTAGGTTCATACCTTTCCCAAGGGTATTAGTTTGAAAGCGAACTTAATGGTGAGATTGGAGTTTGAACTGACTTAGTGCGATGTCACAGTCCAACACGTTAGCCACTACACGACGTTGAAACCCTCTCAACCTTTGTGGACTATTTAATGCCAAAATCAACATTACAAAAGAACACTAATAATACTGCTTATTCCATTGCTGGAGACCTGAGGAGAATTCATACTTTAATCAAGGGCATTAGTCAGAAAGTGAACGTTAAAACGTGACTAGACTTCGAACGCACTTACTAGGATTTCGCAGGCAAGCGCTTTTACAATTACGCCAAAGAGGCTAGCTAAAAAGAAACATTCCCAGATAACCAAAAATATCTTTGAATATAAAACAGATATAAATAATTGGGAAAATTTTGTCTTTTATTATGTAAAAGTTATCAAATTTGGTATGAGTAATTATAGGATAGATGAAAGGGAATCTCTACTAATAAGAAAAGGTAATCAGACGAAACAATGTTGCTTCAAGACGTTACAAATCATACAGAATTCAAATCCTGAACTTTCAAAGAAAAAAAATAACGGATTATTTGAGATTAAGCCTAATTCTCTCGGGAGTAGTTTTGGCACAAAATCAGTTTATCTTTGGAGAGAACAGTTGCTTGGTCCCACCGATCCGTATCAGGAAGGTGTCAGATCCTGCCACATCAGTTTGATGCTGTGAAAACTTCTTGCTGTGTATATGATGGAACCAATGACCCCTTACCTGACAAAGACAGATATTCATAAATTAAGCTTAGTTTAGTTTGGAAATTGACTAAACGTATGAGGCATTCAGCCATAAATAAACTCACAATTGTCTGCAAAGCTATTTCACTTCCCTTTAAATATCACCATTGAACAACTTAAACTTAGCTTAATTTGAAATAAGTCCGAAAAACTGAAGCACTCAGTAAGAATCGATGTCACTAGCGCTTGTCACCTACCCGAACTCGCTGACATTTACACCAAGTGAGGTATTCAGCCAGCATAGTCAATTATTAAACTAACTTTGTTCGGTACAGGGCCAGAGTTATGCAGCACTAAGAGAGAATCCAATTCACTTACAGGGGTTTTATTGTTTCGCTCGTTTACCATTAGACCACACGAGGAAAAATGGTGGTTTTGTCATACATGACGCTTAAGTTATTCTGGCACAAGACCAGAAATAATGAAAATTAAACGCAATGGCTTGCTCACTATTACATCACGTGATGGTTGATTGATTGATTTTAACGGAAAACCATTCCGTCTGGGGTCATTTTATGCACAAAGATTAGGGACTTGCTTTTTTTAGAAGATTTATATGTACATTTATTGTGTTATTGTTTCTTAAGAATTTAATTTTTTTCACACCGCTTTATAGAATACAAATAGTTCTCCTATAGTTCTATATGAACATTTTCAGGACTTTGATAGATAAAATAAATCCGGATCAGTGTTGACCAGAAATTAAAGGCAATAAAGGGGTGTTTCAAACTGTCCAGATCTCAAGAAGTTGAACCTCACCATCTGATGAAGTTTAATATGTCATTCTCCGGACACAACATCACGTGAGCTCCTGCCTCAGGAAATTATATTAATTTTTTAAATTTTTTTTATTAAGCTCTGATTAAATTTTTTTTTTCACGATAATTATTTTTTCAAACTTTTCCCTTCGAGTATTTCGTTTCTATTTCTGTCAGTTGGGGGCAGGGTTGTCGATACTCTTAGGGTTAGACTGTTGCCAAATTGATCTGTTTTCTTCCGCTTCCCGAGTCTGGCATTTCGTTTATTTTTGAAGAATTCAACAACTCCAACCCACAGAAGCAAAATCTTGACCGCCTTCAAATCTTGTAGTGGTTATGTTCTCTACTGACTTGGAAAGAACTTTTCCTTTTCCGGATGTCGCTCAAAATGGCAGACATTAACGGTTTCCATCTTCCAGAATAGTTGAATAATTTTCACTAGAAAAGGCCAACCATTAGATTTCCACTTGAATTTTGACAACCCTGAAGTAAAAACCGAACGGCGAGGAAGAGGCTTTTCCTGAATTTCAAACTCGTATTACCAATCATTAACTTTTCAATCGATTTTTCAAGCTAATCGATATCCTGTTGGGTAAACTTTTTGAAACCACAGATAAAGAAATGACAATATACTAAGTAAACAACAGATAATATGACCTTGTTTAGAAGTCTCACAACATTAAATTTTTCGTTAGAGTAAGTCATTCTAAGTTTGATATAAACTGGCATTTTGTTTCCGTTTTAATCATAAGCTCGACTTGGACGAACTCGAGAACAAATAAGGAGGAATGAGTGCGAGTAGATGCCAATCTTCCGAGTGGGGAGGCCTTTCATGTCATGAAAACAAATTTTTATAGAGGATCGATCCCCGATCCCAGCTGTAACATATTGATTTGACCAAATTAGCATTTTTTCGTGATATCACATTGGTTGTTTGCAATTTCTATGTAAAGGAATGTGATAGACTGATATATAGTTCGACAACTTGGAAAAAGTGGAAGATATACAAAATTGGTAGGGCCACTTTCATGATACAATGGTTTGCAATGTAAATACGGCGATTAGTGAGTTTGAATCTCACTGGGTACCTCATATTTCAGATCTCTTGCCCCAACTAGATTAAATTTAGTAACGATTGTTATTATACGCCTATGAAAAGCTGGGGCAAAACTTAGTAAATGAGTACACGAAAAAAGGACTGTGCCCTTCCCATGGTAGAATCGTTTGCAAGCTCAATTCGCAAACCATTTTTAGTGAGTTTGATTCTCATTAGACGCCCCATAATTCTGGCATTCTGCTACATCTAACCAAATCTTGGAAAATGACAATAGTCATGCCACTTAAGGAACCTTAAGTGGTGTAAAAAAACATCGTTAAGGAGTTAGATTCTAACTGGGCACCCTATACTTTTGTCTTGTGATACATCTAAGCTTAGCTTTGAAAAGAACTAAAGTCATAATACTAAGGTTACTTCACGTGCTGTAGTGGTTAACAATCTAGATTAGCTGAACATTATTTGCGAGTTAGATTATCACTGTGTGCCCAATACATCCGATCTTGTGCTACGGTAAAGATTTAAAAATAACTAGTCATGCCACAAGGAGAAACTGTGGTATATGTAAAAAACGGATATTTAACCAAATTTAATGACAGGCTCACAGATAACAAATTATTTTGATACTGGGGGAGTACTCCAGTAAAGTGTTAGATTGCTAAATGGAAGTAAGCAAGTTCGAATTTCAGTCACACTAATAATTTCACTTTCGGACCAATATCTTTGGGAAAGGTATGAACCCGCGAAACCCTACAGGTATGTGTTAAATGATACCACTACTAATATTCTACAAGGATCACTTTGGCATTACATAACCCACGAAGGTTGATATACCACTGAACAAAGGAAAGAGAATTTCCTGATGAAAAAAGTCAATATATGCCTACAAATCTTTTTCATTTCCCTTTCTTAAGAATAAACTTAAAAAAACAGTGAAACAAAACAAAAAAGCCAACAAAAACAGAAAACAAGAAACAACCAGAGCCCATGAAACACTGAAGTAGAATCCATTAGAGTGGATTTTTTGTTAGTTGTTTGATTTTAGGTAATGTCAAACTTTGTTAAGTTATTTTATGCCGAAGACAATTCTACTAACAGGGTCACCAATTATATTGAGTTCAAAAATTTATTCTCCCGATCATTTTAAACTAGTAAATACTAATCTCAAATTTGCCCCATCAGCTGGGTCTGTTGAATACACCGACTGCATCTCTGCAGAGGGGTAAGACCCCCCTTAACGAGTGTCCTGATATGACACTAAACAATCTGATGGTGAAGTTCCAATAACGCGGGACCTTTGGGAAATTCGGAGTACCCCTTCATTGCCATCGCTCCCTGGTTCACTCTGGCCTGGACTGGTAGCACCTGATTGGGTCCTATCTATGGGTCAAATAGATCTAAACATTGTATTTATGCTAAGCTTGACATCGAAATTGCGTCCTTATGCTAAACTGAATTGTTTGAAATAGAAATGTTTTCGTATGCTGAACTGAATTGTTTGCAATAGAAATGTTTTTGACATTCAAACTCTACTAAAGCTAAACTGGATTGCTTGAAACAGACCTATTTTGATATTTTATTGTGTGTAAGCAAAAAAGCTATACTTATATTAAACTGAATTGTTTGAAATAAAACTGTTTAACTAAACTAAGTAGCATGAAATAGAAATGTTTTAGACAATTAAACTGTGTACGTATGCTTAACTGAATATTTTGAAACGGTTTTTTGTATAAAAATGGATCTAGCATTAAATTGCTTATTAAGGTTGATACGCCATAAAACCCAAACAAACAAACAAATCTCAAACATTTATTTGACTTCTAAATGGGATCCCTAAATAACAAAATATAAACAAATATTATTACAATAGGTCTGTGTGGACGTGGGAATTGAGGTAAAGAAAAAGTAATCGAACACTTCTCAAATCTCTATCAGACGGAGTTTAGTGTTATATCCAAACAAAACTTTTTGGGAGGGTCTTAACACTCTGCAGAGAATCCAATCAGCTTATTCTAAGACTTGTCGACCGGGTGACTAGTCTTCTGAGGGTAAACAAATATTGAGCGAGAAAAGGTGCATTCAGATGACATTTTTCTGTTGGTCCCATATGCAGGTTAGTCACGTTCTTCCTCAAAGAACATATTTGATCCATGGTAGATTAAAAGCCACAAGAGAACTGTCAGAACAAAGACATTTGCTAACATCGGGTTGGTTATAGAATCAAGAACAGAATTCGGACCTCGTGGCTTATCAGGAATATTCGTGCGGATCGCTGAGTCAAAGATTCATAAGATAACCAGCCCAATTAAAATGTCACCAGTCGATTCCTATTGATGAGATATGCATAATTGAATGATAATTATTGATTTTACTTAATTTAGCAGGCTGTGCAAGATTATGCATAGATATATAGGCACACTTTTAATTATATACTCTCACACTCAAACACACACACACGTACATACATATATACATATATATATATATATATATGTGTGTGTGTGTGTGTGTGTGTGTGTAAAGCTATATATGTAACAATGTAAAGTAATAAGCACGTCTGGTAGATTGGTTGTTAGTCTAACGAGTTCGAATTTTTGCTGGATGTTTAAAACCTGTGTTATTGTGACAGAATGATATTGACTTAGTAAAGTATTAACTGATAGACTCACTCTCTGGAGGTACTCGTGGTGTAACGGTTATCGTCATTGGAAATGGAGACTAATGGAGCTAAGGGTAAATAGTTGGGCAGACTGGTTTATTCAGCCTTGGTGAGGCATCTAGTCTAGTAGAAGAAAAACTCTGAATTCAGACCTGTTAAACTCCACTTAGAAATTGACCTTGTGTGATATCCTGCCCGAGCGGAGGGGTTGGTAAATATGGATAGACTCACTCACTCTCTCTCTCTCTCTCTCTCTTACACACACACACACACACACACACACATGAAATCATTATCATCATCTATATCATCATCATCATCAAGTCACGCTGCTTGCACGGATTTCTCTGACTCTTACTCCATTTTTCTCTTTCTCTTCATCTGTCCCTATCATCCATCGCTCCCGGAGGTTTTCCAAACTTCATCCTGTGTCTGCATAGAGCTATTGTAGGTAAGTTCTAGTTGTTCGGCCAACACTGGCACGACCATGTGAAGAGGTCAATCCGAGAACGTCATTTATGAGTTCGATCTTGATGGTTTGGTTTCGTTTTTTTAATGGCATATCAACCTTTGCAGGTTATTTAATGCTAAAGCCATTCTCCTAGAAGAACAGTAGTGGTACTATTTAACCCATAGCTGGAAGGATAAAGGGGTTCGTACCTTTCCCAAGGGTATTTGCCCGAAAGTGAACATAATAGCGCGACTGGAGTACGAGCTCACGTGCTACGATTCCGCAGTCCATCGCTTTAACCATTACACCACGTGTACACCCCCTTCGATCTTGATTCTCCAGCAGTGTCTCGCATGTTTTATTCGTCTTACTTGTATTGTTTTAAAGATGAGATGTAAGTGAGTGTACAGCTTCTATTTTATGGGATGTTGCTTCCATGATTTGTACACTATAGCTTATAGGATTCATTTGCAGTTCCTGTCTCGCCTTTTCTCTATGCATTTTGTCTGCGTCCATGTGGTGCATCCATAGAGTAGTATTGACACAAGCACTGCTTGGAAGAATTTCCGTCTTATTTTATCGGATAGTTCAGACATCCATCTGATCGAGAACTTATCGATAGCAATACACGCCTTCACTTTGCGCATACTGACATAGCTTTCAGTTGATGGGACGCTGCTGCCGAGGAATGTAAATTTGTCCAGAAATTTCAGAGGACCGCCATTTTGGGTGGAGACGGCTCTTTCTTGATTAAAACACATGTAGTCCGTTTTGTTTGCGCTCACACGGAGGCCAATGCCACCTCCTTCTTGCTCTAGATTATGCAGCAGGGATCCAGCTTGGGTAGGTATATTTGCAAGAAGCACTATAGTCTACGTCTGTAAGAGTTTATATGGGATATCGTTTGCTTCATGTCTTTTTGAGTGTAAAGCCATTTTCTTTTATTAGCTGTATCGACGTTCGAAGGCAGATTATAAACAGATTCGGTGCTAATGTATCTCCTTAGAGAACTTTAGCAACAATGTCGGTGTTCGGTAAGCGAACTTTGACTTTTGTGTTTCTATAGAGCATCATTATGACTGTAATAGGAGACCATAGAAGTAATTGCTCAATCTTTCATTAGTGTATTGAATCAAATGCCTTTGTAAAATCTACAGACAATAGTTTCCCACGAAATTTTTTGCGAACTCTCTCGATGATGCGACGAATTGTAAGAATCTGTGATGTTGTGTATCAATTTCTCTGAAAACCGTCCTGATTTTTCCTTAGAATTTTCTCAATTTCAGGTTCGATGCAACTGAGAATCAGAGCATGGTAAACCTTAGCCACTATAGAAGTAAGAGTTACGCCTCTATAGTTGTTAGTGATTCCGAGGTCACTGCATGATTGCTGCATCTTCGCAGATGACTACCATCTCCTCTCATCAAAGAGAGAGAGAGAGAGAGAGAGAGAGAGAGAGAGAGAGAGGGGGGGGGGGAGAGAGAGAGAGAAGAGTTAGAGAAATAGATGGAGAGAAAATTTTAAAAAAAGTCTTTACTTCAACAGATTAAGGCGGCAAACTTATAGCAGTCAGTGTAATTGTTGTGATACGCCAGTGATAAGCCGAGCCAAGATAACCAGTTATCCCTAACCCCACAGGTTATAATAAGTTTTATTTCTCACTATAAAACTCTACTTGAGCTGCTGTGCTCTCCCAATGACATCGCTATGTTTCTCAGCGGGATCACAATAATCTGTTACTACACAATCGTTCCACGGACATATGCCTCCAGCGTTATTATTAACTCTAGAATAGCAGGATTTTTTTTATCAGTGTTCTCTTCCTTTATGTTCTTTTGAGTCAAGAGTTTTTCCATCACCGAAACACTTTGTCCTACCAAGGCTAGAATACACCGTCTTGCCTATATATATATATATATATATATATATATATATATATATATATAAATATTTGTTAACTGCCTGAGGATTGATATTTTGTAAAAACTTCATGAAACCTAGAGGTCGCAGACTAAATTCCATGACATTAAATATATAAATCTAATATATTTCTATTTATAATTATTATTTAATAGCTCTATCCCAGATATTGAGCACTCTTCATTTTATATTGCACTATATATATATATATATATATATATATATATAAAGTAAATAATAGGACTTAAAAAGTAAATTATTTTATTTATTATTTTAAGAGCAACACAATGTTTTCAAGAATTATTTCTTGCCATTATGCCAAATATTACATTCGAAAGATTTAACACACACACACACACACACATATATATATATATATATATATATATATATATATATATAAATATATGTGTGTGTGTGTGTGTGTGTGTGTGTAAAATTTAGAATTTAAGAAGAATTTTAGTATCTAACTATATATTTAGTATCTAATTATATATTTAGTATCTAACTATATACTTTTTCTAATTGCTATTCAAATAATACCAACCCATTCGGCTTGGGCTGTAGAATCTCTGCAGAGGGCTAAGACCCCTAAAACTAATGTCCTGATATGACACAAAACTAACAAATGGTGATGCTCTTAACCTGGAGCTTTGCAGAATTTGAAGTACCCCTTCATTGCCGTTAATCCCGAGTCTACTCCGACCCTGAGAGGTAGTATCTGATAGGCTCGTATGTATGCGGTAAATATGGCTGTACGTAAACAAATGACTAATGTTAAATTGATTTATTTATGTTAAATAACTTAACTTGAAACTTTTTCATTGTGCCAAAATTGAATTATTGGTATTACATAGCTATTCTTGATACCATTTTACTGTGTTCAAATAGAACTATTAGTTTGGAATTTTTGTAACCATTTAACTGCGTGTAAAAATTGAATTATTGGTATTGCATAGCACTTTTAGAAACTTTTGACTGTGTGCAAATGAATGAATAGTGTTGAATGGAATTATTAGTGTTAAATAGCAATACTTGAACCACTTCTCTGTGTGTTGACAAATCATTAATATTAATAGAAATATTAGCGTTAGATTGCAATATGTAAATGTATGAAAAAGAATTAGTTTTAGATTAAAAAAAAAAAGGAATTAGATAGATAAATTAGATAATTAGATAAAGTATTCATTTTTAAATCATATGTATAGCCTTTTAACAGCGTGCAAACAAATGACCGATGTTAAATTAATATGTTAGTGTTACATGACAATACTTGAAAACTTTTAACAGTGATTTTTATCTCATAGAATATTCGGACAATTGTCTTCTTCATTGTTCAACTCACAACGTTTCGGTCGATATGTCCTTCGACTTTCTTCAGGTGTCCAGCGGGATAGATGGTGCCGTGGATTAGATATTTGGTCGGAAAGTGCTTCTGAGTGAAACCATCTGGTGTTTGTTGGGTTCAATCCCAACTACAGGTAAAATAATAAAGAATACTTACAATAGCTTAACATTTGTACCAGAGCTTAGTAAATGGAATTAGATCAATTTACCCATGTGGATTGAATAAACGGTTCAGTTTCAGATTCTGTGTGGGGTCAAGAGTTCAAAATGAAACACCTGACTAAAAACCTCAAATCTTTTTTTTTTATTTGAAAAATGGTTCAAACCTTATCCACCATCACTGGTCATTTTCAAAGAGTTTTTTACTCTTCAACATTTTCAAAATGAAGTTTTTTCTGAAGTTTAAAGAGAAAAAACTAACAAGATTGAAAATAATTATCTTTAGACTAAAATAATAGATTTCACATCCTAAGACTCCAGACTTAGTTGTGTACTCGTCCATAAAATCTATTAAATTTTGCCAACGATGTTACTGAGTTAGTACGTTTGTATGGTTGCAATTAAATGAAATGTCTGTAGAAAAAAATTCAACGGGATCAACACGAGAGTGAGTTGGACTAATCCTGGAAGCAGCACGATACAAAACAGCAAATCTATGGCTACTAACCTCCCATCTCATAAACAAAAACGCAAAAGGCTTGCTGGGAACTATTAGGTAAAGTAAGGACAAAGTCATAAGTTACGTTCTGCTATGGAATCTTGCACATGAACAGACCAGTGTTGGCCGACCAGCAAAAGCATTCACTAACCAGCACTGTACGGGTACTGGATAAGGAAGGATAGTGAGAAAGAAAGAGAGGGTGAGAGAGAAAGAGAGAGAGAAATAGATAGTGATAGAATGAAAGAGAGAGAGATAGTGTGTGTGTGTGTATGTGTGTGTGTTTGTGTGTGTTTCAGTCAAGAGAATCAGCGCTGTCAACATCCCTTGATGATAAGGATCATTTATATCAAGAAGAAATTTTGCTATAAACCCTTCAAGTCGACCAACTCATACAAAAGCTTTACAACCAAAGAGGTTTTTAGGTTCAACATGAGTGTATTTGCGGAAGCAAAATTGGCATTTATTTAATGGAATTGCACTCACTGCCAAAAACTACACATTGAAAGTCAGAATTGTCATTTTATAATTAGACTAAATAACTACAAACCCAGAATCGAGGCACTATGGATTAGAGAAAACAAATATTTATGAAACATATCCGCTCAAACTTACAATTTTAAGAGAGATGAATGATTTTTCATGATAAAAAGAATAAAAAAAATATTGGACAATATTACCGCTATTATTGAAACACATAAAGACGAATAAAATAATCCTCTGCAAATACTGACCCCAAATGGATTAAACATCAAATTGAATGGTACTGCTTTGAATCTTTTAACGCAGACAAGACGGAATACATGCGTTTTAATCAAATAAGTGACATTTCCACATTATATGGTAGCTCGCTGAAACTAGTTGACAAATTCACCTACCTAGGAAGCAGTGTCTCATCAACCGAGAAAGACATCAACACGAGACTAGTAAAAACTATCGATAGGCTATCGGTCATATGGAAGTCAGACCTCAGCAATAAAATAAAACCCAGTATTACAAAGCAGCGGTCGTGTCGATACTGCTATATGGGTGCACTACATGGATGCTAACAAAACGTATGGAGAAAAAGCTTAACAGCAATTACACAAGAATGCTACGAGCTGTATTGAACAGGTCCTTGAGGCAACACCCTACAAAACAGCAGCTGTACGGCCACCAACTACCCATCACGAAAACTATCAAATTTAGACGAACCAGACACGCAGGACACTGCTGAAGGAGTACGGACGAACTCATAAGTGATATACTCCCGTGGACTTCTTCACATGGACGAGCAAAGGCAGGACGACCAGCTAGAACCTATATACAACTGCGCTGTACCGATACAGGAGATAGCCTGGAAGATCTTCCGGGAGCAATGGACGATAGAGACCGGTGGCGAGAGAGGGTCAGGGAGATACATCCTGGCAGCGTGACATAATGATGATGATGACTACTTTGAAATTGGATGGACAGATTTTAATTGAAATTTCCCCATTAATCCTTATTCTTGTTCCCTGTCTTTTTCCCAATGATATATCAAGTGCCGCGCTTTTGAATTCTCTTCTCCCTCTTGTATTTCTTCAGTAAATATTTTATCTATTTACTTTTGCAACATTTACATAAAACTTTGCTTAGTTTTCTTCAACAAATACCGTTTGTCTACTTTTGAATTAAAAAAAAAATCCTTTACAGACATATCAATTGATATAGGTTTGATTTTTGATTTTTGACTTCCTGTCTCTCTCTTCTATTTCGTTTTCTCTTATTCTTCCATTCTTTTCTTTTCTTTTCTTTTCTTTTCTTTCCTTCATTTCTTCTCCATTCTCCTCTTAATTCATTATTTCTCTTGATGATTCTATTTGTTCTACACCATTGTCTTAAACAGTCACATGACATTTTGAAATAAGAACGCTGATTTATTAACTAAACGGTTGCTCCTTTCTCTGTATACATAATATTTCCTCCTTGTTTTGCATTTTATTCAAAAAATCCATCGGTGATTTAACGTCATTTGATATCATCCATCCAAGTCTTGATGATGGTTCATTAGAACTGAAACGTTAAAACGTTCACTTTCATTTGCATTACATTATTCTCTTTGGATTATCTTGTTTTTCAATTTTTTTCTCTATAAACACTTTAATTTACAAACAAACAAACCAAACTGTTACAGATGATTTGAAACACATCCCTTCTCTGTTTAACATAGTTCCCAAATGAAGATCTCATTTACCAGGTGTCCTGACAACTGATATAAAAAAAATGTCAGTTAATGACACATTAATACTAGAAAATAATTTTCATTCAACAAATGGGAATACTACGTCACTGAGTGTATTTTTTATCGCTTCTCCTATAATATACAGCCTCTTTTCTAAAAGAAAAAAAAGTTAAAAAAATCTTTTAGGATTTCCCCCCCCAAAAAAAAAACTGTTTTACCAAAGAAACTTTAAGACCTAAAGACAAAACTAGTTGAGAAAAAATATTTTAAAAAAATAACACAAAAGTAATATTCCTATTCTTTTTGGCGTAATTGCTAAAATACTGAACTACGATAACTACTGTAAGCACGTTCGAACTCCAGTAACGCTATTACACTCACTTTCGGACTAATACCCATGGTAAAAACCTCTCATACTCGAGGCTGTGGGTAAAATATATATATCCATATATGTTATGACATATTTGCCACCCGGGCAACGTCGGATATTTAGGTAGTTCAAAATCCTTAGCACAAGAAACGATCATTAGGAGTTGGTGATATATAATTGATGTAGAACTTTGATGGGCAAAGCATGAAAAGCGGACGGACAGACAACATTATATATATATATATATATATATGCGTATGAACATTTTGAGGACGTGAGTGCGGTTGCAGTCATACGTACATCTATATGAGTGCATTTATTCTTGGGAGGGAAAGTATTTGCGACTTAAATTGCTTTCATTAAAACATGATGTACATTCCACCTCATTGCTCTCTAAACTCCCAGACCTTTATAGATATTCAATGAATCATGCCGAAATAAAGCCATTCAATTATTATTATCTCGCTCATCGCCGACTTTTGTAGTATTGCATTAGAAGCGAGCAAACGAGAAAGGGAGAGAGAGTGTGTGTGTGATTGAGAGAGAGAGAGAAAGAGAGAGAGAGAGAGAGAGAGAGAGAGAGGTTAACAAGTAAATATTGGCACCAGTCTCAACCTCAAGATACTTGCATTAAAATTATAAGTTGCAGGCACACACACACACACATATTCATGCATAAAACTTTTTGTGAAAAAGTTATTTTTTCGTATCACAAGTGCCAGTACGTCTAAAAGTACAAGATCCTCCTTCGTGTATGAATATTTTTCGTGTTTCATTTATTTAATTTTTTTACTATATATATATATATATATAATCACGTACAAGTATCATTCTGTTCTGAACCTTCTTATTCTTTATTATGCATATATATCTCCACTGATAGACTTATTTTCTAATATTCTCTCTCTTTCTCTTTCTCTCTCCCCCTCTCTCTCTCTCACAATATATATATACATGAACGTTTAAATAAAAAATAAACACTCTTCTCTCATTCCAGTTTTATAACTAATCCGTTCAAGTCTTTGTCGGACTTCTTTTTTGAGATTTGAATGGAATGAATTAAAAAAAGCTCCATATTTCCCCCAAGTACGTTCGGTCCCACCTGAAGCCATCTTCGGTGGGACGAACATTGAAATAACGAGCACAATGACGAGCCGTATATATATATATATATATATATATATATATAATTGCACATCTTGATAGATAATAGCTGTTTTTACTGCCGAAATAAAATTTCAAGCATCTTGATTTATAAGTAATTCAACTAGAGAAAAATATGCAAGATGAGTAATATGATTAGGTTGTAAGACAGTTGTACGTGTTGCATTCAATAAGATTCCAGACTTTTTTGTACAGGCGTTTTATATGCCATATATTGGCTTAAAATTCGCGATAGTCGTCCAAAATTAGCTATCTGGCTACTCCTGCTAGCTCAGACTTTAGAATAACTTTCATATATCTATTGTCATTATTTAAAAGGTTATTATGCAGGATAAAAGTGGTATCATTGGATAACATTCATTCTATTTATTTCATCACGTTTAATATTAGTGGGTTTTTTTTATTTGCCCTGCTGAAACTGTAACGCTTCTTATACTCCAGAGCGTCGTATATGCCGTCAAATACAGCAATATAAATTCTTATGAAACACTATATATATATAATTGGAAGAGGCTCCTTTGACTTAGTGGCCCCCCTCCGGTCTAATGTTAAAGTCATGGTGAAGGTAACACTTCTAGGAAAAGTTTATTCTAAAAACAAAATTGATAACAGAATCTACAGTATCAAATTTCAACAGATTTGTGATTATCCTTAGATGGGAAAAGTCTAAGAGAAGGTTGTATGAAATAAAATCTGCAGTTTGTATAGTTAGCAGTTATCTTGCTGTGTTTGTCACAGGGCTGTAGCCATGTAGACAGTGAGCGGGGCATTAGAGTCATGAAAGCGTATCTCACTAAAATAACGAAGTACGAGGATCATTAAATAAGTTTCCAGACTTTTTTAGTATGAGCCCTTTTATTGATAGTACACACATGAAAATCTAGCCCCCTTCGAAGTAATCTCCTCCGGCTGCAATGAACTTGTTGTACCGTTCCAACAACTTCTGCAAGGCCCCATGGAAGTCCGCTTGTGTGAGCGTGTCAATGACATTCGTCACAGCCTCTTTCATCTCCTCAATTGTCTCATAACGACAGCCTCTGAGCTTAGGGAATAACCAAATGTCACAGGGAGCAAGGTCTGAACTATAGGGAGGCTGTCTTGAGGCCCATCTTGGTCAAATAGTCTGTGAGAAGGATGGAGTTGTCGACTGGTGCATTGTCCTGGTGGAAATGCCACTGACCCGATTTGAAGAGTGCAGGCCTCTTCCAATGGAATCTCTTCCTGAACTCCCTTAAAACCTCAACATAGTAAACCTAACCCTAACCCTTTGATCTATCAACTCCTCCCACACCTCTCATCATCCCTCACAGACTCCCTGCTTTCCTTGAATCTCTTATGCCACTCAAAAACTGATGCTCGATTCATGCAAAAGCACTCTGAAGCATTCCATATGTTTCTGTGGCATTTTTTCCAAGTTTAAAACAGAATTTTATTGCATATCGTTCTTCTAAAGTGTCAGATTGCATTTTTAAAATTCACCAGCTGTGACAATAGTAGGGTGTATTCCAACTGAAATCATAAAAATTGGTCAGTCATCTCATAAGATGTATAGCAATAACATACTGAATTTTCAAGAGTCTACGAGAATTTTAAATGCCTGTACAAAAAAGTCTGGAATCTTATTGAATGTAACACACACACACACACACACACACACACACATATATATATATATATATATATATATATATATATATATATATATATATATATATACCAGGATTAGATCTGGCCCAATCAGCTACGACTGCATCTCGGCAGAGGGGTAGACCCCACCACCAATAAGGGTTCAAGATTTGACATTTAACAATCTGATTGCTCAGGGTTCAGCCTTTGAGATTTTAGGGAAGGGATGTACAACTTCATTGCCATTGCTCCCATTGCATTCTGATCAGTAGTAGCACCTGAAAGAATCCTTACCTGTCGGTCAAATAAAACTGTCTGGCCATTAACTGTGAATAAACAAATGATTGTCTAATTGAATTTTTAGTAATACATAGCAGTACTTGGAACCATTAATTTGCGTGAAAACGAATGAGTAATTTTGAATAGTATAATTAGTGTGAATAACAATAATAGTAATGTTGTATATTGACCTTCGACCCGGCCAAACATGCCATTCCAAAGTGATGCACCGGAAGGAAGTGACACATTCCGATGGCAGTTATGTGAAGAAATCGCGTAGGCGGGCTTGGCTGAAAATATGGGACAAGATAAAAATCCCATGGTACACTCATAGACTGATGCACCGGAAGAGAGTGACCTGTGAACTGCATGACAGTTATTTCCCCTTGATGACGATCAAACATGCCATTCCGAAGATTGAGTGGGAAATTGAACTATTATATAACTCGGTGGAGACAGGAAGTCAGTGAGTTGGAGATCAAATGAGTTAGAGACAAGATGCGGTAGAGAAAGCCATCATCCAGCAGAGAGCTGGGCCCCCAGGCCCCCGGTTGAGCAGTCTTGGAGAACAAGAAAGACACAACGCTGATGGCCATAAGAGTGGGGGTCAATATATTGCAGTTCTGTTCGGTCTCCAACTCCCTCTCACACACACAACCCTTTCAAGTAAATTGAGAGGTATATTTTTTTTAAAGAAGACTTCGCTTGTCTTTATTATTGCGTCAATATGTATTCTGCATCTATATGTATTATGAATTTGTATAGTTAATCATGGTCATGGCTATACAACAGTAACAACTTCAATTGTGTGAAAACAAATGATCAAAATTGAATAAAATTATAAGTATTAGCAATAATTGAAACCAGTTAACGATGTAGACACAAAAGTAATACAAGAGTGCAAACAAATTAGTTGTAACTCATTTAAAAATGAAATTAACTTCAAACTATTCTCTTCCAAATCATGTATCATCATCATCATGTCGTGCCGCCAGCGCGGATATCCCTGACCCTCTCTCGCCATTTCTCCCTATCATTCATCGCCTCCGGCAGGTCTTCAGGGTTACATCCTGTGTCCTCACATAGTTGCTGTATGTATGTTCGTGCTGGTCGTCCCACTCTTGCACATCCATGTGTGGGGGTCCACAGGAGTACATCGCTTATGAGCTCGTCCTTGCTTCTCCAGCAGTGACCTGCGTGTCTGGTTCGTCGAACTTGTATAGTTTTCGTGATGGGGGGCAAGTGTCCGTATAGTTGGAGTCTCGTGGGGTGTTGTCGCCAGGACTTGTTTAATACTGCTCTCAACATTCTTGTGTAATTTCCGTCCAGCCTCCTCTCCAGCCGCTTCGTAAGCGTCCATGTGGTGCATCCATATAGCAGTATCGACACAAACGCTGCCTGGAAGAAACTGCGTTTCATTTTATCAGTTAGGTCCGACTTCCATATGATCGAGAGCAGGAATGATTGATATTAAATCGTTTCTGGTACTGAGCAATACTTTAAACAAATGATTAATAATCAATAGAATAATTTGTGTTAGATAGAAATACTTGAAAACATTCGACTGTTCGCAAAAAAAAAAAAAAAAAATACAAAAAAAAAAGACAAACAAACAAACAAAAAAAATAGCCAAAGCTCGTATAAAAATATCAAGAAAATGTGTTAATAAAACAGACATATTCAATATGCATGTTTAAAGAGTATTTGACATTAAATAACCTACAACAGTTAATATGCCATAAAATCCAGCCAAGCCAAATCAGATATACTTAATACATATGTATAAACATAATACGGCATGAAATAATGTACAAGTGTTGATATGCCATGTAGCACAACCAAATCTTAGATATTTAATATATATGAATTAACCGTATTTGGCATTAAATAACCCACAAAGTTTGATATACCATAAAAACCAAACCAAACAAGAATACATCAAGTCTACTTAAACGCAAACAAATGCGCCTACCACGTGATCCACAAAGAATATATTTATCCAACCCCTCCGATATAAAATGAGTGAAATAAAGCTGGATTGAATTCAGAGTTTTCCTTCTTATAGATTAATCCCCTAACCGAGGCTTAAGAACCCAGCCTAATCTCCTATTTACTCAGAGCTAAAACCCAAAGTAATGGACTTCTTGTGTTCATAATTTGATATTTTTGTAATATACCAGCTCTGTTGTAGTAACGTCGAACACTTGAAAACCTTTCTCATTAACCTATATATATACATATATAACAGTAAATGAGAAATTTTTGCAAATTCATATATATATATATATATACAAATTTGTTAAAAACAGTGCTTGATGTCGCAATAACTGAGCAGATGTACAAAACAGAAAAGGTTGTACATCAAACGGGTTTCGGAGGTGCCCCAAGTGTAATGCTTATCGTCATAGGAAATGGACGCAACGACATGAGTTCAAATCCTGGACGGGGCCGATTGAATTTAATATAACACATTTGGGAAAGGTATGAATCCAGTTATTCTTCCTTCAGTTATGGGTAAATGGTAGAGCAAACTGGATCCTTTAGCCTTGGTTTGGCAACCAGTCTAGGAGAAGGAAAACTCGGAATTCAAACATGCTAAATTCCGCCTAAAACTTGACCTTGTGTCACACTCTGCCTCGACGGAGGGCTTGGTAAACTCATACGTCAAACAGGTTTGAATTCCGAATTTGGCTTCTCCGAGGCCAGTTAAAGACCCAAGTCCATCCTACCGGTTACCCATAGCTGGAGGGAACATAGTTGGATTCATACCTTTTCTAAGGATATTATTGCTATCTGAATGGCAGAATTTGAACTCGGTCCACCGTGCCCAAAGGCGTTAGCGATATGCAAATTGCAGGTTTTGAACATTTCTTCGAGAATAACTATTACAGTACCTCCACTCCACAAAAAAGTGAAAAATTGACACACACAGACGTGCGTGCACACACACACACACACACACACACACACACATATATATATATATATATATATAAGAAAGCCAATCAGAGTTTTTCTTCTGCTTTAGTGAATGCAAAGAATTGTTGAAAGCATTGTAAAAACGTTGTGAAAAGTTTTCCTTTTTCGATACCGCTTTTATAAATTACATGTCTCTAAGAGGAAGTTGTTTTTCCTTTTATCTCGGAGTTTTCTAACTGCAAATGGAAATGGGTTTGTTCTCTTTTGCACTTCGGCTATCCTTTATTTCTTTTATTTATTTTTTTCTTATTCAAATCAAGAAGTGAACATCTCGGTAACTGGGCCAACATGGACGGATCTGAACGGCGTCGTCATGAATACACAGGAGCCATTTTTTAAAAACAATTTCCGATTCATTACATTGTTATTATTTTCTCATGTGAAAAACTTTTTCTTTTATAACCAGTTCTTCTTGCTTTTAAATTGCAATATCACATTTAAAAAAAATTATATTTTCCCGTTTATGAATTCTATATATTTCTTTACGTAAATATCTTTAAACTGAAAAAAATCGGTGTCAGAAATTTTGAGGGTAACATTTTTATCATTCAAAGAATTATTGGTACTATTATTCTCTTAAAGAATAAGTCTATTTCCAGTCCAATTTTTACTCGAATGATCATTTTGTTGGGTCTGTGTAACACTGAATGTCATATTTTAATCATCCAGCATTTTATTCGCTGATTGATTGATTTTAACAGTATGTCGACTAGTTTCGGGTTATTTTATGCCTAGAATGTAGGAAATATATTTAATTTAGATTTTATCCATATTTTTGTGTAGTTATTATTAAATAGATTTTTTTGCACATAGTTGTATGGTTTTAAGAAATTGTTTCTGTTTAATAATCCTATTTACCAACCCCTCCGCTCGGGAAGGATATGACACAAGGTCAATTTTTAAGCGGAGTTTAACAGGTTTGAATTCAGAGTTTTCCTACTCCTACACTAGTTGCCTCACCAAGGCTGAAGAACCCAGCCTGCTCTACTATTTACCAATAGCTGGAGGGATAATAATTGGATTCATACCTTTCCCAAGGGTATTAGTGTTATGTGAAATGCAATCAGTCTCGTCCAGGATTTGAAGTCCTGTCGCCGTGTCCATTTCCTCATCTTGGGAAGGTATCCCACCCAGCATAGCAGGGACTTCAGAAAAATTGGTTTCAATACTGGTCATCTTCTGTTCAAGGAATTGAACAAGTGGCCAGGTAATGAATTTTAAAAAGTACTGAAAAAAAATACGTTATTTTTAAAAAATATATTTTCCTCTTTAAATATAGAGATGCCTAAGGAGAAACAAACTCACAATGCTTGCAAATTGGTCGCTGAGATAAGTTTAGTAAACTTTGTTTTACGTTGAAGCACTAACTGTAAATTGTGGGGTGCAAGTCGATCTGGCCTGAGACAACCATGAAATTTTTAGTTCTTAATTCAGGGATAGACGAATACTTTCTATACTAGTCGAACCCAAATGTACAGTAAGCTTCTGGTTGGCCAAAATTTAGCAAGTATGCCTAAATGTTGGAAACAGCGAGTTATATAGCGTCGATATAATACTTAATTTGTATAACAGTTTTATTTCATATTGAACTGTGTCAATTTATTAATATTTGTTCCTGAAACGTGAGTTTAATTTGGAAATGTTTGTGGCAGTTTGATGGAGTTACGGAAAGCAGTTTATGTCAATTGTTAGGGAAACTGTTTCACTTGTTGACCACACTAACTTGTAAGAGAAGAGATGGATTCATGCCTTTTCCAATGGTATTACTGGGAGAGAAATGAAAGCAGCGTCGTCCAAGATTTGAACTCTGGTCGACAATTTCATTGTCACTGACGACATCGTATAATATACGCGGAATATTATTCAAATAAATTTTTCTTTTTCTCTTCTAAAGGTCGATTTGGACACATAACTTAATATTTTTACCACCTTGTTGGCGAGGCTTAGAATATGCTAATTGCATCTCCTGCAGAACCTCCCCCACGAAGAGGTTTCCTGAAAAAGGCTCTAAACGGCATTTCATGGTAAGGCTCTAATCTCCAGACCCAAATAAACTTTCGTATCCTGAAACTAACAGAGACGTTTGGAATTATCTCGTGTTAAAACTTTCGACATAGAGCCATAACGTTGATATGGAGTAACCTGTCATTTCCTTTACTCTCAGGTCTACTCAGACCCGGATTGGTAGGCCTATTTGGGTAAGATATATTGGTCAAACAGATCAGTTGTAAAATAAATTGTATTTGATTGGACCAGGTGCTAAAAAACTTTTCAAAAAAATCTTTAAAATATAAATATGAGCGTACAATGAACACGATTTCCTCACATTTGGCATGAAATAACCCAAGGTGTGCAGTGATGCCATTAGAATCAATCAATCAAACAGTATTCAGAGGCAGCGTTGAAAATGAAAACATCTAAGAGGAAAAAAATGTGAAGTCAAATCAATAAGAATGTGTTTATTTTGTGTGTGATTTTTCTGGACCGTTGTCCTCATCTTTAGTGTTGTTAGTTGAAACATATCGTTTTGGCCGCTGCATCCTCCGAATTCTTCAAGTTTCAACTAACACGAATAAATATGAGGACAACAGTCCGAAAAATCAAACACAAAATATTGCACATCAAGTCTCATCTCAAAAATTTAAACAGATAAAAATGTGTCAACTTCTTTCGTCACCCGGATAAAAACGATGATCAACAGCTTTCGGGCCGTGTTTTGGACCAAGTAGCATCATGAAATAAATGTGAAAATGTGAGATTTACCAAATCTCAGAAGTTGTTTTGCTTAGTCTGTTTCCTTAACGGCACTCAATTGGTTATTGTTGATCGCAGAAGATCTTTCGCAACCTTCTTTCATCTTCCAGCCACGAGCGACTCTCATTTTACTTTAGTCATCTATTTTGCAAGCTAGAAAGGTCATCCATATTTTAAAACATTTCCTCCAATAATGGAACACTGCGTCCATTATTTCCATGCGATATTTCCGGCAGGTTTGGAGATATTCTATCACAGAATTCTAAAAGTAGACGTGTGCGTATTTACCATCCACCTGCTCTCAGCGCAGTTAGAATTTCGTGTCGCAGAACAATTCTCTACTGATAAGCTCTACTGAACTTTACCTATCCGACATTGACAAAGATAATCTTGTTAGATTTGCCTCTGGCCTGCCCGCCAGATATGAACAAAGAATGAGAATAGCAGCGAGCATTCGAACTGATCCGGTAGCCTAAAAGCAGTGCATAAAATAGAACGCTGAGCGACATATTGTACGGTGCACTCTCGAGTCAATCTCTCTGTATGCATTATTTGCCTATCGATCCAGTCAGCACAGAGACAAAAGTCTGTCGGATAAGGGCTACGTGGGACTTGCAAAGAGTAGGCTTTTCACACATTAAACCTTTTCATTAAGGCTATTAAAACACTAGATTTGAATGGTATATCACTATTGATATTGGGAGGACAAAGTAAAATAGAATATATGTCCAGGACCGATTGTCTGAATGCTAAATATAAAATGACCCCGATGTTATAGTTACAGCCTAAATAATCTATTTGTACAGGGTGTGATGGGTCAATTGTCGTCTAATTCACGTAAAAATGAAAATAATACTGATATTTAAAAAGTAAGTAAAGTTGGCGGACCTTAGTCGAGGGTGACTCGAAGGCTTCCTTTTCAACAGCTTCTACACCGAGATGTAGGGGAAGGTGCTACTCCATTCTCTGGATTGCTCCACTTTACCCTTGATCCTTATCTTATAATACTGAGTGCTAAGCATTGCGGCATCAAGTACCATTTTCTGAGTCTTTGGTATGACTCGACCTGGGATTGAACCCCAGTCTCCCGAACCATTGGCGAACACTATTAGCCTAATGACACACTTAATCTATCAGATATATTTCCCAAAATTAAATGAAAATATCTTTAAATAATATAATATAATTATTTTTAAAAATCGCCATTAGCTTCAACTACAGCTGACGACGACAATAGAGAATCTCCTTCGAGCCTTTCCGACGGTCCCCTTGCAGCAATTATTCTTGCCTTCAGTTCATCTTTGGAGTGGCACGAAGTTTTGTTGGTCTCTCAATCAACTGCGCCATATAGATAATAATTAAGGGGATATCAATCTGGGCAGTTAGACGGCCAGATACGTGGGTTATGTGGTCGCAGACATTTACTCATAGCCAGCATTGAGTTCTCCCGCTAATGTAGCATGGCGCAAAGTCTTGTTGCCAGACGTAGGGCCTTCCAGCTGCTACCATCCCAAACCAGGGCAGCAGAACTTCCTCCATTTACTTAGGTTTCTCTGTTGAGTTTGAAGTCGCGTGAGAAGATAAACGTTGGTATAACGTCACCATTGCAAGTAAATACCCTAAACACCATGATGCAGAATGGGTGTTTGGTTTTCCTCTGTGTGTGTGTGCGCGTGTGTGTGTGTGAAAACATTTTAATGAGTCTTATAGGTAAGAACATAGGAATACTGTCCATTGGCCTAGCGGTTAGAGTGTTCGCCAATTGCTCAGGAGACCGGGGTTCAATTCCATACCAAAAAATCAAAAAAGGGTACTTGATCACTGCATGCTTAACACTCAGCATTATAAGGTATGGATCAAGGGTAAAGTTGAGCAATCCAGGGAAAGGAGTAGCGCTCTTCCCTACGCCTTGGTGTAGTAGGTACTGAAAAGGGAGCCTTCGGGTCACCTTCGACTATAGTCGCCAACTACTTTTTTTAGATACTAAACTGCATCTGGTGGTATGGCTGCAGTTCTGGAACTCTGGGAAGTGTTTGGTATATTTGCATTGCGATTGCTCCCAACCTCTCTCTGACCGGAGTGTACTACTTGATAAGGTCCAATCAATGGGTCAAACTGTTCTGTTAAAATTATCTTTTGCATTAAATAGGAATACTTGATATATATAACAATGCGCAAAAGCTGAAGACACTACACAAAACAGTTAAATATAAAAATACAATTTAAGTTGCCCCAACAAGTAGTCCAGTGTGCTGGGGGCTGCAGAATACACCGACTGCATCTGTGCAGCGACTGGGACTGTTGAATACACCGATTGCATCTTTGCAGAGATGTAAGACGTCCCTAAATAGTAACCCAGTTTGCTGGAAGCTCCAGAATACACCGATTGCATCTCTGCAGAGGAGTAAGACTCTCCTAACAATTAGCTCAATCGGCGGGACTACAGACTACACCGACTGTATATCAGCAGAAAGGTCAGACTCCCCTAACAAGTCGTGCAGTCGGCTGGGTGCTGCAGAATACACCGATTGCATCTCTGCAGAAGGGTAAGACTCCCCCAATGAGAAACCCAGTCGGTTGGGAGTGCAGAATTAACCGACTGCATCTCTGCATAGGAATAAGACTCCCCCAACGAGTAGCTCAGTCGACTGGGACTGCAGAATTACCCGAATCCATCTCAGCAGAGGGGTAAAACCTCTCCAATAAGTGTCCTGGATATAACACTAAGACATCTGATAATGAGGCTACATTAATGCAGGAGCTTTGGGGAATGTGGAGTACCCCTTCATTACCATCACTCCCTGATCCAAAGTGGTAGCAGCTGATAGAGTCCTCTCTATTCATCAAATAGAACTGTTCGACATTTAAACTGTGTACTTATGCTAAACTGAATTGTTTGAAGTAGAACTGTTCGATCACCGAACTGTGTGTAAACAAAAGACTGATGCTTAATTGAATTGTTAGTTATACATAGCAATATTTGAAACCATTTAACTTTGTTGACATGATAAACTGAATCGTTTGAAATAGAACTGTTTGAGTAAATAGAATTATTCGTGTTAAATAAAAATAAGTAAACCCATTTATTTCTGTTAAAAAATGAGATCAAGCTCGTTTAAAGATGTTATCTACAATATGTGTTCAAATTTAATCTATCTATCTATCTATCTATCTATCTAAATATATATATATATATATATATATATATATACACAAAAGGATTTGACATTAAATAACCTACAATCTAAGTAGACCATATATTGTAAGTTCTAAAAAAGGAACGGTTTGTTATATCGGAATTTCTCTGACGAAACTTGACAGAAAAGAAGGTTCCTTTTTTGAGAACTGACCATGTATGTTCTAATCAAAGCTATTCTAAGATAGTGCGTAATATTCTTATCTCTTAAAATCAACACATTAAATGTAAATTGTGTTTTGGTCCAAGTACTTAAGGTAAATAATGTATATTGCTCATAATAACTGATCTCGATAGATTGTAATTAAAAATTCACCGTATCGTATTACGAGGCATGTTAATTTTTTTTTAAACTCATCTAATAGAAATGGAAATATATGTAATTTCTTAAGAGAATAACATTGAAAATCTCACTACTCTATCTATCTATCTATCTATCTATCTAATCAACTCCTACACTTTCTTTTTCTTTAAAATTACCACCCTTACGATAAGTTTCTGTACTTTACACTTCTGCTTTCTTTACGTCGCTTTCTGTTTTTTTCTCGTTTCCAATTCTTTTTCCATTCTACCATATTCACCTTTTTTTTTTATAATCACAGAATTTATTTATCTAATATGCATCTATTTCTTGCTTGTTTGTTTTACGATCTTCTTTCTTTTTTTTTTCTTTTTTTTCCCCCTTCATTTTAGGAATAGTCTCCGTGACGTAGTAGCTAACATTCTAGACTGTATTAAGCAGGTTCGAACATTCTAGATTGTATTAAGCAGGTTCGAACTCCAGTCACGCTATTACGTTCAATCTCAGGCTAGTTCTAGGGATCAGGAAACTGTGTAGTACCTCTTCATTGGTATCATTCCCAGGTCTACTCTGAACTGGAGTGGTGGTACTTCTTTCAGTCAGGTATATGTAATTCACAAGACTTTTTGCTCCGATGGTTGGTTGGTTGGTTGAGCTTTATGGCATATCAACCTTTGTAGGTTATTTAACGCCAAATCCATTTTTATGTAAATGATCAGTTCTATTTAAAACAATTCCGTTTAGCATGAGTACACAGTTTAATTGTCAAAAATATTTCTATTTCAAACTATTCAAGCAGTTATATATAATAATTCAGTTTAGTGTAAGTGCAGTTTCATTGTCAAAAACAGTTCCATTGCAAATAATTCAGTTTAGCATAAGCACGCAGTTTAAATGTAAGTACAGTTCAATTGTGAAAAACATTTCTATTTCGAGCTATTCAGTTTAGTCAAGCAGTTCTAGTTCAGCTAATTCAGTTTAGTATAAGTACAGATTTGGTCTACACACAGTTAAATGTCAAAACAGTTCTATTTTAAACAATATAGTTTTGTGTAAATACTGTTTCAATGTCAAAAAACAGTTCTATTTTAAATAATTCAGTTTAGCATAAGCACGAAGTTTAAATGTAAGTACGGTTTAATAGTCAAAAACTTTTCTATTTCAAGCAAGTCAGTTTAATGAACCAACTCAGTTTAGCATAATTATGCGGTAAGTTCTATTTAACCTGTTTCGATCATATACATGGGTCAAATATTACTTGAAAAATTATCCGTATTCGACAGGAATTCCTGATACAACACAATCATAGATTATTTATATTAAGAATAGTTAAAGCCATGATTCATAACAAAATAATATTAGTTACTTGAAACAATGTGAAAACAAATGACTATTATTAAACAGAAATAATTGCCTGAAATCATCTATTTATAAGTATTACTATTTGATATGAATATTTGAAATTATAGGACTTTGTGCATATCATTTCTATTTGAAATACCTGATAGCATATAATTGTCTGCAAAAATCTGTTACGAAACAGTTACATAGAAAATTTGAATATAAACGTACAGAGAATTCAATTCTCAGATATCAAATCACAAAATGGTTCTAAAAAGGTTGACACGCCGTAAAAGTCGATAAAATCATTAAAAATTAATTAACCTTAAAAAATCAACCTTAAAAAACAATAAAATTAAAACAAAAAACAACCATTTTCTTTTCATGGGTTGCCCAGTCGGCTGGGGGTGTAGAATATACCGAATGCTTCTCTGCATTGGAGTAAGACCTCCCCAGACGAGTGTCCTGGATATGACAGTAAAAATCTGAATGTGAGGTTCCAGTAATGCTGGATCTTTGGGGAATGCGGAGTATCACTTCATTGCCATAGCTCCCAAGTCCACCATGGCCCGGAGTGGTAGCACTTGATAGGTTCCTATCTTAGGGTTAAATAGAACTAAACTGTTGTAACACAGTTGCCGTGATGGTTAATTATTTTATTACCCGGTTTGATTTGGTCAGAAGCTTTTCAGTCAACTGTCAAGTTAGCTAAAATCTTTGAGCAGATATGTAAGTCAAGTTGGAAAGTTTAAGCGAGTACATAACGATCAACACAGAAAGGCCAAAACGTAAGCAAAATGGATTTAAATCTTGTTTATGACAGGTTTGATTGGGGAAAGTGAAAACAGTGAATTTGGGACATGTGAGAGATGGCGCAATAATTTAGCAAGATGGCATCACCCCGACTGAATTTAAATAAATAGAAATTAGCGAATTATGAAAAAGTTGTCCGTCAATTAGCAGTAATCTATTATGGGTTTCCTTACTATATTGTTAATGAACAAATTGAACGTATGATTAAAAATGTAAGCCAACAAAATAAACAGTTACACTCCACCTTGTAAACAAGCATTTATCAAACTTTTTTTACCGAAACCAAATGCACTAAAATTATAAATTTGATGAAAATATATTAAAAACAATGGTTCAATGAAACATACTCCCCACTGATCCTTATAAAAAACAAACTTATCATATACTATAATAAATTCAAAACCTCCAACCTAGTCATTAATAATAATTCCTCTCCCTCCACTGGAGCTTTGCAATAACTAACGTCATATATCGATTTAAACGTCCTTTAGGAGATTGTATCTCTGGAAAGAACATTATATATGTCGGTTTAATCTCAACTATCCTATCGAGAAGACTTACCATGCATCTTTCTCATACCAGTTCCATAACCCAACATTTAAAACACATTCATCTCTGACAACTGAATTTCGGAAAATTCTTACCGAAAACACAATATTAGGACAACAAAATAACAAGCACAAACTACAGATTCTCGAGGCGCTTCATCTTAGAAATAGAAGATCCAAACTTAATAGAATTAATCTCGAATCTAGTGCCAATGAACATAAATTTCTTTAGCTACCGATACTATTCATAGAAACAATTTTTTAAAAAATTCTACATAATACACCAGTATAAACGCCCATTGTTACAAAGTAGTAATGTGCATGCAAAAGTTACATCACTTTTGACATACACATATCCCTGAAGATGGCCCAAGATTGGGCAGAAATTACGAGTGAAAAAATTAATCATGGAAGGTTTATTAACTAATTCTGACGGATATCATATAATCGATACAAAAACTCGATAGGACAAAATACTTTTTGTTCCAAAAAATATGTAGACAACAAAATGTCTATCATACTTTTCAATGAAATTTGTGTCAAGAAGAAATGCTGCCTATATATATATATATATATATATATATATATATATATATGTGTGTGTGTGTGTGTGTGTGTGTGTGTGTTGGATTTTGATTTGAAGAACCCCTTTGACATCTGTTGATGCAACTGCGAAAGCCGGACACTGAGAACAAAAATAACTGGAAATGCACCCGGTACCTAAAGTAAACGGGCAAAGGTATTCTTAGCGAAAATGCAGCGTAAAGTGCGTGGGTGGCATGTTAGAAGGACTTGTGATCACCAGCATTGTTTAGGTGACAGTCTGGAGGTATGACCACGATAATTTGTTTGGGTGGCCAGGATATCATATAACCCGGGAGTTTTTGATCTAAAGCAGAAGAGGTTTCAGTAGAATGTTTTTATATCGGATCTGTGCATCCTCAACCCTCTTTAACTTTACGCATACGTTCATTTTGGGCAATAAAAGGAAAAGAAGTGGATTGTTTTTATACATTAGCGTTGCTATTTTACTCTGCTATACAACGTATATAGTTTATTATAGCAGTATTGGTTGTTGCTAATTTACTTTGTGGGTTTGTGGCGAACAGAGTGCGATACAATTTGGAGAGTGCTCAATATCTGTGATAGAGAAATTATATAAAAATAACGAATAAATGCATATTGGATTTGTATATTTAATGCCATGGAAGTTTTTCTGCGACCTTAGGTTTCATGAAGTTTTACAAACAACAGTCTTCAGGCAGATAACGAAATGAAATGAAAAAGCGAAAAAAGAGAAAAATATAATAAAAAACTGTTGGGATTGTGTAGAAATCTTTAAGCGTGCTTGTGAGCGTGTGTGTGCGTGTGTATGTGTTTGTGTGGGTTATAGTTTTGCACACAATTCCAACAGTTTTTGGACTGAATTTTTCGATTTTTTCGATTTCTTCATTTCATTTCGTTATCTACCTAATGATTGTTGTTTGTAAAACTCCATGAAACAAAATGTCCCTGACAAACTTCCATGACAGTAAATATATATATATATATATAGCCTCTCCGTACCTAATAAAGTCTTATTTTTATTTATAAGCTGAAATACTTAGATGCATCTGACACAGATTTATCGTTCCACAGACTCGGAGATTCACAGTCACGTTATCCTAATCTACAAATCTTTCACATTCAAACCACTGCTTACGGACTGCACGTTCATATACAACTTAACTGTACACGATTTGTGGCCTCTTTCAAAAAAGGTATTCATCATATATATCGTATAAAACGTCTCATAATCTATGGTGTGGTCGGTTGTAACATTAAAGCTTTCGGACAATTACTCAACAAATTTCATCGTCATATACGACACCTCACTCGCGTTCAAGAAAAAACTACAAATCCTCGTCTGTTATATTCAATGAAATATTCATACATGAATATCTACAGCGTAAATATTATATATATATATATATATATATATATATATACTTGTTTATACAAATTTGATCAAAGACCACAGAACTTCTTTTTTATGATCTTAACTTTTTTTTTCTCAAGTCTTTTTCCGAGTTTCTCTGTATCATTATTCAATTTATAAAAAAAGGTACCATAAGTTTTTCTTTCAAGCGCTTTTAATTGATCATCGTTAGAAGGATTATTTTTCATCACTAGAGAAAAGCAAACGAATCACGAAAAAAGAAAATATATTGGTTGATTAGTATTTTATGCCATATTAACTCTTGTGGGTTATCTAATTCTCAGTACTGTTTAAGTATCCAACTGGCGAAAAGTCAGCGGAGTTTCGATCCCAGCTTGAAGTATTTTGCGTATCTAGCCACACTGAAGAGTTGTGATATCACGAAATAGTCTGTCAGTGGATGACAATATATATATGCTCTCCCCACGTTGGTTGAGCACTTTTGAATTTGCCGGCTACCACATAAGCTCACACGCATTAGCTCTTCTCAAGTCTTGAGCTCACCCGGTAGCCAATATCGTATTTAAAAAGATTTACGTAAAAAATCCTTCACTAATGCAGGGAATGACGATAGTTCTGGGGTAAGATATCTACCTGACTTTACTTCAGTCGAGTTTCGATCCTAATTTGAAGTATGTCACTTGTCTAGCCACACTGAATAGTTGTCATGTAACGAAACTGTCTGTCTGTGGATGACAATATATATATATATATATATATATATATATATATATATATATATATATATATATAATTTGCAAACGAATAGTTTGTAAGCATCATTATTATTAAACGTATGAAGGCTCATTTGTTTGTACACAGTTAAATGGTTTCAAGTATTCTTTTCTCAGACAAACAGTTCTATTTAATATTAGTCATTTAGTCATTTATTTTCACATAGTAGTTTCCAGTTTTGATATTTAACGTTAATGATTCCGTTTATTCAGTATCCCGATCTGATCCGACCAATTTGCACACAATTGTATTGTTTCAAATGACTAATAATAATAATCCAATGATAATGGTTGAACAGTTCTATATGAACCATAGATGGAACCCAAACAGTTGCAACCACTTCATGATGGACCTGGGAGTAATGGTAATGAAGAAGTACTCCCCATTCCCCAAAACTTCATGACTAGAGTCCCACCATAAGATTTAGTTTAGTTTCATACGAAAGACACCAAACGTCTTGTTTTTTTTCAGCATAACTAGTCCCAAGCCACCGCCTACCAGCACCTTTTAAACAAAAAAAGATCGGGTGCTTACCATGCGAGCAATTTGAATACGGTTGGGATAATGATATAAATGTTAGGGCTCGACACGACAAGCCTATTGATTGGATCGGGCTTCTCTAATCACCTGTCTAATCCAGTAAGAACCAAATTTGAGTGTTGCAAGCCATGTGACTCCTTCAGTCGCCGGGTTTCGAATTGCCCAGCCCCAAGAATCTCGTCCTCAAGCATTAAGAGTCACCACGCATGGCCAACAGGCTGCTTCGTTGGGGAGGTCTTATCCCACGGCAGAAGTGTAATCTACAGTACTAACCGACAAAACGGTAAACCATTTGTTCTTAATCTTTAGTATTATTGAAAAAATAATTTTTAACGGATTTTTTAGAGAATAGCCCTCTACTTCATATAACTTTGGGCTTCAGCAGAAGAAAGTCCGGCTATAATAAACTTGAATGAAATCATACATCGTTGTGGTTAAAAACAAACCATAGTAAAATCAGGGAAATAAAGAAAATTTGGTGACCCTAAGGGTCCCTTTTTATTAACTACAACACCGAGGTGGAGGGGAGGGCGCAACTCCTTTCCCTGGATTTTTCCACTTTACCTTTGATCCGTACCCTGTAATTCTGAGTGTTAAACAAGGAGGTATCAAGTAACAGTTTTTGAGTCTTTAGTATGTATGACTCAACCTCGGATTGAAACTCAGTCTCCTGGGTCCTTGGTGAACACTCTACCCACCTGGCTAATAGGTAGCAAATATAAAAGCAATGCTTTAAGAATATTTATCAAACAATAATGACATATACAGTAAGTCAGATAAAAAACGAAACTTCTTAGTTTTGATCATCTTCGGAAATAATTGAATATGACAATTCTGTTGGTTTCTCATTTACAGGAAATTATATTTTCTCCGAGTGGCACAAAGAGCGACTTGAATTAGAATTGTCAAAATTACTGAAGAATTTTCTTTTGATTCTCTTTGACGCCAAAGTGTGGCGTCTTTGTTTTAAGCACCTTCTCATAAATACTGCTTTCCAAGATAATTGTCGTTGAAAGAAAACCCATGATGACAAAAAATTGTTTTTAAAAAATTACGTAATTAACACCAATAAAAGCAAAACACAGTTGCGAACTTCAATTTAAATAATTGAAAAATTTCCAAAACATTCCACGTGTTTTCTCAATTTTTGAAATTTCTACGTGTTGCGTCATTAAATCGAATTCTTGGGGACATGATAACGAACATCTTGATAATAAGTTGTTATGAATAACATTTTTAATTATCTTTGTTTCATATTCTTCTATAACGTATCGTCAAGTTCTGTTTTACGATCTGTATGTTACTGTATACATTCTATATATTCATTCAAGCAAAATATATGTTTGATTGATTGATTTCAATGGCATGTCAACCTATTTAGAGTTATTTTGTAAAAGTTTAATCCGTTATTTTCTTACCTGTCACGTATTAGATTAAATCATGTATTTCTGTAAACGTCTTGTGTGGAGCGGGGTCACACGTGTGACTGTGTGAGCGCGCAAGAGCGAGTTATTTTTCCCGTATTTGATTGGTTAGGGAATCGTATTTAATATGTAATATTTTGCCCTTCGACCTGGCCCAAAATGCCATTCAAGGTGATGCACCGGAAGGAAGTGACACATCCTAATGGCAGTTATGAGAGGAAATCGCGTGGGCAGAAATTGGCTGATGAAATGGGACGAGCTAAAAAAATCCCATGATACTCTCATAGACTGACGTACCGGAAGAGTGATCTCTGAACTGCATGACAGTTATTTCCTCTTGGTGACGATTAAACATGCGATTTCAAAGATCGAGTGGGCGATCGAGTGGGTGTTGAACTATTATATAGCTCAGAAGTCAAGACAGTTGAGTTCGAGTGGTAGTTCCAGAAGAGTTGGAGGTGGAGATAGACGAGGTGTGGTAGGGAAAGCCACATCAGGCCGAAGGGGCCTTGAGGCCCTGATAAGATGCAGTAAAGAAAGCCAACACCCAGCAGAGTGGACTCAGGACCTTCGGTTGAGCATCAGAAGAACAAGAAAGACACAACGTGACGGCCATAAGAGTGAGGGTCAAAATATTGCAGTTCTGTTCGATCTCCAGCTCCCTCTCACACGGAAACCTTGAATAACCTTTTCGAACCCTTACGAATAAAGTGAGAGGTATATATATTTATAAAGAAGTCTTCTTGCGTGCGTCTTTATTATTGTGTCGTTATGATGCTGTAGATGACAATATAATAATTAGAGATATGTAATTATGGTTTTTTGTATCGCTGTTTCTCAAGAGCTTCTTTTTTATACAATTATACGATATTAGGTATTCCTATCAAATATAAATACTTTCCACGAAGTCTTATATATTCCTATCTAATCGTAATACTTTATACTCAGTTATAAATTTTATCAAGTATTCATATCTTCATACAAAAAGATCATCTAATCCCGGCCAGAAGACCAGATCTAGTGATAGTTAACAAAAAAAGAGAACCGGCCGTATGGTGAACTTTGCGATCCCGCGGAACCACGGAGTGAAAAATTAAAGAAAACGAAAAAAGAGACAGGTTCATAGGTCTTGCCAGAGAACTAAAAAAAGCTATGGAACATAAAGATGACGGTAATACCAGTTGTAATTGGTGCACTCGGAACAGTTCCCCAAGGTTTGGTAAGGGAGCTGGAAGAGTTGGAAATCGGAGCACAAGCAAAGCCCGTTCAAACTAAAACTGTTAAGATCGGCCAAACTACTGGAAGAGTCCTGGAGACTTGAAGAGACTTGAAGCTGACTCAGATTCGAATAAAAGGCCAACAATCAACTCTGGTTTGAAAAACTCGCCAGAAGTAATATCACATTTACCCAACCCCTCCTCTCAGGCAGAATATGACACAAGGTCAATTTTAAGCGGAGTTTAACAGGTTCGAATTCAGAGATTTCCTTAAGATTTCTAGTTCAAGAAATTCACCTCCATTCACGACAGACTATTACTAGAAATGAACAGATGCCCACAAGGAGCACACGTACCTGAATGGATGACCAAAGGAAAGATCATATTGATCCAAAAGGACCCAAGCAAAGGAACCGCCCCAAACAACTAGAGACCCATAACCTGCCTATCGATGATGTGGAAAATATTAACAGTAGAAATAAGGGAAGATATTTATTACTCGCTAACAAGCTGCGGTTTGTTCCCTGAGGAGCAGAAAGGATGCTGCAAAGGATTCAGAAGCACAGCAGAATCACTTTACATTGATCAGTTCATCCTAAATAAGAGCAAGACCAGACGGAAAAATCTACCTATGGCCTGGATTGACTACAAAAAGTCATACGATATGGTTCCGCAAAGCTGGATAATAAACTACCTCAAAATGTACAAAATATCAGATGAAGTCATAGACTTATATCGAGAAAACCTTGAAAACCTGGAGAGTGGAATTAACAGCAGGAGGAAGAAGCTTAGCTGAAGTGAAGATCCAAAGAGGTATTTTTCAAGGAGATGCTCTATCACCGTTACTATTCATAAATGCCATGATGCCACTTAACCACATAGTCGGAAAATGCACAGCCGGATACAAACTTAGTAGATCACAGGAAAAGATCAATCACCTAATGTACAGGGATGACGTCAAACTATTTGCAAAAAATGAAAAAGAACTGGAAACTCTAATACACGCGGATAGAATATACAGTCAGGGCATAGGAATGGAATTTGACATTAAAAAATGTGCCATGCTATTAATGAAAAGTGGCAAACGACATCTAAATGACGGAATGGAACTACCAAACGAAGACAGGGTTAGAAAGCTCGGAGAGAAGGAAACCAACAAATACTTGGACATCTTGGAGTCTGACACCATCCAACTAGCAGAGATGAAAGAAAAATTAAGAAAGAATATCTCAGGAGAACTAGAAAGCTACTCGAGATAAAGCTATCTAGCAAAAACCTTATCAAAGGAATAAATACCTGGGCTGTACCCCTCGTTAGATATTCAGGACCCTTTTTGAAGTGGACCAGAGAAGATTTTAAGCAAATGGATCAAATATCAAGAAAACTAATGACCATGCATAAAGCATTACATCCCAGAGATGACATTAAAAGACCATATGTATCAAGAAAGGAGGGAGGAAGAGGACCTGCCTGCATAGAAGACAGCGTTGACGCATAGATACAACGACTCGAGGACATAATAGAAAAACACGAAAGAGGACTGATTACCATATTTACCAACCCCTCCGCTCGGGCAGGATATGACACAAGGTCAATTTTTAAGCGGAGTTTAACAGGTTTGAATTCAGAGTTTTCCTTCTCCTAGACAAGGCTGAGGAACCTAGTCTGCCCTACTATTTTACCCATAGCTGGAGAGAGAATGATTGGATTCATACCTTTCCCAAGAGTATTAGTGCTATGTGAAATGCAATCCATCTCGTCCAGGATTTGAACTCTAGTCGGCGTGTCCATTTCCTACGACGAAAACCATTACACCACGGTCACTTCCAAAATTGGACTGATTACAGCCATCAGAAACGAGAAAGACAACACGATAAACAACAGAATGACGATATATAGACTACAAAATGGGAAGAAAAACAACTCTATGGGCGTTTTAAACGACTAATAAACAATATATCACACGAGAAAACCTGGACGTGGCCAAGAAAAGGAAACGTTAAGAGTGAAACAGAATCTCTCCTAATAGCAGCACAAAACAACGCCATAAGAACCAATCAAAGTGAGAATAGATAAGACATAACAAAATAACAAATGTAGGTTATATGGTGATTGAGACGAAAATGTCAATCACATAACAAGTGAATGCAGCAAATTAGCACAAAAGGAGTATAAGGCTAGACACGACAGGGTGGGCCAGGTGATCAACTGGGAAATGTGCAAGAAATTTAAATTTGACAATATGAATAAAAGTATATGCACAACACAGCAGCTGCCTTAGAGACTGACACACATAAACTCGTATGGGAATTTGACATACAAACGTATCACCTAATCTCGGCCATGAGACCAGACCTTATTATAATCAATCCCCCCGCAAAAAAAAGAGAATTTGCAAATTGTGAACTTTGCTGTCCCGGTTGACCACAGTATAAAACTGAAAGAAAATGAAAAGAAGGATAAGTACCAAGACCTTGCTAGGGAATTAAAAAAATAATGGAACATGAAGGTGACAATTGTACCAGTCGTGATTGTTGCATTTGGTAGGGTAACTAAAGGATTATTAAAGGCACTGGAGGACTTGGAAATTGTAGGACAAATGGAGACCCGCCAAACTACAACACTATTAAGAATATCTATAGTACTGAGAAAAGTCCTGGGGGCTTGAGAAGACTTGCTGTCTCTCAGGCTCCAGTGAAAGACAATCAGCTAACGCTGATGTGAAAAAGATACAAAGAGTAAATAATAATAATAATAATATTGCAGAATTCTGGACTTTGCTGTCCCGATGGACCAAAGAGTGAAATTAAAAGAATGTGAAAAGGGGGATAAGTACCTCAACTTTGGTAGGGAATTGAGAAAGCTATGGAACATGAAAGTGACGATGATACTAATTAGTGTTCATGGTACAGTCACCAATGGATTTGTACAAGGACTGTAGGACTTGGAAATAAGAGGACGAATGGAGACTGTCCAAACTAATGCATCATTTAGATCGCCCAGAATACTGGGAAGAGTCCTGGAGACTTGAGGAGACTTGTTGTCACTCAAACTCTAGTGAGAAACCATCAGCTAACGCTGGTGTGAAAAAATCTCAAAAGAGAACAAATAATGATTATAATTTGTTTGCACAGTTAGTGTCATTTACTCATACCCAAAAGAATATTTTTAAACAGATCTATTTGGTTCATAAATCGAACCTTATCAGGTCTTCCCACTTCGGCTCATAGTGGATCCGGAAGTAATAGCAATAAAGTTGTACTTCACTGGATTGAGGTTAATATCATACTCAGGACAACCATATTGTGTTGGCCTTACCCTTCACCATTGGATGCAGTCAATGTATTCTAAGCCTCCGTGTCTGTGTCATCAGATAAGATAAAATCAGTTCGATTAATTTCTCTACACAATCACTTTTAACTAGGTTTTGGTCAAAATGAATATTTCTGCGGCATCACAGACCCTATTACTCTCTTGTGATTCTTTTGAGAGAAATATCCCCTAAAATATACACACAAAAAATCTAGCTCTGTAGACGTCATTCGGGAACTATTGAAAACATTCAACAGGCCGTAACTGGAGGCAGCTGAAGACTGCTTCCAGGAGAAGGAAAGTCTTTGTTGTACTTGTTTGTTTTTTTTTGTTTGTTTTTTTTTTTAACTATTCTCATTTACACAATTATTCGACCTTGTAGGTTCGCTTTTCATTTTTAATTATCTCTCTTTCTAATAAATCTTCAACTTAGAACACTTCTTCTTCTTCTTCTTCTTCTTCTTCTTCTTCTTCTTCTTCTTCTTCTTCTTCTTCTTCTTCTTCTTCTTTCCGGCAAATTAGCATTGTAAAATATTCCTCTTATTCCAATTTTAAGTACATTTTATATTTATGGGTTCCCCGTGAGTAAGATATTTCAGCAGACAATGGCGTTGAGACGAAATCGAGTCGAAGGAGAAGTCCATGTAGAGATTCTTTCTAATTCCATTGTGCGTTCCACCTTTCAAGAAGTGCTTTTAATCTTTAAAACGGGTTCGGAATAAAAACTGGTTTATTTTCGGAAGTTCATATAAAGTCTCAATCTCCGGCCTTTGTCTTCTGAATTCTTATCTGTCATTATTACTTTTGGGGCCTCTTTAATTATTCCCAAACTTTTTAATATCGTTGAGGGTTTCTATCAGGTGAGGCGAGAATTAAATCGTGCGTGCGCTTACAAACAGAAATACGGACACGCACGCATGCGCATGTACGCACAATCCGGTAGAGACACACATGATTTAATTTGGTATGTATCAAGGGAGGAAACAATAGATTAATCTTTAACTTGCTCCGTTTTCATGTATTTTCAGAGTGTGTGCGCTTAATAACAATCGAAAAGAAGAAGAAGAAGAAGAAGAAGAAGAAGAAGAATGGAATAGAAAATATAAAGGAGAGTGAAGAAGAAAAGATGGAGAAAGATTGAGAGAGATAGATTGAGAGAGAAGGGATGAAAGAGGGAGAGGATGAAGAATGGAGAATAAAGAAAAAGGATGAAAAGAGATAAAAAGAGTGAGCTCAAAATAAGTAAGTGAACGTAGTCAAAAAAGTAGAGAGAGAGAGAGAGAGAGAGAGAGAGAGAGAGAGAGAGAGAGAGAGAGAGAGAGAGAGAGAGAGAGAGAGGTGCCAAAATAAATTGTGGTTAAGACTGGGAGATACGGTTAGAGATTGATTAAAGGGAGGAGTGAAAAAGACAAAAAAGGTGAGAAACGGAGAGAGAAAGATAAAAAGACAGATGATAGAGAGAGAGAGGGAGAGAGAGAGGGTAGAAAATACAGAAAAAGAGGGAGGTGAGAAGATGCAAGAGGGAGGAGGAGGAAGAGAAAGGTCAAAAGAGTTAGAAATCATGAGAGGAAATAGTGTGGGCTCTAAAGGGACAACGATGAATAAGAAAAAAGTAAGAGAAAAGAAGCGAAGGGTAGAGGCATAGACAGAAAGAGAGAGACAGATGACAAAAAGAAAAAAATATAGATAAAATAGAGAGAAGAACCTTGTGTGTATGTGTGTGAGAGAGAGAGAGAGTGAGAGAGAGAGATAGAGAGAGAGAGAGAAATATGGCAAATGGAGCGAAAGAGGTGCAGTAAGATTGGGGTATATATATATATATATATAAAGAAAGAAAGAAAGACCGAAAGAGAAAAAGACAGAAAGAGAGTGACAAGGACAGATGAGAAGATTAACCCTCACCCCCAACAAAAGAATCAAATGAAGGCCGTGTCAAAAAACTCTTAACATGCTTAAATTCTTATGGCGTATCGGTTAACATGCTGGACTGCCACATCGTATGATGCGAGTTCGAACTCCAGTTGCGAAAATACATTCAATTCCGGATTAATACTCTTGGGAAGTGCATGGACCATCTTATCACTCTAGGTATCGATTAAATAGTATAAGGTGACTCGATTTACAGGGCACCCATGTGACTGCTAATAATATTTTTTTTCAGATTTGAAAATAGTATACAATAACTGCAATTAATCTTCGATGAAAATCCCTTGGACAAGAAAGAAAAATATTTTGCGTCACTACTTATTTGGTGACAAAATCCTTCAAAACTGTCTCAAAATAGATGAAACCCATTTATATGATAATGGTTTATTACTGAGACTAGAAACTCAAAAAAGATTACATGTCATGGAAGCCAATGTAATAACAATTACAAAAAACATTGATTTAATGTCTCTAGCTGAAAGGATACATTTTTCACTGGATGTGTTCCAAATGACCACCATTGCGCTTGTCTCAGTAATAAATCATTAAAACATTAATGGGTTGTATCTATTTTGAGACACCTGTACCATTATTCCTTTACTTTGAGGTCTTTGGCTTTAAATAGCTCAGGAAGGCTGAAATACCATCAAACAAAGAAACCAAACCTCGCATCATAGATTCCATGACCACGAAAAGCTAAAGAAAGGAAAAAGAAAAACACGAAAACGTAAATTTTCAGTAAGTTAACTCCGGCGGACAAGTCAATTTTTTACAAGAAAAAAAATTCTTAAAAACTCGGGGTCGCATTACAGAGCAGCTCTAAAATTCAAATGTTTACCACAGAATGGTTAACTAGTGGAAAAGTACTCAAAACAATCGATATACAACTCCAACCGACTGCTACACACATTTCCGTCTTAAAGTCGTGGTTTGAGCGTATACTTACCAAATTAACACAGAGATTAATACAAAATAATAAGACGGTAAGCAGCGTCGAATCAACCGAAAAGGACATCGAAACGAGGTTAACGAAAGCATGGACAGCTATCAATAGGCTATCGACTATATGGAAATCAGACCTAACCGATAAAATGAAACGCAGTTTCTTCCAGGCAGCGGTCACATCGATACTGCTATATGGATGCACTACATGGACGCTAACAAAACGGCTGGAGAAGAAACTAGATGGCAATTACACAAGAATGCTGCGTGCAATCCTGAACAAGTCCTGGCAGCAACACCCCACAAGACACCAACTGTACGGCCACCTGCCCCCTATCACGAAAACTATTCAAGTTAGGCGAACCAGACATGCAGGACATTGCTGGAGAAGCAGAGATGAACTCATAAGAGATGTACTCTTATGGATCCCCACACACGGCCGCGCAAAAGCAGGACGACCAGCACGAACGTACATTCAGCAGCTATGTGAGGATACAGGTTGTTGTCCTGAAGACCTGCCTAGGGCGATGAACGATAGGGAGGAGTGGCGAGAGAGGGTCAGGGATATCCGTGCTGCCAGCACGATATGATGATGATGATGATGATATTTCCACACTAGACGGAACCTCTCTGAAACTGATAGACAAATTCACCTACCTAGGAAGCAGCATCTCATCAACCAAAAAAGACATCGACACACGGCTAACGAAGGCATGGACAGCAATCGATAGGCTTTCGATCATATAGAAATCAGACCTGACCGATAAAATGAAACGCAGTTTCTTCCAGGCAGCGGTCTTGTCGATACAGCTATATAGATGCACTACTTGGACGCTAACTAAACGGCTAGAGAAGAAGCGAGACGGCAATTACACAAGAATGTTGCGAGCAATATTGGAGAAGTCCTGGCAGCAACACCCCACAAAGCACCAACTATACGGCCACCTGCCTCCCATCACGAAAACTATCCAAGCTAGACAAACCAGACACTGTTGAAGAAGCAAGGACGAGCTCATAAGTGATGTACTCCTATGGACCCCCGCATATGGCCAAGCAAAAGCAGGACGACCTGCTCGAACATACATACAGCAGCTATGTGAGGATACGGGATGTAGCCCTAAAGACCTGCTGGAGGCGATGAACGATAGGAAGAAGTGGCGAGAGAGGGTCAGGGATATCTGTGCAAGCGACATGACATGATGATGATGATGATATCACACGCCGTTTCCAACAGCTGACTTTAACCACAAACCAGAACTTTACAGTATCAAGGTGTCCAATCAGTATCTGCAAAACTTCACTCTAGCACAATAGATTGTGAAATCATCTGATTATAAGGTCTAATGTGTAAGATTTTTATGTTTCATGAATTCTACCAGTGGCCTTCTGTATATTTGAGGGACATTCTATGTCTAACCCATAATTTTAGATAAAAATCTTGAGGTCGATTTTTATGCCAGATCGATTTGTACGCTTTAGTTTACAATCAGATCTCAAGTTTCAAGTACCTGATAATAAAGAAGCGTTTTTTTCCCATTAAACATACACATATTAGCTTGTGTGTGTGTTTGTGACAAAGAGAGAGACAGAGAGACAATTATTAGACAGATAATCAAAGACTAATTCGGTTAATTAAACTCCTACTTTTTTTTCTTTTTCTGCAACGTCTCAACTGGTACATTTCCATCTTTCTTTGGGCTTATAAGGAGAGAGACTATTTCTTGTGTGTGTACCAGTATGTTGAGTGTGGGAAAGAGAGAGCGGGGGCAGAAAGTGATAAATACGGTGACAAAGAGACAGAAAAATACAGAGACAAAGACAGAGACAGACAGAGACAGACAGACATAGATAATCCAAGACAGCTGCGGACAATTAAATTCTTGTTTTTGTCTTTCCGCAAAACCCTTCAACCGGTAATTTTTTCAGCTTTCTTCAGGTGTAATATGCACCTCTGTAAGGAAAGAGACTATTTATTGAGTATGTGTGCATAGATGAGGTGTGTGTGAGAGAGTGAGATGGATAGATTGGTTGTTTGGTTGTTTGGGTTTTATGGCATATCAACCTTTGTAGGTTATTTAATGCCAAATACATTTTTATACAAATAATTAGCTCTATTCCAAACAATTCAGTTTATCATGAGTACACAGTTTAATCGTCAAAAAAATTTCTATTTCAAGCTATTTACTTTAATCAAACAGTTCAAATTCAAACAATTCAGTTTAGTATAAGTATAGATTGTGTTTACTCACAGTTATATATAAAAAAAACAGTTCTCTTTAAACAATTCAGTTTAGCATATGTACGCAGTTTACATGTGAAAATAAATGTCAGAACAGTTCTATTTTAAACAATTCAGTTTTGCGTGTGCTGTTTCAAAGATAAAAACAGTTCGATTTCAAACAACTCAGTTTAGCGTAAGTACACAGTTTACATGTGAAAACAGTTCTGTTTCAAGCAGTTCAGTTTAGCATAAGTAGGCCGGTTAAATATCAAAACAGTTCTATATCAAATAATTCAGTTTAGAATAAGTACGCTTTATTTGACCCATAGATAGGACCCTATCAGGTGCTTCCACTCTGGGCCAGAAGGAACCAGGAGCGATGACAATGAAGGGGTGCCCCGCATTCCCCAAAACTCCAGCATTATTGGAACCTTAACGTCAGATTGCTTAACGTCATATCCAGAACACTCATTGTGGTGGTCTTAAAATCATGGACGAGGCTGATTGCATTTTGCATTGCAGTAATACGCTTAGAAAAGTTATGAATCCAATTATTCCCCCTCCAGCTATTGGTAAATGGTAGGGCAAACTAGGTTTTTAACTCTGATTAAGCAACCAGTCTAGGAGAAGGAAAACATTGAATTCAAACTTGTTTAACTCTGCTTAAAAATTTACTTACTCCTGCTCGTGCACACGTGTTGATATATATATTTTTTGAATCACAGTAATGTGCATGAGGGATATATATATATATATATATATATATATATATATATATATATATATATATATATATATATATATATATATCCCTCATGCACATTACTGTTATTTAAAAAAAAAATTCTTTCGATCTATATTTTCTTGAGAAAGAGACCAAAAACAATGCTTCCTGTTTTATTCAATAAGGCTCGCTACTTTTGACGCCCTTCCTGACAATCTATATGCGTCTGACCTTATTTTTAATATATATATATATAACGTTTATTTTTGACTTGGGTTCCATTACGAATCTTTCTGTGTTGTTTTCCACATATAAACTTGGAAATTTTCCAAACGAATTAACATTTAGTCTAATCTGTAGAAAATCTGATGATTACAGCTGAAGCTGGAAACTAATACCGGTTCGAGTGACTAGCAAACTCTAATGAAAGGTTTCGCTTCAATCTCTGACGTATCTCTCTTATAAAATAGAAAACTATGCAAAGCAGTACAAACAGCAAACTTTTTGGTGGGTTGAAGCCAGCAATCGAACATAGAATTTCACGATTAATTTATTATAATTTTTAACCCATTTATGTTCTATTTGATATTGTCTATTCATTTCTTTTTCTTTCGTTTCATTTTAAAGCCTTCTTGAATATTTTCAAGACATTTCTTATTTTCCAGCTGCTAGATTAGATTGGCTCCGTATTTATAACCTGTCAAGAGTATATACCACCAACGGCAATAAATCTAATTAAAGAAAACGGCTTCACACTTTAAAAACGGCTTGAAGCAAACGATATACCGCGGATTCAGACAATTCAGATGATCTAGTGCTTCTTGGAATTATGCCTGCTCAAGTCGAATAGCTGCTACATAGTCTGGAGCAGGCAGAAAAAGTTATTAACCTCTTCATCAACACAGACAAATCTGAGTTCATATATTTCAATCAATGTGGTATAATCTCTTCATTAAATGGCAAAACTCTAAAATTACTTGACCACTTCATATACCTCGGTAGAAATATCTCATCTACAAAAAACGATGTCAGCTTTTGTGAAATATTTAATGTCAAAGCCATCATTGTAGAAAAACAGTAGTGGTACTATTTAATCCATAGCTGGGGTAGAAGTAATTAATATCTTTCAAAGTTTTCTTTCATGTAGACTGGTTGCCTTATCAAAGCTAAAAGACCTAGTTTTCCCTACTATTTACCTATAGCTGGAGGGAGAATTATTGGATTTCTAAGCGTATTAATCATATTTACCAACCCCTCCGCTCGGGCAGGATATGACACAAGGTAATTTTTTAAGCGGAGTTTAACTGGTTTGAATTCAGAGTTTTCTTTCTCATAGACTAGTTGCTTCACCAAGGATAAAGAAATCAGTCTGCCCTACTATTTACTTATAGCTGGAGGGAGCGTATTAATGCAATGCGAAATGCAATCAGCCTCGTCCAGGATTTGAACTCCTGTAACTGGGTCGATTTCATACGACGATAAACATTACATCACCACATAAGAATGAAGAATAGTAGACTCACCTTCAGCTTCTCATGCCACAACGGCATCTTATATACATGTATGTATAATTTGGTCTGATAGTTGGTCTGATTTCAGGATTATCCTTCTCCTAGACTGGTTTCCTAAGCCTGAAATAGGAATACAGTCTGCTTAATAATTCTCCTAAAGCAGTTTCTTCCAGGAAGCGGTTGTGTCGATTCTGCTATATGGATGCACTACATGGACGCTAACTAAACGGCTGGAGAGGAAACTAGACGGAAATCACACAAGAATGTTGGGAGCAGTATTGAACAAGTCCTGGCGACAACACCCCACGAGACACCAACTATACGGCCACTTGCTCCCCATCACGAAAACTATACAAGTTAGACGAACCAGACACGCGGGACACTGCTGGAGAAGCAAGGACGAGATCATAAGCGATGTACTCCTATGGACCCCCACATATGGATGTGCAAAAGTAGGACGACCAGCTCGAACTTACATACAGCAACTATGTGAGGACACAGGATGTAACCCTGAAGACCTGCCGGAGGCGATGAATGATAGGGAGAAGTGGCGTGAGACGGTCAGGGATATCCGTGCTGGCGGCACGACATGATGATGATGATAACTCAAAGGGAACAGATAAATTCATGCCTAGGTATTTTTTCAAAATTTTCCTTAATAGTCTATGTCAGTCTCTGTCTTTATCATTCTCAGTCTTTCAGTCTGTCCATATCATTCACTCTATCTCTTGCCCAGTCAGCTGGGGCTGTAGAATAATAAATCACTGCGTCTCTGCAGAGACGTAAGACTTCCCCCAACGAGTGTCCTTTTATGACACTAAACAATCTGATGGTGAGGTTCAAATAATGCTGGAGTTTTAGGGAATGCGGAGTACCCGTTCATTGCCATCGGTCCCAGGTTTATTCTGGCCCGGAATGGTGGCACCTGGTAAGGGTCCTATCAATGGGTCAAATAGAACTAAACTACGTACTTATGCTAAACTGAATTGTTTGAAATAGAACGGTTATGACATTTAAACTGGGAACTTATGCTGCCCATTTGTAAATTCACCACGAGGACTCCCCCACATACTTTTGGTTTGGTTTCTTTGTTAAATCGTATATCGACCTTCATGTGTTATTCAATACCAAAGCCACCCTTGTAAAACAGTTGTGATACTATTTAACTCATAGAAAAGGGATAAGTTGATTCATGCCCCACATACTTTTGTGGAATATTGAAAAGATTCAAATAAATACTTTAAATTATATGATAACGTTTGATATGCCATAATTCAGGCTAGCAAGCAACCCACCAAGTATTTTTAAGTGTCGAATTTTATATATATATATATCTATATAAGTAAAAGTTGATGACCATAGCTGAGGGTGACCCGAAGACTCTCTTTTCATTATTTACTTACAGAGGTGTAGAAGAGGGTGCTACTCTTTTCCTTGGATTGCTCTAATTTACCCTTGATCCGTCCCTTATAATGGTGAATGTTATGGAAGGCGGTATCAAGCACTATTTTTTAAGTCTTCGGTATTACTCGACCCGGGACTGAACACCAGTCTCCCAAGCCATTGACTAACACACTACCCACTAGATCAATAGGCCGGTATATATATATATATATATATATATATATATGTGTGTGTGTGTGTGTGTGTGTGTGTGTGTGTGTGGTGATTTCAATAAGTTTTCAGGCATCCTTAGTACAGACATTTAAATTTGTCGTAGACATTTAAAAATTCGGTATGTTATTGCTATACATCTTATGAGATGACTGACCAATTTATATAATTTCAGATTCAAATGAACAGCTACAGCAGCAATTGGAATACACCCTATTAAAGCCTGATTGTCTCAGCTGGTGAATTTCAAAAATGCAATCTGGACGTGAGGACACACTAGAAGAACGATATGCAATAAAATTCTGTTTTAAACTTTAAAAAAATGTCCCATAAACGTATGGAATGCTTCAGACTACTTTTGGAGCATCTTGCATGAAGCACCAGTTTTTGAGTCGCTTAAGAGATTCAAGGAAGGCAGGATGTCTGTGAGGGACGATGAGAGGTGTGGAGGAGTAAGGAAGTCAATACACCAGAGTTGATTGGCTAAAGGGTTAGGGTTAGGGTTACTACGTTGAGGTTTTAAGGGAGTTCAGGAAGAGATTCCTAGGGAAGAAGCCAGCACTCTTCAAATCGGGTCAGTGGATTTCCACCAGGACAATGCACCAGTCCACAACTCCATCCTTGTCACAGACTATTTTACTAAGATGGGCATCAAAACAGTTCCTCAGCCTCCCAATAGTCCAGACCTTGCTTCCTGTGACTTTAGGTTATTCCCTAAGCTCAGAGGCTGTCGTTATGAGACATTTAAGGAGATGAAAGAGGCTATGACGAAGGTTATTGACACGCTCACACGAGGACTTTCATGGCGCCTCGCAGAAGTTATTGGAACGGTACATCAAGTGCATTGCAGCCGGATGAGATTACTTCGAAGGGGACTAGAGTTTCATGTGTGTACTATCAATAAAAGTGGCCATATGAGTAAAGTCTGGAAACCTATTTAATGATCCTCGTATATATATATATAACTGAAATTTCTTACTAAAGGCGTTTTAAATTAGTAAAATACGATGCAAAAAAGTTCTAAGCAATATCATAATATTTCAATGATAACATAAAATAGAAAAGGGTAAAAACACTGGAATCTCAGTTTAACGTGGCTGATCCCCAGGTCAGCCTGTATCGATATCTCTTTAAGGATTGTTGGCTGTGAGATTCTGTTGTAGAGCATCAAGCAACTCTTCAGCACTCTCCAACATGGCCTGGCTCAATAATTAAGGACTTCAACAGTTAATTAATGAATAAATATTAAGTTGATTAATGTTCGGACTGATCTTACTTCGTAAGGCTAAACAGCATTTTGACTCTCCTCTTTTCCTTGAAAGTTCCTGGTTAATTTTTTTTGTAACTTATTGTCCTGTTTTTTTTGTTTTTTTTTGCATGTAACCGTTAGAAGCGGATACTGGTGTTGAATAAATGTATTAAGTACTCATTCTTCTTTGAGTATCATTCACCAAGACGATACAACAGATTCTGAGACACATTTTGGCAACATTCATCTGTCATCAGCCCATCCAAAAATGTTGGCTGACTGGTTCTACTCGAGCCTTAACTACTATTAAATAAATCACCTGCGTAGTTCATTTGAAAGGTTTCAGGCTAGTTAAAGGTTGGTCCTCGATGGGTTTCTGTGGATGACAATCTAACCCTTTGGCCAATCAACGCTGGTGTATTGACTTCCTTACTCCACCCTCACCTCTCATCATCCGCCACGAACCCCCTGCATTCCTTGAATCTCTCATACCACTCAAAAACTGAAGCTCGATTCATGCAAGATGGTCGTAAAGCAGTCTGAAGCATTCCATACGTATCTGTGATATTTTTTCCAAGTTTAAAATATAATTTTATTGCATATCATTCTTCTAAAGTGTCAGATTGCATTTTTGAAATTCGCCAGCTGTGACAATCAGGCTTTAGTAGGGTGTATTCTAATTGCTTCTGAAGCTGTTCATTTGAACCTGAAATTAAAAAAATTGGCTAATCATCTCATAATATGTATAGCAATAACATAGTGAATTTTCAAGAGTCTACGACAATTTTAAATACCCATACGAAAAAAGTCCGGAGACTTATCATATGCACCTCGTATATATATATATATATATATATATATATATATATATATATATATATATATATATAGTATAGTTAGTCCAGTTAAACCGGAGTTAGGAGTAATTCCATCAGGACAAGAAATTATTCATGAATGAATATTTAAATTTTCCTGGTAAAGAGCTCAATGTACCAATAATACAGAGCAATAATTTCTTTAAGAAAAAACAACGAAACCAATCACAAAGGATTATAAATTTATTTCCATCCTGTTACGCATTTTTGAAATTTCCAAAAACACGAAAAAAAATTAACAGGACTTCTTCAGATCTTTTTGATAAAAAAACTAGAATAGACACATAAGAGTGGGAGGGGATAGAAGAGTGGGAGGGGATAGAAGAGTTACCTCTTCATTAAGCCCACTTCCGTTTTAAATTTAAATTTCGGTTAGCAATAAAGCAAATTTATTTATTTATTTAAATTTTTTTTTTTAAATTAATATTTTTTAAAATTACATTTAGACTTAAATTACAGATATTTTTAATTAGATTTAAATTTTAAATAATAATCTCACGAAAAGATGCAGTAATAGATATATTAAAACAAAAACAAATATTTAATTTACTTAAATATTTCAAAATTTCGAAAATATTTAGAAGGCATTAATCAGTTACACTTTTTATGCGTAGTACATATGTATTATATATTTTTTCACAATTTTCTAACAATTTATTTATTTATTCTCAAAATTAACTCTAATTCTCAAAATAACTTTATGCTTTTTTTTTAAAAAATTTTATTTGTTTAATTATTTATAGTTTAAATTTGGCCCTATGTCTACACCTAGCTATTAGTTCATTTCTCTTATTTAATAATTCTCTTGGCTCAGGAAAAAGCAAAATGTGGATTTTTTCCTCAAGACACAGATTGCACCTACTATCGAAAGATTTTGGGGTACTAGATCTTTTCAGTATGGACCATTGAATATCAGGGGTTAACCCTTTATTTTTTAATCCCCAATAGTGTTTTGATAGAGCAGTTTGATTTTTTTGATACTCATGGGAGAAGGAATATTTATGATTTCTGTACCTAATTTTAAAATTAGTAGATAAAACGCCAATATAATATTTCTTATCATTTATGTCCTCTTTTGGATAAATAATAGCTTGATATACTACGTTATCTAAATTACACAAACCATTCATAGGACAATCACTTCGAGATTTTCAATTACATTCTATTTTTTTACTATTAATATTATTATTATTTACTCGGTTATGGAATTTATTAATTAATTCATTATTATGACTATTTATTATTTGAGAAATATTTTTAGTGCAAGAGTAACTTATTTTCAAGGTTTTCCTATTAAATATTTTATGTAATATATTATCTTGTTTAAAATGTTTATCTATCAGTCTCAAAAAATATTTACCTACATCTATATTTGCTAGTTTACAAAAAGTGGGGTGAAACCATATAATTTTCCTTTTTCTATTTTTATTTTTTTGATCGTAATTATTATTATCTCTAGCAATTTCATTTGTTATATTTTCTTTTAAATACCTAAAATCCTCCTTAAAACCACTATTTTTAAGGGCATCTATATATTTTTTACTACTCTCTTTGAAAATCTTTTCATTTGCAGATAGCTTACCTATTCTTAAATTTACTGATTTTGGGATTTGCTTAATAATATCTTTAGGGTGATTGGAATTAACATTAATGTACGATGGGTTCTGGTTGGAATAAATAATTAAACAAATAAAAAATCTTTTAAAAAAAGCATAAAGTTATTTTGAGAATTAGAGTTAATTTTGAGAATAAATAAATAAATTGTTAGAAAATTGTGAAAAAAATATATAATACATATGTACTACGCATAAAAAGTGTAACTGATTAATGCCTTCTAAATATTTTCGAAATTTTAAAATATTTAAGTAAATTAAATATTTGTTTTTGTTTTAATATATCTATTACTGCATCTTTTCATGAGATTATTATTTAAAATTTAAATCTAATTAAAAATATCTGTAATTTAAGTCTAAATGTAATTTAAAAAAATATTAATTTAAAAAAAAAAAATTTAAATAAATAAATAAATAAATTTGCTATATTGCTAACCGAAATTTAAATTTAAAACGGAAGTGGGCTTAATGAAGAGGTAACTCTTCTATCCCCTCCCACTCTTCTATCCCCTCCCACTCTTATGTGTCTATTCTAGTTTTTTTATCAAAAAGATCTGAAGAAGTCCTGTTAATTTTTTTTCGTGTTTTTGGAAATTTCAAAAATGCGTAACAGGATGGAAATAAATTTATAATCCTTTGTGATTGGTTTCGTTGTTTTTTCTTAAAGAAAGTATATATATATATATATATAATGGTTAAAATTTTATCATAAAAGCACCTTCACTGAAAAAATGAAGAACATTATCACAATATATTGTCAATTATAAATGTAAGGTATGCTAAAACCTTATGACTCAAAATTTCACGGCTATGATCTTCAGGTTAGCTGGTAATCTAGCAGTTTGAATTACCAGCTGATCTGACGGCGGTAGCCGTGAAACTCGGAGTAGTAGGTTTTTTCTCGGTCTTACATTTTTTTAATAATTGTTATCGTTTTTATTAGTCTGTTTGAAATCCGATGGTATAAAACACAGCAAATTATCATTGATATTTTTTGGATGTTAATTAAACTGTAAAAAGCACTGCCTGGAGCTCATTCAACCCTCTTGGAGTATCTGCTATTTACATGGAAAAAATGTCAATCGAGCTATCTTTTTCGAGTCTATAATGGTCGACATCTGTACGTGCACGCCATAAGTATTGGACAACCTCTGAGCGTCGGTTAATTAAAACGAATTGTACATGTTGAGTCTATTTCAAATGATAGCGACAAGCTGTGTACGAACGTAGATAAAGACACGCAATACATTCGACTTTCGCAGTGTCGCTGATCCGAGAAAAGAAATTACTTCCAATTTTTTTTTCTTTAATTCTTAGAGATAGAATCTTTGAATAAACAGCCGTTTGATGGTGTGTTATATTTTGACCCTCGCCCCGGCCCAAAAATGCTATTCCAAGGTGATACACCGGAAGGAAGAGACACATTCCAATGGCCAGTAATCGAAAGAGATCGCGTGGGCGGAATAAGGCTTATGATATGGGACAAGGTGAAGGTCCCTTTGTGCCACTACAGTGATGCACCGCAAGAGAGTAACCTCTGAACTGCATGACAGTTATTTCCGCTTGATGACGATTAAACATCCGATTTCAAAGATCCAGTGGGCGATCGTGTGGGCGTTGAATTATTATTTAACTCAGTTGAATTCGGGTGCCAAAGCAGTTGACAGTAGAATTCCAGACAGCCAGAGACCAGATGTGGTAGGGAAGGCCACACCCGACAAAGGGGGCCCTTGGAAAGCCCCGATAGAGTGGACCCCAACATCAGGAGAACAAGAAAGACACAACGTGACGGTCATATCAGTGGGGTCAAAATATGAAGTTTATGTTCGGTCTCCAGCACCCTCTCACATGCAACCCTTGAACAACCCTTTCGAACCCTTGCAATAAAGTGAGAGGTGAATATATTTGTAAAGAAGTCTTCCGGCGTCTTCCTTCTTGCGTCTATCTTTCTGCGTGCGTCTGTCTTTGATATTGTGTCGTTGTGATGCTGAATGATGATGTAGATGACTATATAACAGGTGCTAGATTCACTGATTTCTTTTCTTTCTTTCTTTCAATTTTTTTTCTTATAGTGTTCGTTGCGTTTGTACCCCAAACTTTCTAGAGTTGACACCGAGGTTTTCGCTTTATTATGTCACTATTTCTAACCCTTGAGTTTATCTTGAAATCTGTTTGTAGTATTGATCAGCAGTTATACGCAGGAAACCTTGATTACCGTAGACATATATATATATATATATATATATATATATATACCTGATTCCTCCGCAGGTGCAGGATAAGATACAAGGTCAATTTTTAAGCGTCCTTTTACTAGTGTGATTTTAGAGTTTTCCTTTTCGTAGATTGGTTGCCGTACCAAGGTTTAAGAGAACAGCCTGCTCAACTATTTATCTACAGCTAAAGGGAGATTCATACCCTTCCAAAGGGTATTAGCACTATGTGAAATGCAAAAAAGCTCACCCAAGATTTGAACTCTGTTCACTTTGTCTATTTTGCACAATACAAGTCCAAAGAGACCCAGGCTTAGCTTCAGAAGGAGTGCTACGACTTTGTACCCTTCTCTCACTGCCTCCCTCCTCCTGCGACCTAGACCCGCTGGACTACTTCGTTTGGTCATACGTCGAGAACATCACCAACATGACCTCCCATGGTGTCCTCGTGGTGTAATGGTTAAAGCGATGCACTGCGGAATCGTAGTACGCGAGTTCGTACTCCAGTCGCGCTATTACGTTCACTTTCGGGCAAATACCCTTGGGAAAGGTATGAACCCCCTTATTCTCCCTCCAGCTATGGGTAAATAGTAGGACGGACTAGGTTCTTCAGCCTTGGTGAGGCAACTAGTCTAGGAGAAGGAAAACTCTGAATTACAAACCTGTTAAACTCCGCTTAAAAATTGACCTTGTGTCATATCCTGCCCGAGCGGAGGGGTTGGTAAATAGTACCAACATGACCTCCCACAACACCAAAGCCAGCCTGATCGCCGCCATCCGCCGAGTATTCGCCGAGCTCTCGCCGGCGCTTGTGGAAAAGGCATGCTCCCAGTTCCGGATCCGTATCGAGGCGGTGATTGAGGCTGAAGGCGACTACATTGAATAGATGTCAGATCTACTACATAAACAAGTTGCTTGAATTGATTTTTCAATAAAAGTTTTAAAATAAAGCTGTAGTGTTGTTTTCTTTAGGACGACAATTTTATCCTTCCACCCTGTATCTATGAAGGCGTGCTGAGTATAAAGGTTATAGTTATAGTGAATGAAATCGGTGAACGGAGTTCAAATCCTGGACAAAGTTGTTTGAGTTTCACTTCGTTCTAGTAATCTTGGGAAAACTTTAAACCATTTGCTCTTCCACCTGATTGACCGCCTGTCTGATGGTATCTGTGTACCTATAATATTCATAACACCATCCATTCCTTCCGGATCTCAGTCCACGTGATCTACTTCTGATGTTCTCTTGTTTACACAGCTAAGACATCCTATTTACAAAATCCACAATAACCGGCTGTCAAAGGTCAATATGTAACAAAAAAAGAACTTCCATATTTAATTATTGAACAAGTTTAGTTAAAAACGAAGAAAAGTTGTAAATCTCCGATTTTTGTGTTATAAACCTGCCTCTCTGCACTGAAAATATGCAGCAACGATCCTGGTTTTAACTGGAATCGAACACAGATCATTTATCGTGATGGATATGATATAATTAAAAAGAGCTTTTGATCATATAAAGTTTATCTGAGAAAACGAGATTTTTTTTCCTTTTCTTTTTTCATTTTAATTGTTTGCTAAGATTTCTTTTGTCAATTCAAATATGAATAAATAGTGAAACCCGATAATTTAGAATTGAAAATATTCGCCGCACGAGATCTGTCTTCCTTTTTGTGTTCCGGATATGTTTTGACGGTGTAGTTTATTGTCTCTCTTTCGAAGCTGAAATTCAAGATTTGTTTTCTGCATTGTGGCGGCCATTGTTATTGTAGACATTTTGCTTCGGTAGCCAGAGGAAATTGCATTCAAGGCAGTTTTTGTCATCGTCAGTTCATATTACGATGTACAATTTGATTTGTCTGACGAAATTATATTTTTTTGAATTCAGGTATTTCGTATTGGTTGGCGTGTGTGTATATATATTTGATTCAAATATGGTGAATGTTTTAATTAGCGCCCTGTCCAAATGACTGCTGTGTATTCCGGTGAATGTTTGTTACTAAAAAAAAAATCCTTTTTACTCAGACGTTAGATTTAAAATCTTCTCTCACCTTCTTTGTTTCTTTTTTTTCTTTTCTGTTCCTGTTTTGTTTTAGTGTTTTTATTTTCTTGTAATTAAATTCTTTTTTGCTTTTACTTTCTTTAATTGTTAGATTAATCTTTTCTCTTTTCTTTTACTTTCCCTTTTTGGTCTTTCTGATTTCTTCTCTTTGTTCGAGCATATCTTATTTTCAATTACTTTCTTTCTTTCTTTTTTCTTTCTTTTTTTCTTTCTTTCTTTCTTTCTTTTAGCAATTCTTTAATTCTCATTTTTTCTCATTCTTTTCATTTTTCTTTCCTTTTCTTTCACCTTAGCTTTTAGCGATTTTATACATCTTCCTTTCTTTCTTCCTTCCTTTCTTTCTTTCTGTCTGGCTTGCTTGCGGGTTTGCTTGTTTGTTTCACTGTCTTCTTTGTTGTTTGTTTACCTTTCTCTCTTTCTTTCTTTCTTAACTACTATTTTGGTTTGTTTTTTTTTCTTTCTTTCGTAATTTTTGCTTGTTTGCATGTTTTACTTTCTTTCTTTCTTCCTGGCTTGTTTCACTGCCTTGTTTGTTCGTTTGTTTATTTTTTCTTTCATTCTTTCTTTCGTCCTCTTTTGCTTGCTTGTTTGTTTGCCTTTCTTTCTTTCTTTCTTTCTTTCTTTCTTTCTTTTTTAACTACCGTTTTTGTTTGTTTGTTTCTTTCTTGCTTGCCAGCTTGTTTGCTTTACTGTTTTCTTTCTTTCTTTCTTTCTTTCTTTCTTTCTTTCTTTCTTTCTTTCTTTCGTTCGTTCGTTCTTTCTTTCTTTCTTTCGTCCCCACTTGCTTGCTTGTTTGTTTGCCTTTCTTTCTTTCTTTCTTTCTTTCTTTCTTTCTTTCTTTCTTTCTTTCTAAATTGGTTCTTAAGTTCTTTTTTTTCCTAGTTGCGTACAATGTACATCATTTTTTGTCAAGTTAATATGTTTTTTAAGCGTTTAAATTATATCAAGTACTCTAAATTCAAATAATTTTCAAACAAATATTTGACACATAGATGGGGCTCTAACAAAGCGATCTAGGAGTAATGACAATGAAGACGATACTCTCCACTTTCCACATCTCCAGAACTAGAGCCTAATCATTTGATACAGTTTAGTCTCATATTCATAAAACCTCATTTTGGAGAGGATCTTATCACTCTGCAAGGGATACAGTAAGCTTATTCTAAGCCCCATTAACCGGACAATAGAATGAAGAAAAAACAAACTGAATTTAAAACCAGAGGTGATGGGGGCAAGTGTTGTATAGCCATAATCATAATGATATCAATAACAACAGTACATCTGCAAACCACACAATACAAATACACGGGCGACTCTTTTGCTTCAGATACGAACCGTTTATTAACTTCTTGAAATCGGTTCTTCGACACGAGGAGAGAGATACAATTCTTAAAAGTTTTTTAATCATTCTATGCTAACAACACCTCAACGCTCAGTATATCTCGTGGTCCAATCTCAATTTCTCACCATCATGGTCGGACCCCAACTTCTTAACATCATTGTCGGACCCCAACTTCAACTGTCTTCCATTGAGGCAGACAACCCAACTGTCTGCCTACACTGGTCCAAAGTCAACTCCCAACTGACTCTTTTTCAAAATCTTCTAAATTCTCAGGACCATCACTTCCAGGCATGACGTCATTCACACTCCAGCCCAATTTTCTATCTGGGGTTTATTATGACAGTTGTGATTGTCATATCCTTTGCGTGCGAGCGTAAACTGTACCCAATGCACCTGAAATAAGAGCTGAATAGTTCAAAGCCCAACCAAAGTGAATTATAAAATAAAATTAATGAAAAATGATTAAAATAAAAAATCATTCCTTAATTATATAACACAAGTAATTCTAACCCATAAAAACCTACTTACTATGAATCCACCTCTTCTTCCCTCATTTAGGGGCTAAATGAGCTCTATGGCTTTGACAAGGACGCCGGTCTAGGATAAGAACAATCATGTGGTAAGTGGTACTTATTTGTAATGGTTATCGTCGTAGGAAAAGGACACGGCGATACGAGTTCAAATCCTGGACGCGGCTGATCGCATTTCACATAGCACTAATACCCTTGGGAAAGGTATGAATCCAGTTATTCTCCCTCCAGCTATGGGTAAATAGTAGGGCAGACTAGGCGCTTCAGCTTTGGCGAGGCAACTAGTCTAGGAGAAGGAAAACTCTGAATTCAAACCTGTTAAACTCCGCTTAAAAATGACCTTGTGTCATATCCTGCCCGAGTGGTGGGGGGTTGGGTAAATAAGGTACTTATTTGTTTTGTTGTTTAATGACATATCATCCTTTTTGGGCTATTTAATGTCAAATCCATCCTTCGAGAAGAACAGGAGTTGTACTGTTTAACCCATAGATGGGAGGATAAGGGGGTTCCTACCTTTCCCAAGAGTATTTGTCTGAGAGTAAACGTAATATAACACGACGGAAGTTCAAAGTGCAAACATAAGTAAGTTCAAGCCTCTTTGAGTACCTTCATTAACAAGGCCTTGCTGACGAAAGCAACAATCTGAAAACATACACGTATGTAAGACCAAAATAAATAAATAAACCTTAAAAAAATACAAATCTCTTCGGGAACCTATTAATCCCATGGGGGTTGAGCACTCTGGTGAAGGAATTTTCAGCCGCCGCTCGCATAATGCAAAGCTCTTCGAAAGAATTGAGCATTCTGGTAGCAGATAGGGTATAAAAATGTAAAGAAACGGCTGCTACTGTTACTAGATAATACCTTAAAAATTTCCTTAGCCAAAACGTGGTACGCTTGTTGGCTGAGCGGTCAGAGACTTAGCCTAATGTAAAGTTGGATGGCTTTCGATCCCGTCTTCGAGCGTCCTACGTGTCTAGCCACACTGAAGAGTTCTGATAGAACGAAACAGTCTGTCTGTGGATGACACTATATATATATATATATATATATATATATATATATATATATATATATATATATATATACCAGTCCTTGCTCACATGCAGGGTGCGACATATTGTCAATTTCAAGCGGAGTTTAACAAATTTGAAATCAGTGTTTTCCTTCTCTAAGATTGGTAGCCATATCAAGATTAAAGAGCTGTCTGCCTACTATCAACACATAACTGAAGGAATAATAGTTAGATCCATACCTTTCCAAAGGGTATTAATGATACGTGAAATTCTAACAGCCTCGACGAGAAGTTGCCCTTGGTTCATCATAATCATTCCCTACGAGGGTGAAAATTACACCACGAAAACCTCAATTTTGAATATATAATTCTCTCTCCGTCTCTCTCTTTATATATATATATATGAATGAGAGAAATGGAAATATGAAAAATCGTAAAATCGGGGAGTTTGTGTTTTTTGCTTATGACAAATACTTCATCCTAAAATTATTTCCGAATGAAAGATTAATAAATTAGATTAACAATATTAAAGAATCTTAACATCTGAAATTGATTATCCCAAAGATAGCTTAACAAAAAATCCCCCAAAAAACAAAAACTAAAATCAAAACAAAAATGCATATTATCATTTATAAAAAAATATATCCTCTGAATATTTGCTTTTTTCATATATATATATATATATATATATATATATATATATATATATATATATATATGTGTGTGTATGTGTGCGTGTGTGTGTGTGTGTGTATGTGTGTGTGTGTGTGTGTGTTTGTGTGTGTTTGTCTCTGTGTGTTGTGGGGGTCAGTGTTAGGTGTGTGCAAAAATTATCTAAAGTGAAATTGTATTTACCGAAAGAGAAATGTACAATGAATGGTATTGTAATTTTCTTCAAATCATCATCGGATACCAAAAGTCTTTATAAAAAAAAAATCAAAATTAGGTAAGGTTATTTAGTTTATTGTCATATCAGTCCATGACGGTTATCTTATGCCAAAGCCTCTTTATACATATTCGTTTAAGTGAATAGTTTAATGGTAACAGTTTTAAATGAGTCACAACTCATCTGTTAGCACATAGTTAAATGGTTTGAGCTATTGCTATTTAATCCTAGAAAATTTATCTATCAAGTATTCCTATCATATTTTATACTAATCATTTGTTTGCGTATATCGATATTGTTTTATGTACAGTAGATGTTTAAATATTTTTATTGGACTCATAGGTGGCACCCTAAATGGTATTGCCTCTCCATCACAGAGTAAACTCGAGTGTAATAGTACTGAAGAAATCCACCACATACCCCAAACCCCAACACTCGATCCTTACTATTAGATAAAGATTAACATCATATCTAGGATACTAAATGATATCATGTATGGCTGGCTATCCAACACGGATAATTCCGTTTTGTATGAATAATTTGTTACCACTTACTTAAATGAATCGACGTATTAATAACAAGGAGTAATACATTTTCTTAAGGAGGATAATATTTACAAGCAAAAGATCTAACAGTTCAATTTGACCCATCAAAGAAACCTTAATAGCCACTACCGATCCAGGCTGGAGGGGACCTGGGATCAATACCAATGAATGGGTACTTCACCTTCCCCAAAGCTCTAAGAGCCTCAACGTCAGAAAGTTTACTGTCATAACTAGGACTCTCTTTGTAGAGGAAAGTCTTTTTTCTCTTCAGAGAAATTCAAGGTTTTTGTTTATATATATATGCATTGTTGATGCATTTTGATATGGTGCAACACTAAAATGTCATATTTATTTTAATGTCCTCGACGCCCTGAAATTTTACACTTGAGATTAATTTGCAGCTTAGGAAACAAGAAAAAGTTCTCAAGAACTATATCTAGTGAATATGGCGTATGCAGTCCTGAACGTAAAGCAACATCCACTCAGGCATTTAAATATTCGCACAGCACACACAGCAATCACATAAACTGCAATGGGTGTCTTTGCTGAATATAGGCGAGATTTACCAAATGATATTAAGTTCAATCTTCGAATTAATAGGAACCACTTTGTTCAAGCTCTTTTCTTCTGATAAAGAGATTGGGTAAACCTATGAGGTACACCCCAACACTCGCACACACACACACACACACACACACATATATATATATATATATATATATATATATATATATAATTAAAGAGAGAGACGTTAGGTTGCAAGGGTATAAATAATTTGTGGTAATGGTAAACGCGCCAGTTTTGATTGAATTTACTCGCAAGTAAGAACGTAAAACCAAAAATTGAATCGTTATCTCCAGGAAAAATGTACAAAATTAGATTTGCTTGAAATTTTGAAAGCAGTCTTCTTGTTGGCTGAAGCAGTTTTACATTTTCTACTGTAAATTGTCACTACTGGTAAAAGCCCTGGTAAAAGCAAGGATTTTTAATACAAAACCTTACCATTTACAAGATTCTTGCAACAGAATCTCCCGTTGCCCCCTTTTTCCACTGATTCTTGTGCGATACTCAACATCCCCATATATATATATATATATATATATATATATATATGTGTGTGTGTGTGTGTGTTTTGTATCTGTTGGTTGATTTGGGTCGTGAAACTGGTAGTTGCGCAAAACGCTTATGATGGCTGTGGTTCCCATGTTTTAATAATCCCTTTTAATCGTTGCCAAGCACGTGAAGTTTGATTTAAATTTTACTGATTATATATATACACATATATATGTACATTTATATGGATGAGTGTATGTGTGTAGTTAAGAATCGCATAGACACAAAGCCAAGTAACGAATGAGTGTGAAACTGACCGTCACCAGGCACCATTCACTCTGTGTCCACGTCATTCTAACTTTGATGTAGATATACTCTATCATCAATATTGAGAACTTATGTATATATATATATATATATATATATATATAGAGAGAGAGAGAGAGTAAATTACCTGAAATAAAATTTGACCTTCTCTGAAGCCAAAGTAAAATCCCAGCATCTCTGTAAAGAAAAGAAAACTGCAACATCTCCGCAAACAAAAATAAAATCACATCTCTGTTGCGAAAATATAATCTCAACTTCTCAGTAACAAAAAAGTGGAATTGTTACATCTCTAAAACCGAAAATAAAATCGCAATAACCAAAAATAGAATCTCTGCCCTTCTCAAGTCGAAAAAATAAAATCCCAACACTTCTTTAGCGAAAAAAAAAAAAAAAAAAAAGAAAAGAAAATCGTTAACTGAAAAAGTAAAACCACGACTTTCTGTAACGAAAAACAAATCAAAACATCTGTAAAACCTAAAAAAAAAAAAAAATTAGAAATTAAAACTTTAAAAAATCCCAACACCTGTGTAATCAAAAATAAATTCGCGACGTCTTTGTAACCGAGAATAGATTTGTAAATTTTATCTTATAAAATACCAACTTCTCCCAATGAAAAATAAAATCACATTTCTTCGACAAAAAAAAAAAAAAAATCAAATCTGCGTAAACAAAAGAAACCCTAATTTCTCTGAAACAAAAAATAGAATAGCAACATATTTTTGACCAAAATAAAATAGCAAAAATTAACCAAAAATAAAACTAGATAGATGTATAAAATATTTGCGTAGTTTTTGAGTGATTCATATCTTTAATTACAGTTTAAATGCAGTAGAGTTTGCAAATAAATTTATACCTAAAAATATCCAGTTTGATTGTAAAATGATCCTCTATAACTGCTAAAATCCTGAGACCTGTGCTTTATAAGAAAATTGATATTTTTGGGTGATAGTATATAGTGTGTGCGTTTGTCTAACACTAGTCACAGAGTTCACAGATACTACATACTGATCCGAGGTGGAAAGCTTGGAAGCGACATTTATAAGCCCAATCATCCAAGATGTGGATCACTCTTTTTCTTCGCTTTTATTATTGATTAAAACATGATTTTATAAACAGGATTTTGCATTGAACAACTCGCAAGGATCAGTGTGCCGTAAAACACAAACCAACCTGTATGACGTGTTTCGTGTTATTTAATGCACGTGTAAAACCACGACTTTCTTTTCAGAAAGAAGCAATATTTATGAGGTTAGAGGTTGGCTTGCGCTGTTTACTATCGAATAAATAAGCTTGTTAAGATACCTCTGATAATGCATACTTTAAATAATAAAATATTTTTAAGCGTAAATCTTGCCCAAAAATTTAATGAAACACCCTAAAATGCATCAAGTAACATAATTAATCTGCTTTTATTTATCTATTTTAGAATCATTTCGTTGTACATGTCCATATGGACCCGTTACATAAGTAAAAAGTATAGATCAACTATTTCTCTTCGCGCATAATGGCATCTAGCTGCATGCTTTCATATTTCCCCGTTATTGTTCCCAGATCTTCTGCCTGGGTTGACCTTAGGAATTATGTACGGCAGGGCTACTGGCTTCTTTTGAAACAATTTTTTCCCCTCCTTTGCATTCCAGTGTTTACAAGGCCAATGACATTTACATGTTTACCATTTTTGCAGAGAACTCTTGAATGATGCACAAATTATGAATAAGACATCCTTTCCCGGGCAACAGCAGCAAGGTGAAATAAAGTCATTCGATAGAAGCCTGGTTATTTGGCCCCAAACACTGCAGTCCCTCCCAGAAAAAAAAATACAAGCGTATTTCATACAAGAATATTTCGAATAAGAATTTTTTAAAGAATTCTTGAATATCTATCTATCTATCTATGTGCGTGCGTGTGTGTGTGTGTGTGTGTGTGTGTGTGTGTGTGTGTGTGTTGAAAATGTCATTTGCTCTAATGAATAAAAAGTGCTCACTAACATTGTTAGAGTGAATATATCTGAGTAAGAATTGCGTAAACAGTGTCAACAGTGCTTGGCGACTGTCAGTTTCTCGTCTATGTATTCAGCAGGTCTCAGTCAGTGTTTATGCTCCCCTAACACACACACACACACACACACACACACACACACACACACACACACACACACACACACACATATATATATATATATATATATGTTCAAGCTTATTTTGTTAAAGACGATGGAACACTGTGTGTTTATTATTTTTAATTTTATTTTTTCTGGACACCTTGTTATTTTTCTAGTATCTGGATCTAGATGGTAAAGGATTTGCTTCATATCTTCGGCCCAAACTCTTTCGACAATACTTCTAGTGGTCATCAGGGGCAGTGTAGTTTTGAGTTAACTGTTAAATTTTTACTGTTCTAATAATTTGTAGCGTTTTGTTTGTATATATATATATATATATATATATATATATATATATATATATATATATATATATATATATATATACGTGAGTGGGCTGAAGAATCCCTGGGATGAAAAATTCATATGATTATGCCATATCTGCTGCTGCTGAACTTTTAAATAATGGGGTATAGTACTGCAACACCAATGGAAGAAGGGTGGGAATAAACCACTTTTGGCAACATTCCATGAAATTATCTTTGTCAACCAATGAACTTCTTTGCCGAACCACCTATACACACACACACACACACACACATATATATATATATATATATATATATATATATATATATATTGGAGGGTCGTTCCGAAAGTAAAGCCTCCTTTTTAAACAGACACAAGACTTGATATAGGGATCATAATAACACTGTCCCTCAATATTATTATTACTTTAAAATATTGATAATTATAATAGGATTAGGTAAATAATATTGATATCATAACTTGTTCCGATCTAAACCTCTTTTCTTGTGCTTGTAACGCTTCAACAATTAAGAGGAGCTTTTGTAAAGAAGAACCGCTTATCCGTGTGGAATCTAAAAACTAGAAAATAGGTGGCTTCAGACAGTGCGGCACGATGGCCGTAGCAGTGAAAGCCGAGCAGCTGATGTTGTAATTTGAAGAATATAGCAAATAAGTAACCAAAATATTGCGTAATATTAACTCGTAATTGCTGGGTTCCTCTATAAAGACTGACTTCGGCATTGAATAAACCAATGTTAGTTATCTGGTCACCATTTTAAGTAATCTGCGGTAACATCGCTGCTTCTTTCAGCATGATAGGATTTATTAATCTTTACTTGTGCAGGTAAGAATTGTCTACAGAACTCACTGCTTCTCAATGATCATCCGTCTAATTACTGTCCAAGCGATTCGTTGCTTAACCTTAGTGATCAACCTTTATTTGACCGTGAATCATTTACAACTCATAAAACAATAGATATCTAAATAAAAACAAAAGGAAAAAAAGGAATTAATCCATTTAGCGTTTATTGGAATTGATTGTGAATTAATTTTTTTACAAGGTCGTCCAAAATACAGGATGGTGGGGAGACACAATTAAAAAAAAAGGAAAAGAAAAGAAAAGATGACGAGGTTTAAGACTGGCCAATATAAAAGTTGATTGAAAACGAGTCCAGTTGATTTGAAATATGTTGACGAATTCACTTCAAAAACGAGCGTTCTTTGAACAGTTCAAAGCCGAGCTGACTCTTTTATTAGAAACGCCTATCGGCAAATTGGTGGCATGAAATCATGGCCGAAACTAATTAATCGACTGGCGCAAACTGATTGGCTATTATCGTTAAAACATTTCGCAATCTCATATTTCAGTAATTAGAATTTGCATTCGAGATAAACGCTTTTAAACTCGACGATACTGTCGTCTCTCGTCGAATGTGGAGAATTAGAAATATTCTCAGCCTTTTATCTATTGAGTTGAGTATGATTTACATGACAATGATACGCCGTTTGGATTTGGAATTTTTCCATCTTAGCTGATGTGATACAGAGTGTGAGTATTTGAATAACTATGTCTGAGTTTAAGTTTGTGCGTTATATATATATATATATATATATATATATATATATATATATATATATATATATATATATATATATATATTTGTCTGTTTGTGTACGTGTTAGAATAGCGTAGACCTTGAGTCAACAGTACTTGATAACTACCAGTTTCTTGCCTAAGAAATCCTCAGAATAAGCAGTCCTGAAAGTCAGCAAGCACCGAGCAACTGGGACCGCATTTCTTTAGAAGTACAGACCAATTACACTGCCGAATAGAAGATTGACATATTATGTTGAATTCAGTAATGATCAGGTCAGTGAACTAAACGAAGTGTTGTTAATGAAAATTACTTTAAAATCTGAGGTGTCACATTGCCTAAGTCTGACACATTAGTTCGCAGCTTCCACAAGCTGTTTTTCAACACTTGAAATGATTAAACATATTTTTACTGCAATCGGAGAGTCGACTTTTTCTTTGATTGAAGTCAGGCTATAATCAGACCGCCCGTTTTACAGCTTAGCTGTGCTGGGTTTTGTGCCAGAGACATTACAGTCGACACTGAGACTCCATCTTGCTATTTCGGAAGCTTTCTTTTCAACGATTCATTACAATCTGAAATCATTGTTTGAAAATTTCAGGTTAGCGTTTTATATGCAAATTCCGGGGAAAGTATTATATTTTTTGTAGCCCTCTGTGTTAAGTTGATTCTTATTCCTTGTTTTCTTGTCACTAAATGTTGTTATTTAAAGATTTAGGCTTTAGGTACAAGATTTGATTGAAAAAGTGTCTAATTATTTGAACAACTTTTGCGAGCAGAAAAATGAAACTGGTATGAAAATGAAGACCAAACACTAATGCATATGTAAAGTGTGTAGTACGTTTTAGACGAAACAGAATGATGGAACAGGTATCAGAAGGAAAAACAGGTGTTAGCTGATAAATAAGGAAAGTTGGTGACCGTAGTCGAGAGTTATCCGAAGACTGCCTTTTCAATAGCTACTACACTAAGGTGTAAGGGAGAGCGCTACTCCTTTCCCTGCATTTTTGCCCAGTCGGCTGGGGGTGTAGAATACACCGTCTGCTTCTCTACAGAGGCGTAAGACCCCACCCCCAACGAGTGTCCTTGATATGACACTAAAAAATCTGATGGTGAAGTTCCAGCAGTGCTGGAGCTTTGGGGAATGCAGAGTATCCCTTCATTGCCATCGCTCCCAGGTCCACTCTGGCCCGGAGTGGTAGCACCTGATAAGGGTTCTATCTATGGGTTAAATAGGACTAAACTGTGCTTCTTTCACTATACTGATTTTTGCATTTAATCTGCGTATTTATGCTAAACTGAATTGTTTAAAATAGAACTGTTTTGACATTGGAACTGCGTACTAGTGCTGAACTTAATTGCTCGAAATAGAACTATTTTTGACTTCTAAACTATGTACTTATGCTGAACTGAATTATCTGAAATAAAACTGTCTGACATTTAACTCTGTGTATTGCCCAGTCGGCTGGGGCTGTAGAATACACTGACTGCACCTCTGCAGTGGGGTAAGAACCCCCTCTAACGAGTGTCCTGGATATGACACTAAACAATCTGCTGGTGAGGTTCCAGCAATGCTGGAGCTTTGGGGAATGCGGAGTACTCCTTCATTGCCATTCCTCCCAGGTCCACTCTGCCCCGGAGTGGTAGCACCTGATTGGGCCCTATCTATGGGTTAAATAGAACTAACAGCATACTTATGCTGAAATGAATTGTTTGAGTAAACTGAATAGCTTGAAATAGAAATGTTTTTCATCGTTAAACCGTACTTACATTTAAACTGCGTGTTTAGGCTTCACTGAATCATTTGAAATAAACTGTTTTTCGACATGGAAACTGTATTTACACTTAACTGAATTGTTACATATAACTGCTTGAATAGTTTGAAATGGAGATGTTTTTGACAATTAAACTGTGTACTTATGCTAAAGTGAATTGTTTTAAATAGAACAGATTATTTACATAAAAATGGATTTGGCGTTAAATAACCTGCAAAGGTTGATATGCCATAAAACCCAACAAACCAAACCAAACCTTTCCCTGTATTGGTTCACTTTAGCCTTGATATGCACCTTATAAGGCTGAGTGTTTAGCAAGGAGGCATCAAGTATCATTTTTCAGTCTTTGGTATGACTCGATCTGGGATTGAACCCAGGTCTCCCAGGCCATCGGCAAACACCCTAACCATTATGCCCATAAGAAGAACTGGTAAATTTATTACTCTTTGAGCTTTATTTTGATAACATTTTTCTAAATTTTCCTTCCGTTTCATCATTCCGTCCATGGCGTTTTTACTTTATAACAGATCAGTCGCGCAGCAAAAGCTACTTCAGCATCGAATTAAAAAAATGTTGGCCTTTCAATGCCTCTTTCAGTTTGGGAAATAACCTGATGTCTAATGGTGCCAAATTGGGGTTCTACGATGGGTACGTAACAAGAGTGAATTTCAAGCTTCAAGCCATTTGCGCTGTTTTATAATTGCAATTACTTTTCCTCGCAACAACGCAAGGCCTTTTTGCAGCTCCGTTTTGTAATCATTTGACCTCAGGTTGTTACCGAAATTGAAAGAGCTATTCAAAGGTCAACGATTTTAATTCAATGTCGAAGTTGAAATTGTTATCCACAATGGGATCAAAGGTAAATGTATTTGGGAAAAAACGAAAAAGTGGACAGAAGATTTAAAAAATACACATGCTAATAAATCGTCACTAAATGGAATAATAAGCCTGTAATTTTTATGAGAAATAAATATTCTATTGACAAATATCTATTTCATCATTCTATCTTATCTCTTCATTTTCTTTTTTAAGTAGAGGAATTATATAGTGAATTGAATTACCATGACCTGAAAAATCCGGTGAACACTTACGCATCCCATAGAGAAACACTGGACAGTTGTTTCGATCTTATTAACGTCGCACCAGCTGTCCAGTATTTCCGTATGTCGTGCGTAAGTGTTCGCCGGATTTTCTGGTCATGGTAAATCAATTCTATCTTATCAATGTTTTATTTAAGATTGTATATATTTATGAATCTATCTTCTTATTTCATTTTGATAACAGTTTCATCATTTTATATAGCCTAAAAAGTGTTTTAAAAGCTTTGGTTACGTACTTATCAATCAGGGGAAATCGCCATAACCTAGTGACCTGTGGCCTCTTGAGCGGGTTCGAACTTCAGTCGTTCTATTCTGTTAATTTTTGGACCAATACTCTATAGAAAGGTCTGAACTCCCAAATTCCCCCTTGAAATGGACATAATAGTACCACTGCTGTTTTTCTACGAGGTGAGCTTTGGCATCGAATTACCAATGAATGTTGATATGCCAATAAATTACTCATGAATGTTGATGTGTCATTTAAGAAAGAAACCAAATTAAACCATATCTTATCAATCAACATTGATATTTCATTTTGATTGCCAGTTTCAGTATTCTATCTGGCCTAAAAGTTGTCTTTACGGCTTGAGTACCTTACTTATCATCAATTAACATTTAAAATTCTTTTGATACCAGTTTTGTTATTTATTTGAATCAAAATTTATTTTATAGAAGTGGAGGAGTTACTTATCAATCAGCATCGGCATTCTATTTTTGTAACATACCCATACATGAATATGGGAAACGTACATAGAGTGTTCATAACATTTATACATAGAACATCGAAATCCTGAAACACGAAAAACGCTTACGACTTCTTAGTTCAGGTACGGAACTTTTTATTACCTTTCAGTTAAAAGGCTTTTCGACATAGGGAGAGAGGCACAATCTTTCTATGCTGGTTTTTCCATCTGCCCCCCCCCAACACGTGCGGCACCCGCCACAAGGCCTCTGTGAGCGAGCGAAAGTCCCGCTTCTTCTTCGGACCGCAAGACTCAGCTAACTGACTTTCTTCAAAATCCCGAAAATCCTCCGCGCACGCTTCCGGTGCATGACGTCATTCACATCACCAAGTCCTATCTGGGATTTTTATTTTGACATTTCTGAATGACACATCCTCCCCACCCGTGCGCGTGAACACCTGCGCTCATGTTGCACCTAACTAACCCATGCGCTAAGCGAAAGGTTCTCAGCCTAACTAAACCGAAAGGCAAGATATATAAAACGAAATCCTTCGGCCATTATATTATATTTTGATACCAATTTCAATATTCTATCTTGACTAAAAGCTGTTTTATAAAATTGGAAACTTTACTAACCAATCCACCCCCGAACTTCATTTTGATACTAGTTTCATAATTCTGGTTTTTACAAAATGAGCAATCTTATTTGTTTGGTTTCTTTATTTAATGGCATATCAACCTTTGTAGGTTATTTAATGCCAAAGGCATTCTCCTAGAAGTACAGTAGTGGTACTATTTAACCCATAGCTGGGAGGATAAGGGGTTTTTATACCTTTCCCAAGGGCATTTGCACGAAAGTGAACGTCATAGCGCGACTGGTGTACGAACTCGCTTACTACAATTCCGCAGTCCATAGCTTTGACCATTACACCACGAGGACACCCCAAATCAAATTTGTAAATTGTCTCTTCATTGAAGAATCTGCTCCAGCGTACAGCACTTGAATGTTCATAGTACTACTACTACTACTGCTGCTGGAAACGCATGTGGGAACAACTAAGAATTAACCCCAAAGACTTACATCATTGGTTACATCAGAAATATAATCATATTATTATCACGTTAAACATGAACTATGTATTATAAATCTTAACTGTAACGAAATAGATTTCATTTCATTCCTATCACAATTCTTATAACCTGGTCGACGTTTCTAGAAAGATAAAGGTTAAAATTTCTCTGTCAACCACACCCTCTCTTACATCAGATCAAAGCATACGAATGATTCATAGATTATTGTGTAATTAGATATAATCTGGCACAAATAATCACCTAACCATTCGTATCTGAGAATTGAAATTATATTTAAACTGGTTAGTATTTTCTTTAAATTGATATTTTTGTCTTTGTATTTTAATTCGCTAATTATTTTAACCATTTATCTATTCTAGTTAAAAATCTCTACTGATTATTATTTAAAAAAAAATATTTATCATTATCAGGGGTAGTTATCAGCCTGGTTGGTGGATAGAGTAGCTGAGTATTTTCAAGCACAATGTTTGACGATTTCAAAGCGTTGTATAGTGGCTCGTAAGACGAGACTTCCGGTATATCGGAGGTATAAAAGATGTCATGTTTCTTAAGCACGTCGGAACTGAAAGATCTCTGCTTCGTGCTGGGGTTTATTCAGTCGACAGTCTAGCATCCATGCCAGACAGTCAATTCCTAGAGCCTCTGGGGGCCGTCACCCCAGACTTTAACCCTCCTTGGTGAGGGGTTAGGTTTATCGCCGGGCACCTGAGGCGCCCCTTTTTAGGGGAATGCCAACGGGGCTGGAGGCATTTTTGGAGCCACCTGGCGTGTCTAAACCACGTCCCTGCACCCGGATCCACCTAAAAATGCCTTTGCCACACTCTTCCATTTGGTGGAACGTTCGTCAAATATCGGCACTGAAAGATCTCGGTCAGTTGTAAGACCAAATTTGGACGTAACACCCACAGCACGAGTCTTATAGTATTTGTTGGACTGTAACACTTCAGTTAATAAATAATTAACTCTATTTCACTGTGTATCTCTTCTTTACCACGATACAATAAAAAGTGTTGAGTGTCTTTTTACATATAAATGTATGCATTCATACTGACTCAGTGGAGAGGCGAGGAACTATTTTTAGTTGAAAACATAGAGATACGTTACATTACGAAAATACATTAAGTCAAATACAATAAAATGCAAATGTTTAATGATTCAATTGTCACAATGAATAGTAAACATATATCATATTTCAATAGTAATACTGTAATAATGTAAGAGGACAAGCAGGAAATTGATGACGGTGCACAAAAGATATAACAGGCAAATTCTATGTATCAGGAAAAGAAGAAGGAAGATGATTCACCAGTCTAGAGAATTGCTTTGATGAAGCAATTCAGGGAATCGAAGATTAAAATACAAATATTTACTACTGTTTGATCAACCAGTGGTAAAGGTTTAGATTTTAAGTCGACCTCTCATTTTGATGAGCTATTTTTAGGTTTAAATCGTCAAAATGCAAACCTAAATTTTAGGTAGAAAATATTTATCATCGAGTGGTAAACTAGTGACAAAGGCTTCGATTTTAGTCCTTCCCCATTAGTCGACGTCTCATTTTGTTGAAATATTTTCTGGCTTAAAGAGTCAACTTGTAAACCGCGTTTTACGGTATAAAAAGGGGAAATTTCATGGAAGTAACCGAATCTTTTCTGATAGTTGCCCAAAATAATGCCATAAGAACCCATTACGTAAAAGCAAAAATTAATTATATGCATAATAGCAAGAGTTGGCTGCAGTGATGGAGACGAATCAGATAATTGTATAATAAGCAGATGCAATAAATTGGCATAAAAGGATTACAAAATTAGGTGCGACTGGGTGTGAAAGGTGACCGACTGGGAATTGTGCAAAAGATTAAAATTTGACCATACTTACAAATGGTATATTCACAAACCAGACACCGTTCTAAAGATTCTGTAGTATTTTGAGATACAAACGGATCACTAAATCTTGACCCTGAGTCTAGACCAAGTGTTTATATGAAAAAAAATATCATCCAGTAAATTTTGTCATTTTGTCATGGAGTGGATTTTATCATCTAGTGGATTTTGTTATTCCAGCTGACTGGGCCAAAGGTCAGCTGGAGCTGTAGAATCCACAGACTGCTTCTCTGCAGAGGAGTAAAGCCCCCCCCCCCACGAGTGTCCTGGAATGACACTAAGCAATTTGATGGTGAGGCTCCAGTAATGCTGGAACTTTGGGGAATGCGGAGTGCCACTTCCTTGCCATTGCTCCACGGTCCACTCAGTCTCGAAGTGGTAGAACCTGTTAGGGTCCTATGTATGGGTGAAATAAAACTAAACTGTCTGCTTATACTAAACTGAATTGTTTGAAAAAGAACTGTTTTTACATTTAACTGTGTGCGAAAAAAAATTGTACTTTTGTATATTTGAAGATATGAAGGTTTTGAAACGTGCAAACTTTTATCAAACTGGCATAATTCGGCATTAAATGACTCGAAAAGGGTTGATACGCCGTAAAACCAACCAACTAACCAACCAACCAACCACATAATTAGAATCAAAACCACATAATTAGAATTAAAACATAAAGAAAGACAAATAGCCAGAGAGTTAAAATTCTCTAGACCAAGAGGATGACGGTGATGCTTATGGTTGTTGGTAAGCTTGGAACGGTCCCTGAGGGTTTAGACAGAGGCTGGAATTGGAGAAGAAATGAGACCATCCAAAGTACAGCACACTTTAGATCAGCTAAAATATTTAGAAGTATCCTAATGTTCTAAGGACACATAATTTCACCAAGACCTGAGTGAAATAATAGTGTTTCTAAAAAAACTAACAGTTATATTATTTCATCTAATTATTTGTATTTAATATGTTGTTTGTTTGTTTGCACTTATGTCGTTTCAATGAATTATTAATCCTGATTAGACAATTACAGCATCAAGTAACTATTCTTAATGAAAATAATTTACATTTACTCTTGGGAATCCCGCTTAGCATAACGGTTATCGTTGTAGGAAAAAAAATTAGCGATCCAAATTCGAATTCTGGATGAGGTTGTTTGCATTTCACTTCGCACTAATACCTTTGGAAAAACAATCTATGTATCTCTACCTGTTCTTACAATGGGTAAATTGTTGAGCAGAGAAGATTCTTTCGCCTTGATTAGTCAACCTATATAAAAGAAGGAAAACTCTGAATTCAAACCAGTTTTACTCCGCTTAAAAATGACCATATGTCACATTCAGTTCCTGAACATAGGTTTACATATATAGATACCTTCATTACGATCACGTTATGCTAAGGATTTTAGACATTTAGTGAATATAGTCAGGTTTTAATTTTTTCGGTTTCTTTATTTAATGGCACCTCAACCATTATGGGCTATTTAGTACCAAAGTTATTCTTATAAAAGTACAGTAGTGATACTATTTAACCCGTAACTGGAAGAATAAGGGGACAAATACCTTTCCCAAAGGTATTTGTCCGAAAGTGAACGTAATAGCATGACTGGAATTTGAACTTGGTTACGACGATTCTGCAGCCCATCACTTTTCACAAGTTTAGTCAGGCTATAACAATAGACCAGGCTAATTGCATTTCACATAGCACTAAAACCCTTGGGAAAGGTATGAATCACATTATTCTCCCTCCAGCTATGGGTAAATAGTAGGGCAGACTGGGTTCTTCAGCCTTGGTGAGTCAACTAGTCTAGGAGAAGGAAAACTCTGAATTCAAACCTGTTAAACTCCGCTTAAAAATTGACCTTGTGTCATATCCTACCCGAGCGGAGTGGTTGGTAAATAGGATAACAATAGAGTGCTGAAAAGGAATCGAACTATCTACTCTAACGAACAGAACATTGGCTTGTAAAAGAGTTCCCCTCTTAAAACCCATTGCTGAATGCTTTGAACCATCTTTTACTGAGAAAATGAAAAAGATCTATTTCGAAAATCAGAAAAAAGTAGTATTTTACATCAGCATTAAAATACTCAAAGGCCATATTTTATTTTGGGAAGAAGATGTATTCGCCTTGAAGAAATCATAGACAAGATTTCGACAACCCTGTCCACCTTCTTGTGTTGATTTGACAAGGCTGTCACTATATACTAGTCGTTAGAGCTGCAGCTCTAAAAACAACGCTGATCATATCGCTCCTCTTTTTCTCCCCATAACCGAAAACTCGCGCCTAATGTCTACGCTGACCTCAACATGTCAACACATTATTAGATAAGTATCAAGCCAGAGCGAAGGATGAGGAAACGCCTCTGACGTTAACATTGTTGGTTGGAAGTTTGGTAACAATCGTTTCTCCTGATGGCTACTGACAGCCAGCAACTTCTCTGTAATCAAGTTGTGTTTATTGTCCGGCATTATCATTCGTACCGCCAAGGCAATTCTTTCTCAGCAGATCCGCATTGCTATCATTAAAAGAAATAAAAACTCTTGAACCGGAAGGGCCAATGTCAAATGGACGCTATTTCTGAAAAATTTCGGCAAAACAGAGCGGTTTTAGTCGTCCAAACTACTTAATTAAGTTGGCTTGGGTGTGGCCTCACCATTCACGGCTTCCAATCGTACGAAATCTTTCGAAATCGAAACTAATCTGCAGGGATTTGTCAGACAACTTCAACATTTCTTTCTCTTTTCCACGTCATAACTATGTTGGATTGTCCATCACAATTTGGATTAACAGATTTCCATCGGATCAAGTCGTTTATGGTTGACCGACTATTCTTGTCTGATTACGAGAAGCCTTATATGGTTATTACGTCATCAAGAGTTGGACAAGACACACTGAACCTTAAAGAAAAGGCTCCCTAGTCTTAAGTGTAAAACAGCCTAACTTCTTAGATGCGGATACACACGACAATAAATAAATGCCTATCTTCATTGTTGAATGGAACAGCCATAACGCCTTATATCCTTCACTCATCAAATGCAGTTCAGTGCCATACCCAAGAAACACGTTCTGGATGGGTATTACGAATCTGCAGAGGTGCAGTCGGTCAATACTACAGTCCCAGTCAACAGGGCAATCGTCAACGTTAGAAAGCTTGTATTCTAATGCCGATAAACACACTGGTCAATTAGTGCTTCACTATTTTTCCGTATCTCATTTCTCCGTCCTGTCAACCCTATATCGACTGTAATATACTTAAAAGGGAAAAAATACCCTCTTCTTAAAAAAGGACTATTCAGAGTATCACATGAAACTACATCTAGTAGTGAGGAGCCCAGTCTTATAGCTTCATGTAACTAATGACATTAATTCTTGGTAAACAATTATAGCTTCAAAAACCTTTCATAATAAAAATAATTAACACATGATCATACGGTTTTAAGTAACTAATCAGAATAATCATCAATAAACAATTATAGCTTCAAGTAACTATCTTAATAAAAATAATTTACACATGATTATATAATTTCAAGTGAGTGATCATAATAATCCTTAGAAAACAATAATAGCTTCAAGTAACTATTCTTAATACAAATGATTTGCACATGATCATATTGTTTCAAATAACTAATTACAATAAACATCAGTAAACAATTATAACTTCAAGTTACTATGTTTAATACAAATTATTTGCATACTGTCATATTGTTTCACGGATTCCAATCCAATGCTAATTAATTTTTAAGCATAACTACTTTATCTACTGATGGAACGCTAACAAGTACAACCACTCCGGATCAATGGATCTGAGAATAATAACAAGGAAGTTGTGACATGATACTCCTGAAAAGTTCAGAACTGAAACCTCATTATCAGTTAATAGGTTGGTTGTTTGGATTGTGTTTTATGGTATATCAACCATTGTATGTTACTTAATACCAAATCCTATATATATATATATATATATATATATATATATATATGTATGTGTGTGTGCGTGTGCGCGCGTGTGCGCGTGTGTGTGTGTGTGTAAGTGTGATTTGTAAATGCATCTTTTTAAAAAGATTTTCAAACGAGCCTGACGTTCATTTTTTTGGCACACAGTTATGTGGTTTCAAGTATTTCTATCAAATACAAATCATTCTATTCTCTATCAATCATTTAGATATTAATCAATTATATTTTGCATAAGTCATTTGTTTGCACACAGTTCAAATGTCAAGCAGTTTTATTTGATCCATAGATAGGACCCTATCATGGGCTATCACTCCGGTCAGAATTGATCGAAGAGCAATGGCAATGAAGAGGTACTCCATATTTCCCTAAGCTCCAGGACTGGAGCCTCGCCATCAGATTGTTTAATGACAAATCCAGGACAGCCGTTGGAGAAGAAGCCTTAACCCATCTGCAGAGATGCAAACTTTGTATTCTACTAGGCTCGAATGGTTTTATGACCAAGCCATTATTACCACTAACCCAGAGCACCCTAGCATAATCTTACAATATCATCAGACTATGTTGAGTTTTGACACATTGGCTCGATACTGTTAAGCGTGGTCACGCCGAGTTTAAAGATTACGATCGTTGGAAGTGGAATTAGCCAAGCGATTTCACATACTAGACGCGGCTATTTATTTTTCAGTTCGAGTTAATGTTTTTGGAAAAGGCATGAATCCGTCTGATTTCCCCTCCAACAATCGGTAATTAATAAATCAGATTAGGCAACCTATTCAGAAAAAGTAAAACCGAATTCAAACCAGCTATACTCTGCTTAAAAATTGACCTGTGCTTTGGGTAAATAAAGCCTCTGGCATTAAATAACCCAACAAGGTTTTCATGCCGGTATACCAAACAATCAATCAAATCATAATCTCATTTCTAATCTCATTTCGCCCATTTTTCTACCTAGACTAGCCTTAAATTAGTGATTATATTTAAGCAATTTTTTTCCTTGGGTGAGGAAAAGGTCGACCCAGAGGAATATCCTATCTTTTGGATCTTATTGCAGCCTTTAAGTGCGGAATCCGACATAAGTCAGAAATTGAAGGAAGGGAATTTATTGGCTTCGTTGATCGGCTTACAATAAAGGAAACTTCTCTTTGGTTCAGCTGTGTGCGAAAGAGAAGTCAGTAAAATACAAAGAAAAACGGAGAAAGTTTCAAATATCAATAAACGCTGGCTTATTGGGTTTTAGTTCGTTTATAACTGTTCATCATTTATTCTCTGACTGCAATTGGCTCTTAAACGAGGAGTAGTACTCAGTTGTTTTTTGTTTTTTTTTGTTAGATTGATCGGGGATCGAATTAGTTTTCTATCTATTCCTATCAAATGAAGCATACAGAATGAACTTATAAAAAAACATGTATTTAATTATTTCACTTGTAATTTGTTAGATGATTAGTTTTTACGCTATGCCAACCCTTGATGAAATATTTAATGCCAAAGAAGTTATTTTATGTTCCGAAGCAATCATATAGTTTCAAGTAACTATTGTTTATAAAATAATTTTGAAGACAGCAACAAGTCGAGCCTCCTTTTGCGTGACGATAATTTTCGTAATAACTGGAATTAGCGACTGAGTTCAAATCTTACCGCGACCTCGGATAGGAATGCTGAGTCTTGTAACCGTATCCCCAGTAATTACTGTCTTCCACGTTTTTGATCAAGTAAAGCACTGGCCGGCTTGGGTAGGATTTGAAACCGCTATCTTCTGACAATGCTCACCTGCAAACCGTAGAGACTCAACGCCTCTATCCGCTGCACCACAGGCCCCAAAGGGCGATCAAGGATGGATTTTTTGGTCTGATAAATCCTTATCTGGTCTTCCAGAGTCGGGTCCGTACCGAATTTTTGTACTTGTCTTTAATTGGAATCATTTTGAGATGAGGTTTCTTAATCTGAGAATTAATTTTTATTTATTGCGGACTTTTTTCCTCATCTTGGTAGTTTTTTGTGTTGTTTCTTCTTTCACTACGTTTCGGCCAAGATGAGGAAAAAAGTCCGCAACAAATAAAAATTAATTCTTTGATAAGGCTGTTTGGATTTTACTTTAAGCTAATACCATTAGCAAAGGCATAAATGCATGTCTACATCTTCCAGCTATGCGAAAATAATCAGGAAGACAGGATTCTCTTGCCTTAGTCAGGAAACCAATCTAACAGAAGGGAAACTCTGAATTTAAACCAGCTTTACACCGCCAAAAATGTCTTTGAAAAGTGGATGGGTAAACACCTATCAGATTTTTAATCTTCCTATGTAATACTGGTTATGTATCCATTGTATGTTTAAAAAAAAAACTATTTCTATTAAATGGTGCTTGTTTTCTCATAGTTACCATGAATTGAGACTAATAAGTTGACCTTTTATTCCTGAAAAATCTCAGTAAAACTAAGGGTCGGCTTATATTTGGAAAGTCTAAAAAGTGGTCAAGTTGTGGTAAAGATTGGATTTTAGCCCTGATGTAGTAGTTAACCTTAAATTTTGTAGAGATGTTTTCCAGCTTAAAAGATTAACTATAAGGCCGCAATTGACGGTATATGATTTCGGTTATTCTTATCTCATATAAGTAGTTTCCATTCAGTTTTATGGTTTGATTTGGTTGGGTTTCTTTGTTTAATGACATATCAACCTTTGTAGGTTATTCAATGCCAAAGCCATTCTCCCAGAAGAACAGCAGTGGTACTATTTAACCAATAGCTGGGAGGATAAGGAGGCTCAGACCTTTCCCAAGAGTATTTGCCCGAAAGTGAACGTAGTACAGCGACTGGAGTACGAACTCGCTTACAACGATTCCGCAGTCCATTGCTTTAACTATTACACAACGAGGACACCCCCCTCAGTTTTATGGTTTCAAGCAACTAATCTTAAAACAAATAACTTGTACTGATGTCCAGAGATTCATGGTTGGTTTGGTTTAGTTTCTTTGCTTAATGGCATATCAAATTCTAAGAGGACAGTAATCGTACTATCTACTCTATAGCTGAGGAGTAAGGGAGTTCATGCCTTTTCTAAGGGTATTAGTTTGAAAGGTTGGGAATACTACTACAGAAATATATATTTTAATAACCTATGGGAGATTCCAAGAATATCTTGATACGAATGAATAACCGGTAGAAACTGTTTGAAATTATATCATAAAGGTACTCCTACCAGAGACTTGACATATATTGTGAATCCCCCTAACATAATGAAGCTGCTACTGGTAATGATGATGATGATATACATTTAATCTGTTTTTGTTTGTTTCTTTCAATGCATATTAACGTTCACGGGTTATTTAATGCCAAAGCGATATTTGTCGAGGAAGGATATCCCCCGTGGCTTAAAGTCAAATGTGTTAGACTACAGCTTCAAAGTAAGTAAGTTCGAATCCCTGTCGAGCTAATACCTTTGAGAAAGGTATGAAACCCTTTACCCGCCCAACAATGGGTTAAAATTTTATCCGTGCTGGTCTTCTACGAGAAGAGCTTTGGTATAAAATAACCCGCGAAGGTTTATATGCTATTAAGCAGAGAAGCCAAATGAGTGAAACCATTCTCGTCGAAGAACTGTAGAGGTATTATTTAAAACTATAGTTCGAGTGCCCGTGGTGTAATGGCTATCGTCGTAGGAAATGGACACGGTGATACGAGTTCAAATCCTGGACGAGACTAATTGCATTTTACATAGCACTAAAACCCTTGGGAAAGGTATGAATCACATTATTCTCCCTCCAGCTACAGGTAAATAGTAGGGCAGACTAGGTTCTTCAGCCTTGGTGAGGCAACCAGTCTAGGAGAAGGAAAACTCTGAATTCAAACCTGTTAAACTTCGCTTAAAAATTGACCTTGTGTCATATCCTGCCCGAGCGGAGGGGTTGGGTAAATATATATACTTCGAGTGATAACCGAGGTTGATACCTTTTCCAAGAGTAATAACGCTACTAGAGTTCGAACTCGCTTAAGACAATATCACAAACCAACAAGTTAGCCACTTCACTCCGAGTCTACCCAAATACATTTCACAGCAAAGCCAATTTGCATACGTCAAGATGCACACTTCTCAAAGTTGTGTAAGTGTGAATTTGCATACAAGTGCACAGGTGCAAACAAAAATTTGCATATTTTCAACTGACAATAATAAAGTAGAAATGCTGATTTTATCGTGGGAATTTTGAAAAACCTGAAAGATATAAAATAGATTCTTCTAGCGAGAAGCAAAGCAGGTGGAAACAATTTGGATTTAAAAAAAAATGTCTTTAAAGAAGATATTATTTATTTGAAAAAGAAAGTAAAATGTCCCCGTATATCTACTCAAAATGATCAAAACATGTCAGATGATGGAATGAATTTCAGAACACGAGAAATTGTATATTGTATATATATATATATATATATAATTCCTACAAAGCCGCAAGAGAGTCTACTGAGGTTTCCCTAAACGGCTCTTAAGAATTGCACCGGCGAAGTGGGTTAGGATAAAATACATTTTATTGGTTAAAAAGACCCCTCACCTACACAGAAATTAGCATATCTAAAAAAAATTCCCTTTTTTCTTTTCTATTTTTTCTTTCTTTCTTTCCTTTCCCTTCCTTCACTTTTTCTCTTCATTTCCTTTTCTCCATTTTACCTACATTAAACAAGAGGTTCTTTAGCCTGGGTTAGACAACCAGTCATGGAGAAGTAAAACTATGAATTTAAACCAGTTAAACTTTGCTTAGAAAATTGACCTTATATCGCATCTTGTCTGTGCAGAGGGGTTAGTATATATATATATATATATGAATATATATATATATATATATATACGGCTATATTAAGAGAGAGAGAGAGAGGTGGGGGAATGTGTGTGTGTGTGTGTATGTTTGTGTGTGTAGGTGTGAATGTTTATCTATGCAGCAGAATTTCTTTTTTGGAATATTTTATTAAGGATGACAGACTAGAATTTGAAGCAGAATTTTTATTATTCGCTTTTACTGTTTGTGACTGAGGAGTCGCAAATGAAGATTAAAGCTATTTAGTAAAACTTTGAAATCTCTGATTTTACGTTCTCGTAACGTTAGATATCTCATATATATATATATATATATATATATATATATATATATATATATATATATATAAGTTTTGAACCCAGCTTCGAGTATCACGCGTGTCTAGCCACACTGAAGAGTTGTGATACAACGAAACAGTCTGTTTGTGGATGACAATATATATGCTACTCCGGGGGATGAGCTCTAATGCGAAGGTATTGATGGTTGCCACTCGCGTAATGCAAAGCTCTTCGTCGGCATTGTGATCTTGGTTGCGATTTCCCATATATATGAAAGCAAAACAAAAAGTAATACATATGCGTTTAAAATCCCTTCGCTTACGCTGTGTTTCCTCATAGCTGTACGGTTGAATCTCCAGCTATCTTATGATAGCTGGAGATTCAACCGTACAGCTATGACTTTTATAAGTCAACCGAGTTTCGATCCCAGCTTCTAGTATCTCGCAGGCCTAGCCACACTGAAGAGTATCACACTGTTGAGATACAACAAAACAGGGTGTCCTAAAGATCAGAAATGTAAAGAAAAAGTCTAAATAACTTTTTTATTGCAAAGTTTCATAGAACATTTTATCAAGAAAAAATAAGGATATAAAGGTAAATTATATAATTCCAAAATATAAAGTTCAATAAACTTATTTTGATAAAGTTATAAGAATAATTATATATCATTCGAAAAAACTAGATGATCAAAAACGTCAGAACGATTAAATAAACCCGTAAAATTTTATTATCATTTTGTATTAGGAAAATACTTTTAGAGTAAGAATATAAAATAGGGTATTTTAGTAAATTACACCGGTTCTTCAGCGGCTTTTGCATGGTAAATATAGCGAAAAAATATGTGACATCATTGGAACTAAGATAGTTAAGTTACGTAATGAAGATAAACTCTCGATTAGAGATATTTCAAAGAATCTGGGGAAATCTAAAAGTGTTATTCATAGTATTTTAAGAAAACTTGAGGAAACTGGGTCATGTGAAGTCAAGAAACCACCTGGCTGGCCTAGGAAAACTACTACCAGAGAAGACAGAAGGATTGGCAATGAATCAAAAAAGGATCGATTTGCGACAGCAGCCACTATCTCTAAAGGAGCTAATGCTGACCTTGGCATTAAAATACCAAAGCAGACTATTTCCCGAAGACCTGATGAAATAAATTTGTTTGTCGAGTAACTTCTACGAAGCCTTACATTTTTAAAAAGAACAAAATAAACTGATTAAAATTTGCCTCTGAACATGTCATACGTACTGAAGAATAGTGGAGTTGTGTTCATTTTGGCAATGAATCATAGTTTAACCTGTTCGGTTGTGACATGAGAAGGTTCGTTCGACGCAGTCTTAAGGAACGGTATTCCCCACAATGCACTAAAAGTACCATTAGATTTGGAGGAGAAAGTGTGATGGTGTTTGGCATGATTTATAGTACAGACCCTCTTGTCTGGCTACGTGGTAAAATTAATGCAACTGTATACAAAGACATATGGAAGAAACATGTTATACCTAATTTGAGAACTGCAATTAATCAACCAGCTGTATTTATTCAAGATAACTGACAGCGAAGTTTGTTAAGACATTTCTTTCTGAGGTGGATGTTACTGTTATGGGGTGGCCTGCTCAAAGCGCAGACATGAATCCTATTGGGAATGCTTGGATGTTACTAAATGAAAGAGCTAAGGAAAAGAGTCCAAGAAACGTCGAAGAACTATGGACTAATTTGAAAGGAGAATGTGGAAAAATAGCCGTTGATGAATGAAAGATATTCATTTATTCGTGTTGCAAAAGATGTCAAGCTGTTATTAAAAATAAAGGTCTACACATCAAATACTAATGAATTAGGGACACTATTTTAATTTAGATGTGATGTATTCATTATAATAGCATGATTTTCTAAAATCATTCTGATGTTTTTGATCATCTATTTTTTCAAATGTTATATAATTATTCGTATAACTTTATCAAAATATGTTTATTGAGTTTTATATCTTGGAATGATATAAATTACCTTTATATCCTTATTTTTCCTTGATAAAATGTTCTATGAAATTTATTTTATGTTTAAACTTTTTCTTAACATTTCTAATATTTATGCTCGCTACTATATATATATATATATATATATATTTCGTCTTTGTGTGTGGGTAATTAAGCAGCAGATGTTTGTGTAATATAATGGCCGAGGAATTTCGTTTTATGCCTTTGGGTTTAGTTAGGCTGAGAACCTTTCGGTTCAGTGCATAGGTTACTTAGGTGCAACATTAATACAGGTGTTCACGCACGCGCACGGAGCGGACGTGTCGCTCAGAGATATCACAATAGCCCAGATGGGAAACGGGGCTAGCAAGTGCGAATGACGTCACCCACCGGAAGCGTGCGGAACATTTTGGGATTTTAAAAAAAGTCAGTGAGTTGAGTTGAGACTAGACACCGGACAAGAAGGGTCGACTTTCGGGGTTCTCAGAGGCCCGACGAATTTGCGCGCTACGGGCGCCGCACGAGATGGAGGGTGGATGACAAAGCTAGAATAGAAAGAATGTGTATCTTTCTCCTTATGTCGAAGAACCTTTAAACTCAAAGGTAATAAAAAGTTTCAGAGCTCAAACAATCAAAACTACTAAAATGCAAGCAAACACTACAAATAGCCACATTTAACGTAAGAACCTTAAATAGAATAGGACAACTCCCAGAGCTAATCGCATCGGCCGAAGAACATAAAATAGACATAATATGCATACAAGAACACAGATACACACACACAGAAGATATCAAATATCACGAAACTAGCAATGGATGGTCGCTCGCCACTGTATCCGCATGGAAAAACTCTGTCAACGCCGCAGTGGGAGGGGTAGGATTGCTTATAGGACCTAGAGCACTAAAAACGCTTAATAGCATAGAGAAAATACAACCTAGAATGATGGTAGCTACATTTAACGGAAACCCCAGAGCAACAATCGTCTCATGCTACAGCCCCACCAATGTTAGTGAAGAAAATGAAATAGTCACCTTCTACGATGAGTTATCCTCATTAGTGCGTAGCATCCCGAAACACAACATGTTAGTCATTGGCGGAGACATGAATGCACAAATCGGGAAAAACGGAAACAACAAAAACAGCCTCCACAACACGTCAAATAGAAATGGGCAACATCTAACAGATTTCATGATAGAAAATAGATTAGCATGCCTCAATACAAACTACCAAAAAAGAGAGGGCAAACTATGGACATACACGTACGCAAACAATACTAAAGCTCAGATAGACTACGTCCTTATAAACAAGAAATGGAAGAATAGTGCATTGAATTGCGAGGCATACTCCTCTTTTGAGGGTGTGTCCACCGATCACCGAATAGTCACGGCGAAAATACGGTTAAGCCTACGAAAAAACGACAAACGAACAGCGACCACCAAACACTATGACTGGGCCCTATTAAACAACAAAGATGTAAGAGATAAATACGTATTAGAATTAAGAAACAGATTCGAAACACTACAAGAAAAGACGGAAAAAAGTACACCAAACGACGAATACGAAAATTTCGTCAATGCACACCTCGAGGCAGCAGCAAAATACATTCCAACAAAAATTAAAACTAAATATAGAGTCCCATGGGAAACTTTAGCGGTGAGAGAAAAACGTGCACTAGTGAAAACAGCCTCCAAAAACTATCGAAAAAACCCAACAAACACAAATGCCTTAAAACTAAAAACGGCACAATATCAATTAACAGGCATATATATAAAGGAACAGACAGAATACATTCAAAATCAGATAGATAAGATTAGAGACTCGGTGGAAGATAGACAATCTAGAATTGCCTGGCAAACAATAAACGAAGTGAGCAGAAGAAAGAACACGGCCAAAGCAAAACTTAAAGCAGCAAACCAACAAGAAAGAATAAAACTGTGGAAACAGCACTTCGAAAACTTACTTGGAAACCCACCAAAAATAACGCCTGAACCAATCACCAGAATAATTAGCAAACAATTAGACATTAAACTTGGACCGTTCACACAAGAAGAACTCGACTCGGTTCTCAGAAAAATTAAAAATAGAAAAGCTGCAGGACTGGACGAAATTCCCCCGGAAGTATGGAAGACCAGACAATTCGACGACATACTGCTCCGACACTGCAACGCAGTATACAATCAAAATCCGATAGATAGATGGACGAAGGGATGCATACTCCCCTTCCCTAAAAAGGGGGACCTCGGATTAGCCAAAAACTACCGAGGCATAACACTTACATCCATAGCTGCCAAAATCTACAATGCCCTACTACGAAACAGAATAGAACCCAAAATCGACAACATACTTAGAAAAAACCAAAATGGCTTCCGAAGAAATAGATCTACGACCTCACAAATATTAACCATCCGCAGAATCCTTGAAGGTGTACGGGCAAAGAACCTACAAGCGACATTAATATTTGTCGACTTTACCAAGGCTTTCGACTCCATTCACAGAGGAAAGATGGAACAAATCCTACTAGCGTACGGCATACCTAAAGAAACCGTAGCGGCAATAACGATTCTCTATAGAAACACTAAAGTAAAAGTACGATCACCAGATGGAGACACAGAATACTTCGACATAGTAGCAGGAGTACTACAAGGAGACACGCTGGCTCCGTATCTCTTTATCATTTGTCTAGACTACGTACTTAGAACATCGATTGACAAAATCAAAGAGAATGGCTTCGAACTGACGAAGAAAAGAAGCAGAAGATACCCCGCAACAACAATTACCGACGCCGACTACGCCGATGACATAGCGATACTGGCAAATACACCTGACCAAGCCGAAACACTTCTGCATAGTTTGGAACGAACAGCAGCAAGCATAGGCCTCCATGTTAATGCACATAAAACGGAATATATGTGCTATAACCAAACGGGGGACATCTCCACTCTAGAAGGAACCCCTCTTAAACTAGTAGACAAATTCACGTACCTAGGAAGCAGCGTCGAATCAACCGAAAAGGACATCGAAACGAGGTTAACGAAAGCATGGACAGCTATCAATAGGCTATCGACTATATGGAAATCAGACCTAACCGATAAAATGAAACGCAGTTTCTTCCAGGCAGCGGTCACATCGATACTGCTATATGGATGCACTACATGGACGCTAACAAAACGGCTGGAGAAGAAACTAGATGGCAATTACACAAGAATGCTGCGTGCAATCCTCAACAAGTCCTGGCGGCAACACCCAACAAGACACCAACTGTATGGCCACCTGCCCCCTATCACGAAAACTATTCAAGTTAGACGAACCAGACATGCAGGACATTGCTGGAGAAGCAGAGATGAACTCATAAGAGATGTACTCTTATGGATCCCCACACACGGCCGCGCAAAAGCAGGACGACCAGCACGAACGTACATTCAGCAGCTATGTGAGGATACAGGTTGTTGTCCTGAAGACCTACCTAGGGCGATGAACGATAGGGAGGAGTGGCGAAAGAGGGTCAGGGATATCCGTGCTGCCAGCACGATATGATGATGATGATATATCCATTTCACGTATTCGTATCTGGCTATGGTATATTTGTAAAGGTGACAGACTGGGACTTGGTAATGCTTCAACTGGGAACAAAGACAGTTTTAAAATAGTCTGTAGTCTCAAATGTCATAATTTAAGTCCGCTTACTTTCGACCATCGTTGGTCATTGTCGAGAATGTTGATATGACAGTGTTCTGAAGTTAAGGATGTTTGTAGTACATGCCATGCTGAAACATTTCGTCCATTGGTGCTAGTTTAAATGTGTTGAAACCATAGATCAGGATTACCTGATCGTGAATCACCAAGGGGATCTCATATATATATATATATATATATATATATATTGGTGAAATGGGATATATATATATATATATATATATATATATATATACTTTAAGAAAAACAACGAAACTGGTCACATAGGATTATAAATTTATTTCAATCCTGTTACGCATTTTTGAAATTTCCAAAAACACGAAAAAAGTAACAGGACTTCTTCAGATCTTTTTGATAAAATATATATATATATATATATATATATATATATATATATATATATATATATATATATATATATACCAAATTTCTTTGCATGAGTAGGATGTAGCACAATGTCATTTTTAAACTAGAGTTAATAGGTTTGCAATTCCGAGTTTTCCTTCTGTATCGGTTACTATACTAAAGTTCTAGAGCCTCGTCTACCCCACTATTTAACAATAGCTGGGAAAGCATAATTGTATGCATATCTTTCCTGAGGATATTAGTGCTATGTTAAATAGCAACAGATAACTCACAGGACGTCAAATACGAGAAAAAACTTGAATTCCTATATTAGAATTGATTTATGAGACCCTCTCATCGTCCAGAAAAGATTTTTAGGTTAGTTAGATATTACATAGACCGTAGTCGTAGTTGAGGGCGACCCGAAGGTTCCTTTTTCAATAGTTACTACACCGAGGTGTAGAGAAGGGTGCTTCTCCTTTCCTTAGATTACTCCACTTTACTCTTGATACGTACCTTATAGTGCTGAGTGTTAAGCAGGGAGATATCACGTACTATTTTTCGAGTCTTTGGTAGGATTCGAACTGGGATTGAACCCCGGTCTCCCAGGCTATTGGCGAATACTTTACCCAATAGGTCGGTTATATATATATATATATATATATATATGTGTGTGTGTGTGTGTGTATGTATTTACCAACTGCTCCGCACGGGCAGGATGTGACACAAGGCCAAATTTTAAACGGAGTTAAGTTTGAATTAAGAGTTTTCTTTCTCCTCGACAGGTTGCCTAATCAAGGCTAAAGAAAAAAGTTTACCCTATTCTCCTAAGGGTATTAGACTTATGTGAAATGCAATCAGTTTCATCAAGGATTTGAACTCGCGTCGCTGTGTCCATTTCCTACGACGTAACCATTACACCATGGTCACAATGTGTGTGTATGTGTGTGCATGAAGTGCGCGCCGTGACTTTGTTCCCGCTGCATGATAAAGAAGTTAGAAGTTATTTCTCTTTTTCTTGTCAGCAACGCCGGTCTTAATTGAAATAGAAATAATTGCCACTAAATAAAAAAGTAAAAACAAACGTATTTCCTTTTAATTTACCGCAAAATGAATGAATGACTTGTCTTAACCTGTCAAAGAAAAGCGAATTTCACAATCTTGATGCACGCCATTGATACATAGAGAGACAGATACGTATGGGGGGAGAGAGAGAGAGAGAGAGAGAGAGAGAGAGAGGGAGTGATATGTAAATTGTCACCATTTAAAATTATTAGTTTGGGCTTTATTTGTTTCCGATTTATACTCCTGTGGAGCAAACTTAAGGTAATGGGACATTGTCTGTGGAGAAAGCAGCACCATGTTGCAATTCAGTCCTCCAGAAATTTGGAAATGTCTTGTGTTGTTAGGCATTTACGACGAGAGCACCAACAGCAAAGTTTCGGATTGTTTAGGTGTCAACTTGAGAACAGATACATATTTATATTGATGAAAACCAGTCACCCAGTTCTCATCATGGTGTTGGGAGTAGTGTCAAGGAAAAGTGACGTTATACCTCCATTCGTTGGCCCAGTCTACTGGGACTGCAGAAGATACCGACTGCATCTCTGCTGAGAGATAAGACTCCCGCAACAAGTGTCCTGGATATAACATTAAATATTCTGATGGTTGAGGTTTCAGTAATACTCGAACTTTGGGGAATGTAGAATGCCCCTTCATTGACACTAGGTCAATTTTGAAACAGAGTTTAACAGGTTTGAATTCAGAGTTTTCTTTCTTTTCATTGCTGGTCCGGAGTTGTAGCACCATATAGAGTCCTATCTATGGGTCAAATAGAACTAAACTGTGTACTTATGCCAAACTGAATTGCTTGAAATACCTCAATTCGTTGGCCCAGGCTACTGGGACTGCAGAAAATACCGACAGCATCTCTCCTGAGAAATAAGACTCCCGAAACAAGTGTCCTAGATATGACATTAAACAATCTGGTGGTTGAGGTTTCAGTAATGCTCGAACTTTGGGGAATGCAGAATGCCCCTTCATTGACACTATGTCAAATTTGAAACAAAGTTTAACAGGTTTGAATTCAGAGGTTTCTTTCTTTTCATTGCTGGTCCGGAGCTGTAGCACCATATAGAGTCCTATCTATGGGTCAAATAGAACTAAACTGTGTACTTATGCCAAACTGAATTGCTTGAAATAGGATGATTTGATATTTAAACTGTGCACTTACACTAAACTGATTTGTTTGAAATAGAACTGTTTTTGTATGCTAAACTGATTTGTTTTAAGTAGAATGGTTTCTATGTATAAAAATGGACTTGACATTAATAACCTTAAATGGTTGATATGCTATAAAACCAAATCAAACCAAACCTCCATCCATCGTCCTACATGGCCTTACAATCAACACAGAGGCTTACATCAAGTGCTACGAGGAGAAAGTAATGGATGAATCTACGTCTAGCATCAAGACTTTGCGCCAGGTCACAAAGGCCTGAGTGTTGGCAGAGAGAAAGTCAGTGTTGGCAGAGAGAAAGTTTCTGCGACATCATCACCGCCTAACATTTGGCCATCTAACTCCCCAAATTGTAATCCCATTAATTATTATGTGCACGGATGATCGAAAGATCAACATAATTCTGTGCAACACCTAAAAGGAACTGAAGGCAAGGATAACAGTAACATTTACTAATTTAATGAAGGAGACCGTCAAAATGCTTGCCGAGGACGCTGAAATCGTCTGTTGTCTGTGGTTGAAACCAATGTCGATTTATTTTGATAAATCTAATCTATCGTATTTTAAGGTAATCTGGGTAAATATATTTGATAAAATGAGACATCAGTATCAATTTCATTTTTGTGTAATTTAGACAGCATTTCACACATCTAACAATTTATAGAGAGATACAAAGGTGAAGAAAATTGGGAACACATAGCGACATACATTGGTAAAGAAAGAAACAGATACATCCATATAGACAATGATATATATATATATATATATATATATATATATATATATATATATATATATATATATATATATAAATGAAAAGGTCAACAAATAAATTGAAATTATTAAAATATTTACTTTCCCCTTGTTATATATATATATATATATATATATATATATATATATATATATATATATATATAGACTATCCACACTATAGAGCTGTGATACAAGGAAACACTCGGTCTGGATGACTATATATATATATATATATATATATATGCGGTCATCCACAGACAGACTGTTTCCTTGTATCTCAACTCTTTAGTGTGGATAGAATATATATATATATATATATATATATATATATATATATATATATTACCAGTGAGGGAGATGGTAAACGAAGATAAGTGTAGAAATAAAAAATGTCACATTATTTGTTCATGTAAGATTTCGTCTATTAATTGAAAATATCTTATTTCATGAATTAAAAAAAAAAATTCTTTTTCAGTTTACATTTAAAATGAAACATAAAAATATATTACCGTATATTGGGAAAGTTTTAAAACCATTTTTCTACTTTTTTAGGGTGGGGAGAGGGTTTTCAATACTTAAACTTTTTTTTTTTACAATTAATACTTAATTATAGAACAATTGTTTAGCCAATAATTTTCGAAGAATCGGTCTAGGTCAATATTTATCTTATTGATGCCCATATCTACTTATGTCAAACTTTTTATTAATATATATATATATATATATATATATATATATATATATATAGTCTACTTCTTACTTTTTTTAGAAACAATTACGGACGCAGACATTACAAATGACATAGCCCTTTTTGCAAATACACTTACCCAAATTTTATCTAATCTGAAAACATGTAACAACAGTATGAATTTACTAAGCTTTTTGCTTAGATGTTGCCGAAGGCCGTATGAATGAGACTCGAACTCACTCGTGAAGATTTGCTAGTCAAATTTGCTAATGATTACACCACCGACATGTAAAAATAGTAGAACTTTAGTGTTCATGAGAATTAATTCTTATTTATTGCGGACTTTTTCCCCCTCATCTTGGTAGTTTTTGTGTTGTTTCTTCTTTCAC
>OY757909.1:81195435-81200632 GCA_963585895.1 Sepioteuthis lessoniana | reverse complement strand
TTTAACTAATACTTGGGAAATAAGAGGTGTATACCTTTGAAAAAGATATTGAAAGTGAACATAATAGCATGACTGGTGTTTAAACTCGCTCACACACACAAACATACACACAAACATACACACACGCATATATATATATATATATATATATATATATATATATATATATATATATATATATATATATATATGTATAATAAAAAGACAAAACGCCTTCAGAGGATATTATTCGTAGATAGAATTTTTCGCCAATGTTCTGTTTTGGTTGGTTTGTTGTTTTGTTTTACGGCGTATCAACCCTTTTCAGATCATTTCAAACAATTCAGTTTAGTATAAGTATAGGATTTATCTACACATAGTTAAATATAAGATTGTTCAGTTAAATGTCAAAGCAGTTCTATCTTAAACAAATCAGTTTAGCATAAGTACACAATCTCAATATTAAAAAGCAGTTTTATTTCAAACAATTCAGTATAGCAGGAGTACACAGTTTAAATCTCATAACAGTCCAATTTCAAGCAATTCAATTTAGCATAAGTATACAGTTTGGTTCCATCTGATCCATAGATAGGACTCTATCAGGTGCTAAAACCCGAGCCAGAATGAATCTAAGATCGATGGCAATGAAGGGGTACTCTGCATTCTCAAAAGCTCCAGCGTTACTGGAACCTCATCGTCAGATTGTTTAGCATCATATCAAGACAGTCGTTGGTTGGATTTTACCCTTCTGTAGAGAAGCAGACGGTGTATTCTATATTCCCAGGCGAAAGAGCAATCTATGTTTCGGTTATTTACCAACCAAAACATAGATTGCTCTGTTAACATCAAAACTTCATAGATCCTTATAAATTGCTTAATAAACATCGACACGCGGCTAACGAAGGCATGGACAGCTATCGATAAGCTATCGAGCATATGAAAGTCAAACCTAACCGATAAAATGAAACATAGTTTCTTCCAAGCAGCGGTCGTGTCGATATTGCTATATGGATACACTACTTGGTTGCTCACAAAACGGCTGAAAAAAAGCTAGATTGCAATTGCACAAGAATGCTGCGAGCAATATTGAACAAGTCCTGGAGGCAACACCCCACGAAGCACCAACTATACGGCCACCAACCTCCCATTACGAAAACTATCCAAGTTAGACGAACCAGACACGCAGGACACTGCTGGAGAAGTTGGGACGAGCTCTTAAGTGATGTACTTCTATGGACCCCCACATATGGCCAAGCTGCTTTTGCTCGAATATACATACATCAGCTATGTGAGGATACGGGATGTAGCCCTGAAGACCTGCCAGAGGCGATGAACGATAGGGAAGAGTGGCGAGAGAGGGTCAGGGATATCCGAGCTAGCGACACGACATGATGATGATGATGATGATGATGATGATTTCCATTGGTGGCGTTTTGTTTAAAAACTTTGAGGTTCGTTCGAGAATTTGTTTTAAAACAACGTTACATATTTCCTTAAAAAACATCTTATTCATGTTCATATCAACCTATTTCTAAATTCCATATATATATATATATATATATATAGAAAATAGAGAATACTTAGTCCAGTTAAACCGGAGTTAGGAGTAATTCCATCAGGACAAGAAAATATTCATGAATATTTAGATCTTCCTGGTAAAGAGCTCAATGTATCAATTATACAGAGCAATATTTTCATTAAGAAAAAACAACGAAACCAATCACAAAGGATTATAAATTTATTTCAATCCTGTTACGCATTTTTGAAATTTTCAAAAACACGAAAAAAAATTAACAGGATTTCATCAGATCAATTAGATAAAAAAACTAGAGTAGACACATGAGAGTGGGAGGGGATAGAAGAGTGGGAGGGGATAGAAGAGGGGTGAAGAGTTATCTCTTCATTGAGCTCACTTCCGTTTTAAATTTAAATTTACGGTTGGCACTGTAGTACATTTATTTTAAAACAATTTTTTTTTTTTTTTTTTTTTTAATTTTTTTCTAGAGACTTAAATTACAGATATTTCTAATTAGATTTAAATTTTAATTAATAATCTCACGTAAAGATGCAGTAATAGATATATTAAAACAACAACAAATATTTAATTTACTTAAATATTTTAAAATTTCTAAAATTTCAAAATATCAGTTACATTTTTTATGCGTAGTACATATATATTATATGCTTTTTCATAATTTTCTATCTAATAATTTATTATATTTATTCTCAAAATTAACTCTCATTCTTAAATAAATTTATGCTTTATAAAAAATTTTTTTTATTTATAGTTTAAATTTGGCTCTATGTCTACACCTGGCTATTAGTTCATTTCTCTTATTTAGTAAAATTTTTGGCTCAGGAAAAAGCAAAATGTGGATCTTTTCTTCAAGACATAGATTGCACCTACTATCGAAAGATTTTGGGGTACTAGATCTTTTCAATATGGACCATTGAATGTCAGGGGTTAACCCTTTATTTTTAATCCCCAATAATGTTTTGATAGAGCAGTTTGATTTTTTTGATGCTCATGGGAAAAGGAATATTTATGATTTCCATATCTAATCTTGAAATTAGTAGAAGAAATGCCAATATAATATTTCTTATCACTTATGTCCTCTTTTGGATAAATAATAGCTTGGTATACTACATTATCTAAACTACACAAACCATTCATTGGACAATCACTTTGAGATTTACAATTACATTCTATTTTTTTACTATTAGTGTTATTATTATTTACTTGGTTATGAAATTTATTAATTAATTTATTATTATGGCTATTTATTATTTGAGAAATATTATTAGTGCAAGAATAACTTATTTTCAAGGTTTTCCTATTAAATATTTTATGCAATATATTATCTTGTTTAAAATGTTTATCTATCAGTCTCAAAAAATATTTACCTACATCTATATTGGCTAGTTTACAAAAAGGGGGGTTAAACCATATAATTTTCCTTTTTCTATTTTTTTGAACATAATTATTATTTTCTTTAGTAAATTCAGTTGTTATATTTTGTTTTAAATACCTAAAATCCTCCTTAAAACCACTATTTTTAAGGGCTTCTATATATCTTTTACTACTCTCTTTGAAAATCTTTTCATTTGCAGATAGCTTACCTATTCTTAAATTTACTGCTTTTGGGATTTGCTTGATTATATTTTTAGGGTGATTTGAATTAACATTAATGTACGATGGGTTCTGATTGGGTTTTATGAAAGGTTTATAGGAATTATTAGATAGATCTAAAGTGACATCCAAGAAATTGGCTCTTTTAATATTAGATGAGATTTCTATTTTAAATCCCAAAAACTTAAAGGCCCTTATAATCCTTTTTTGTATGCTAGAGCTAAGAGGGCCATTACTATTTGGGATATATAATAACCCATCATCTCTATAAGGACCTACTTGTAGAGGACTAATGATTCTAGTGAGTATATCTAATATATATAAACCTACAAGGTCTGCTATTTGGGAGGAATCATACCCCCCCATTGGAACGTCAAAATTATCTAATCCATTTTTTACCCAAGTTGAATCGTTATTTTTTAAAACAGTTTTCCTACACGCTAATATTATTTCGTATTGTTCAACAGTTATATCTATATATTTACGGGCATAGTTAATGCTATCTATTAAAATATTTTTTGTTATGGAAGGATAGAAATCGATGATGTCAAATTGTATAAAAGTAGCTTTACTCTTATTTTTTATCCTTCTAAACCATTCAATGGTCTCATAAGAATTCTCCCAAAGATTGCAATGGTTAGCCTTTTTTACACTATTGACAATATTTTGGATAATAAACTTAGATATCCTACCTAACTCTGTTTTAGAGGGGTTAATCAGTCTGGCTGGCAATTTATTTTCAAAATTTGGTTTATGATCCTTAATTAGAATATAAGCATCTTTCTTTTTAAATTTTCCTAACCTATCCTCAATTTGCAATCTACTAGCAAAATTAGAAGTATCCTTATTAATTTGTTCAATAGTATTAATATAGTCTATTTTATAATTATTAGTAATTTTGCTCTTTAAAATTTCTTGATAATTAGAGGGTTTAATTTTATATATATTTTTTGATTTATCTGACTTCACCCATATATAATTAGATGTTTTTACTTCATTTATATCTTGGCTTAATTTCATTTGAAAATTATTACGTACCTTCTTAAATTTAACCATTTTAATTAATTTAAATAAGTCCGTTTCAAACGAGTCTAGTAGTCTGTTATTTGGAGGAGTATTTGGAGATTTAAGGTTATAAACGTCTTTCTTGACATCGTCAGTATTTTTACATGAATCCAAGTAGAAAAAGGCCTTCCACCGCAATCTTTTGACGAAATCCACAATTTTCTCTGTCAAAGCCAATTGAAAAAATTGGCTTTGACAGAGAAAATTGTGGATTTCGTCAAAAGATTGCGGTGGAAGGCCTTTTTCTACTTGGATTCATGTAAAAATACTGACGATGTCAAGAAAGACGTTTATAACCTTAAATCTCCAAATACTCCTCCAAATAACAGACTACTAGACTCGTTTGAAACGGATTTATTTAAATTAATTAAAATGGTTAAATTTAAGAAGGTACGTAATAATTTTCAAATGAAATTAAGCCAAGATATAAATGAAGTAAAAACATCTAATTATATATGGGTGAAGTCAGATAAATCAAAAAATATATATAAAATTAAACCCTCTAATTATCAAGAAATTTTAAAGAGCAAAATTACTAATAATTATAAAATAGACTATATTAATACTATTGAACAAATTAATAAGGATACTTCTAATTTTGCTAGTAGATTGCAAATTGAGGATAGGTTAGGAAAATTTAAAAAGAAAGATGCTTATATTCTAATTAAGGATCATAAACCAAATTTTGAAAATAAATTGCCAACCAGACTGATTAACCCCTCTAAAACAGAGTTAGGTAGGATATCTAAGTTTATTATCCAAAATATTGTCAATAGTGTAAAAAAGGCTAACCATTGCAATCTTTGGGAGAATTCTTATGAGACCATTGAATGGTTTAGAAGGATAAAAAATAAGAGTAAAGCTACTTTTATACAATTTGACATCATCGATTTCTATCCTTCCATAACAAAAAATATTTTAATAGATAGCATTAACTATGCCCGTAAATATATAGATATAACTGTTGAACAATACGAAATAATATTAGCGTGTAGGAAAACTGTTTTAAAAAATAACGATTCA